>LR991033.1:10338889-10780828 GCA_905163495.3 Cosmia trapezina
CCCAAACGATTTTTGAAATTCTAACCCTGTGGGGGTAAAAACGGGGATACAGTTTATATGAAAAATCTTATTGTTTGGTTAATGAACTTGAAACAGCACAAATACTTGCTTATGTAAGTAATGAAGTTTGTCATTATTGGAGGGATGTTAAAGTTTGTATGGAAGATTTTTAAAACGCAGTCCGATTAACTTGAAACTCAGTATTCAGTATTTTATACTTTTGATGAAAAGTAAACAATAATAAGAAAATTAAAACCCATGAAATCAGACATCCTCGCCGGGCAAAGCCACGGGCAGTCTAGCTAGTATCTCAATATTGTGCGTACAAACTTACTAAGCCTCCGCTGTCACAGGGCTGTATCTCATGAACCTTAATAGGTAGAGAGTTGAAATTTTCACAGATTGTGTATTTCTATTACGACTTTAACAAAAAATAATAAAAATAAAGTAAAGTTAAAATTAAAGGGGCTGCCCCCTTTAATTTTAACTTTACTTTTTTTTTCCCCATACAGAAAAGTTTTCATTCTGAAAAAAAAAATAACCTGTGTGTGGGGATATTATTGTGTAGAACTCGTCGAGTAGAGTACAAAGATATAATTTTTTCTATCTTCTAAAATGAAGAAATAGGGTTAATTAAATAATAATAAAAGTTGTTAATTTTATACCATTTTTTTACGAGCTCTATTATATAATGTACCTTATACTGTATTTAATCAAGAAATACTAAAAACGGCGATTCGTAAAGTATTTTGTTTAAATATGGGCGATTTTCTGCAACTGCAAAAAATAACGTTGTAATTCACAGTATCATTACGAAATACAAAGTTATCTTTGCGATTGTTAAACATATAATATGGTACGGAACCCTTTGTGTGCGAGTCCGTCTCGCACTTGGCCGGTTTTTTTTTATCTAACCATTCTGTGGTCTGATGGAAACACAATGTTCTTCAGAACATGCACATCATGGAATCGGTTCGGAAAATTTGTAAGTATATAATCTATTTCATTCATGGTTTTCTGGTCAGGAGACTTCCACGTCCATTTTTGACTGAACTTTTTCTGGAAAAAAGTGTTCATAATGGATAAGTTTTGTTCCTGAGCGTAATGTATTAACTGCTGTCCTCTAGGGCTTCTTTTACCGAACCCAAACTTTCCAAGAAGTTTGTTTTCTTCAGAGTTCCTTTTCCCTATCTTTGCATTATACTCGCCCATAACTATGACATATTTGCTTGCAACTTCATGAGCTTTATGTAAAGTGTTGTAAAATGTTTCAATCTCTGATTCTTCAGACTCTTCAGTGGGTGCATATACCTGAATAATAGTGATTGGTAGGTCGTTTATCTCTACATCTAGAAGTACTACACGGTCGGTTAGTCCCTTGAAGCTTTTGATGCAGGATTTTAGATGTTTTTTTATAATGAAGCCGACTCCGTGCCTACCCTTTATCTGTCCGTTGTAGCATAATATGAATTCGTCGTATTCTTCTATGCCGTAACCTAATCTTCTCATTTCTGACAGTCCGATAATATCATATTTAACATTGTTAAGCGCGTTTGTAAGTTCTATAAGTTTGGCGGGACTTGCCAACGATCTTACGTTGTATGTGCCAATATAGAGGTTGTTTTTATTTTTCTTGTTCTGTGTGTATGTGTGCGTTTCTGTATGTGTTTTCCTTGGAGGGTTTTGGTCGAACTCTCCCGCGGTGACCAACCGTGTTGGGAGATGAGAGGTGGGTAGAGGGACCATTTGTGATTGCTATAATACTGCTGTGCTGAGCTGTGTTGTCTCCGCTTGACTTTGAGAGGTATCAGTGCGAGTGAAGATAAATTTAGGTTTCTGTAATATATAGTCTTTCATAGTGGTTACTTTATTTTTCTTCAATGGTTGTTTATCTTCCTGTTGAGCTGTTTGACTACTAGAGTGAGAAGTCTCCGGGGATTTGGACAGGAACCTCTTGTTTATCTGATTGCGAGGAATGCGTTTGTTGTTGTTCAAAACTATAAGTTTATCATATTTGATTAAGGCAGTATTACCTGCTTCTTTTGGGTAATCTTCTTTTATATAGTACGAGGTATCGTTTAGGCAGCGCTTTTTTTTCCCAATTTTTACTTTAAAGCCCATTGTAGTGAACGTTATCACAATCGGTCTAACTTTCTCGCCTTTCTTTCCCATTCTCCTGACAGCTTCAATATTGTTATTATCACATGGAACTTTGAAGTAAGTGTTTATTATGTTAATTATCGTTCCTTCTAATTCTTCATAAGATTCTTCTCGCTCTTCTACTCCGAACAAGACTAAGTTTTTGCGTCTAATGTACCTTTCCAGGTTGTTTATTTTCGTGCTTTGTTCGTCCACTTTTTTCTCCAGAAATTCATTTTTTAACTCAAGACTTGTAAACTTCTCGTTAATATTATTATTTATTGTATTTGTTATGTCTTCCTTCATTTCTAACATGTCTGATTTTTGCTGTTTTAAATCTTTTTGCATATCTTTCAGCATATTTTTTATTTCTTCCATGTTGTATTTGGTTGCGACACCAAGCGACCTGAGAATGAATGAGCGAGTAATTGGTATCAATCTTCTTGTCACAACACTATTTTCTTTTCATCAGAAAATGGTAACACCGTAAACGTCAGATTACTCAGTGAATGAATTAGACTTTAGGTCTTTACTCTATGGTTCCGAATGAGTTATATTTTTTTCTTTTGAGGTTATGTCAGTAGTTATTTTCTGTTTTAAGCACTTTTCACAGTGTGTTAGGATTCTATATTTAACATCCACTCACAACAATATCTATTTTTCCCTATGGCAATAATGCCGATGTCGACAATTCTGCCAATGTCAGATGTGTTATGAGAAAACGTGCGTGTAAAAAAAAAAAAAATTAAAATAATAATAATTCCAGATTGAATTTAATGTGAGACTTGTTGACAGGTATTAGTACACTGAAACAAACACAAAAAATATTTTGGATTCCGAGTCATTGTGGCATAAGAGGAAACGAATACGTCGATGCTCTTGCTAAGGATGCTGTTACGTCCCAAGCTGTTGACCTAAAATATTTCCATTGTCAGGGTTACGATTTGTTGAATCTTCCCAAAAAGAGCTTGCTAACCTCATGGCAGGTGCAGTGGCAAAATTCAAGTAAACGGAAAGGTGCTTTTTACCATGCAATACAACCTAATGTAAAAGCCAAACCATCTCTCCGTTTTATCCATATAAAAAAATTTCTAAGAGAGTTATATCTATTATTTGTCGTCTTCGTATAGGCCACTCACAACAATAGTATTTTGCACTGATTACGTCTTAATTTTTCGATTCCTATTGGTTTTACTGGTAGTTCATAAACGGATCGTATTTTACACTTTTTCACTTGTTTTACTGTTTCTACACTGTGTTCTTTATAGTATCCAGGTGGAATTGTACACTGTTTATATGATTTAGCACTCTTACTTCTTCTCTAAGCACTTGACTTATTTTTAAAGTTTTTTAAATTACGAGTACGATGCTACCAGTGGCACTATGGCGCCCTCAGTATTTTTAGGAATTATTCGAAACAATCTTAACTTTTGAAATTGTGACAGTTCTAAAACTGGACCCACCTTTCTATGGCTGGGTATTGAATCAGAGTGTCATTGTTTAGATATGAAACGGATTGATTGAATTTATAAAGTGGCTCGTGGTTAAGTGACTATGTACCTATGTAGTTCTCGATTCGAAAAGTGAAAAGAACTGTTCGTTACTTTACTAATCGTTATTTACTAATTCTACTGTTAGCAGTCAGCTTCTATACATATTATACGTGTCTGTCTGTGTGACCGCATTTTTCTTCTAAACTACGCAACGGATTTTAATGTGTGTTTCACCATAATTAAGATAACTTATTCTGGAAGGTTCTGGGTGGCCTTGGCCTAGGCCTATGTCCAGCAGTGGACTGCGATAGGCTGAGTTGATTGATTCTGGAAGGTTCATGTTGTGTATAATAACGTTGCTATTGAACTTCCATAGAATTGGGAATTAAACGAGCTTATAATACCTGGGAATTAAGCGAAGTCTTGATTTTAATTTTAAGAACGGCGATCTGAAATATAATTATTTCAAATTGAATAGAGTATTACTGCTACTCTATTTAATCAATAATTGATTTAACAGAGTAGCAGTAATACTCTCAATATAATTATTATATTTCAGATCGTCGTGAAGTAAAAAAAACCGGTCAAGAGCGAGTCGGACTCGCGCACCGAGGGTTCCGTTCTGATTTCTGAAAAGTGTGCTATTTAGAGACATCGTTTTATTTTTCCTGTAATTTTTACATAAACTTCTATCACATAGAATAATTTCAGATTTTTCTCTTTGCAAACTTCGGAGATAAGGGGGGGGAACGGTATTTTTTTTTACATTTTTCATGGTTAAAATCTAGAATCGTTTGGCAAGAGGAGTGGGGTGGGGGGGGTGGGGGGGGTGGAGGGGATACCCTGAGCCCCCCACCACCCCCATGAAAAGGTAATGCACCGTTCTTGAGAAAAACTAATTATTGTAACCTAACCTCAAAACACTTTAAAGTTACTTTTAGCATCGTATGGCAGAAGTAGGGGTTGAGGGGGGTGGGGGGTACCCTAACGCACCCTCCCCCACCACTACCATCTAAAGGTAAGCACCATTCTTGAAAAAAAAAACTAATTATTCTAACCTAACCTCTAAACACTTAAGTTGCTTCTGCAACGTCTCCGGCGCTGCGGGAAGTGCAGCCCCTTCGCCCTTACGTAACAAAGGACAACCACCCATGCTCACCTCCGCAGCTTCGGTTTGCTGGTCGCCTCCGGCGACCAACCTCAGCCGCTGCGGCTCGCAGCGGGCGAGGGCTGCTCTCCCTCCGCGCCTCCGGGTTTTTATGTACACTCTAGTATGCCAGCCAAAAGACTACGTAAAGTCGGGGTGCCCCGATTCGGTTTTGGGACAGATTCGACCTATTTTAACTATAAAGTGGGGTGCACACTAACTTCCTTCTGAGCAGAATTTCTAGATTGAATGACACTGACTTTTTTTTTTGCGTTTCGTTTCACGTATTTTACACAACATTTTACACCGCAGACAATATATTGATACAAATTTGGTTGTCAATCGCCCATTTTGATATTTCGTTTCACTGTTTATCTGATTTGAGGTTAGAAATAATTTTTATTAATTTCTAAAAAAAAATGCATTACCTTGTAATGAGAGTGCTAGCGTTATAATCAGGGACCCAACCCCTACCAACTTTCACCCCATTCAGCCCCCTCCTCCTGCCAAACGATTCTAGATCCAACCCTTTTTCACTAAAAGCCGAATACTATGCAGCTTAAAAAAAAAAAAAAAAATGTTCGAGAACGTGCAAACAGCGCTCTTTCATATGATACCCCACATGCCCTAGTAGCCCCACTTTGAATTTTTAAGACCCCGTTTCAGTCCCTGTTGCAAAAAAAATATGAATATTTTTATTTCTTTCTTATTTGCAAAGTAGTTGGGTAAACGTCATCTAAAACTGTTCTAAATTTCAAGTTGATAGCATTAGTAGTTCTTGAGATATCCAGCTGTGACAGACAGACAGACGGACAGACAGACAGACAGATAGACTGAGTCACACCATAAGGGTTCCTTTTTTACCATTTTGGTACGGAACCCTAATAAAGACTCGATTTTTTGTCAAAGTCGTAAAAACCGTGCAAAGCAGGGGAGGGTCGCTATAGTTATTTACTAATGCATCTAAATGATATTATTAATGTGCCCACTTAATAATCGGGTGTAAAATAATATGTGTATACACTTTTCGAAGCTATTATGTTTGTGGCTTTCTGATTGACACAACTAAATTGTGGTCATGACGCGTTTTTGGCGCGGCTTTGGCTTTGTTTTGATGAAATTAATTGTATTTAACACTAGCTGCAACTAATTAATTAATTATAATTATTTTAATGACACTGACATTTAAAAATTATACATATCCTAACACATCTGCAAACATAGTGGTCATGAATTAGATTGTCATTCTAAAAAATTCAACAACCGAAAGATAACCTAATGGTGTTTTATAAGGTTACATAGTACTACAATCTATTTTATATAAATAATTATTATATTATATTTCGTTTATTAGTCTTTTTTTCCTTATAAAATACATTTTATATATTTCTTAAAAAATATATAAAAACATAAAAAAATAAGTATATAATATTATTATTTTTTACATGTTTTACATTTATTTATTTATTTATTTATATCTGACTTACAACTATTTTTACAGGTATAACCCAATGCAATAGTGAAGCAAACATAAAAACTTATTATCTAAAACTTATTACATATAATGTTATCCTTGTGAATTCACTCAGTGAACACGCAAAAACGTCTATCTCCTCTGCTACAAGGTTAAGGGTGCGAAGCGCCCGCGTCAGGGGCGCCTCATTTAACAAATTAGTGCGGCCACGAGGTATAGCCAGCAGCTGAGGCCGCCGTCGCCGCCACACATATCTGTCGGGCACACTCAAACACACCAACCCTAATATGTCGGCGTTATGTATCTTGCCTCTAATTACTGTAAATAAATAAGAGACAAGTGCGAACTCACGCCTAACTCTCAGCTCATTGTATCCAACCATGCCTAATATAAACAAGGTTGGATACATAAGCGGGTAAAAAGGATATACTCCATAGAGCCTCAAATATAAAAATCTAACAAATTTATTTTGTATTCGCTCCAACATGAGACTATATTTAGTCTCATGTGGGGCCCAGATGACTGCGTTGCATTCTAATTGGCTTCTCACCAAAGTGTTATATAATGCGATAACCGCCGTAATATTTGTAAAACCACGAACAGTACGCATAATAAACCCCAAATTTCTGTAGGCCTTTTTACAGCACTTGACTATGTGATCACGAAACGCTAGCCCCGCGTTAAGACTAACTCCTAAGTCCCTAACCTCTGTAACCCTGATCATCGGCATCCCATCAATGCCGTAATCATGCACAATAGGACTACGTGCACGCGAGAAAGTTATGGTGACACATTTTTGGGCGTTGAATTGCAGAAGGTTTCCTTGCTCCAAGTAACTACGCTATCTATGGCCTTCTGTAAGCGTTCACAGTCCTCATCACCCCTCACTGCCATGGATAACTTAAGGTCGTCTGCAAATAATAAACAATTTGCCTCCTTAACGACTTCGGGCAAATCGTTTACCATAATTATAAATTGCAGAGGTCCGAGGTTAGTTCCCTGGCTTACCCCCGACCACGTAAAGTACGGCTCAGACTTGTGTCCCTCGTACTCTACGTATTGCTGCCTATCCCTCATGTAACTGGCAAAGAAATGAAGTAGGTGCGGAGTGAAACCAACGGCTGCTAACTTCTTGAGCAACACGTCATTATCGACCAGGTCAAATGCTTTTTTGAAATCGAAGTAAGCAGCGTCAGCCTGCCCCCCACCGTCCACAATCGGCAACACATGAGCCATGTAACTCAGTAAGTTACTAGTAGTGCTCCTCATTGGTCTAAACCCGTGCTGTGCATCTGAAAGTTGCGTTCTCACCTGCATAAAAATGCTGTTATGGATAGCGCACTCCAACACTTTAGCCGGTGACGACAGTACTGCAATAGGTCTGTACCCACTAACATTGTCCTTACTTGAACCTCCTTTCGGTACCGGCACGACACGAGTGGTTTTCCATCTCTCTGGAAACACGGCCGCCTTCAGACAGCTGTTGAAGATATGGAGCAACGGTACAGCCAGTACAGATCTACAGTCTCGGAGTATGTAAGGCGGAATACCATCCGGTCCCGCAGATCTCTTCGGCTTAAGTTGACCAAGCGCAGTTTGCACATCCTTCAACTGCAATTTCTGCAGGTGAATACACGCCGCCCCATTCTCGCCACCCGCCCCTTCAATTGCCGCAGCAACATTCAACTCGGGCTGCCTCGCGCTATAAACCGAGTGAAAGTACTCCGCAAACTCTTTCACACATTGCTCAGCAGACAAAACCTCCCCGTTTTTTAAAATCCTTTTTGGACTTCGACTACCCCTTTTGGAATTTACGTAGTTCCAAAATGATTTTGGGTCTTTTTGCAGTTGATTTTGAACCCTGTTGCTATGTTGTTCTTCCGCTAATTTAATCAACTGTTTTACTTTAGCCCTACACAGAGCAAACGCCTCGTAATCATCCTGGCTCTTACTTGCCTTGTACCGTTTGTGGAGAATGGCCTTAAAACGTATGTTGCGAATTATTTCAGCAGTGTAAAACTCGGGGTAAATGTACTTCGAGCTTACCTGACTTCGCCGTTTTCTGGGAACACAGTCATCTATTGTCGCATTAATTGTTTCATAAAAATAATTTAAACTCTTTTCTAAATCAAGGCAAATCAAATCAAATCAATCAAGCAATCAAATACATATCTCGAGATTCTGGGGTCCGGACTTTTGGAAGGCGTACGAGGGCCCAAAGCCAACTCGCAGAGTCCTGTTAGCCGCTTTCAATGAAATGATGCACCAACCGACGATTATCCCTGTACGCACTATGCGAGTGCACCCAAGGACAACCCCCGGTTGGTGCAGGTCTATTGCAGGATATAGAAACAAAGATATTGGACTATGGATTTGCGTGTCTAAATTGGACTGGTTACCTAGAACTATAAAAGGACTTTGGCCCCTGCCTGATGAATGTTTTATTATACATGGAAAAAAATGGCAGGGGGTGACTGGCACACTCAATAATGGGCCCCCGGAAACTATCGCTAGCACTTAGTGACGTAGCGACAAGGAAGCAACATATCCTGAGGTGCTTGAAGAGTGAAGAGGTATTCCACGGTTCTCAGAACAATCTCAGAGCCCGGAAGATGGTCAAGATCCCTACAAACACTTACTGGAATACTTCCTTCCTCCGAGCACGTTTGTTCTTGCGAATCTCCACTCAAGCCAGCCAATAAAGGCAAGAATGAGGTGGGAGCTCCTGTCAGTGTTTACTCCAGCCGGTCAATAAAGGCAAGCTAGAGATGAGGAACAAGACTACTCCCAGGACATAGGGTTCGTGGGGTCGCTACTGCCCAACAGCTCGCCACATGCTGCCCTGCAGGTTTCTGTGTCTCTCTTGGTCTGGCTCCTCAGCCTAGACCTATTTCGGCAAAGTGAACTCTACTGGCACAGACCCAGAGTTTGGAGCACGCAAGCCTCACTACGACGTCAACGTAGAGATACGGCGGATTATTATTGAATAGTCAAAATACAGGGCACGAATGTATTGCAAAATTGGGGTACTGTTTCCTTAAACACCATTTTCACGACCCCGGAATTCTACAAATATTTTCACAACACCCCCATGGGAAGAAGTCTTGTTTATGTATGTATTTCGACAACATTGAACTAGTTAGTTTTACTTCCATATCCGTACGAACCATTCAACATACGATTCCGTCTAACAACGCAACTCGAAACATGACGTCACACAAGTCAATTTAAAGTTACTCCGACTGCAATCTTGTATTAGCATGCCGTTTAGAGCTTGTTTCTGGGGTTGTCCGTATGTAGTTTTTTAGTTATAATAATATAACTAAAAAACTAATATTTAAATTGTAAATAAGTTAGTATAGATTTGAAAATGACCGCAGTATCGCATTGGGTACATACACCTGTACTAATAGTTGTAAGGGAGATTTGAATAAATAAATAAATAAAATAAATGTCAAATTATGGCTGTTATAAAGAAAAATTGTTTGTTTATCACAGAAACACGTGCATATACCTAAAAAGATAAGACCAACGAAGCATTTAGTAGTTAGATAGGTAATTGTTTATTTTATTATTTTAAGAGAGCCATCCAGGCAGAATCAACTTGTATTATCGTTATTCTATTTATAGCGGTAACCTCTTCTTTGTTTCTTTTCCTTTTATGACAATTTTATTCACTCTCTCCGTAAAGGCTCCATATCACGTGTCGCACCTGTTTGTAGGAGCCTTAAATCAAAACATAGTTCAGAAAAGCTATATGGTTGCTATTGCTAATTATATATTTCAACTCAGAATACGCGCTTTAATTTAGTTCGAAGTGAATTATTAATTAGCTCAGTAGTATTGGTTAGCTTTTTTTTTTTTTTTTTTTTCGAGGGTGGGAAATCATCAAATAACTTCTCCCGCTCTGGGTGGAGCGGATCACCGTGTTCCTTCAGTTGCCTATGCCAGGGCCGCGGTATCTTCTTAAAACTACCCGCGACACTAATGGTTAGCTGGTGCTGCAAATTCAATTATAATAGTTAGGTATCTTATCGATATTTATGATAATTAACCAATATGATAATAATTATGTAAAACAGATTAAAGATAGATACTTAGATTAAATTATTAAAAAAAAAACTATTTCTTTAACACGAATAATTTTTCGGATCCTGCCGCATAAACTTTCACGGAGAAGTCAAGATGAACAGCAGTATTCTTTAATGCATTTTTAGTCTTGTCCTGGGCAGAATTCTTTTGCCTGAAGGTAATTTTCTCGAATTTCGTTGGGCAACCCGAAAAAAACACCAGCAAGATCTGATTATACAGAACGTAAAATAATTACTTACCTACCTATATGAATTATTGAATAATACTTATAGGGTCAGAAGCATCCCATATTAATATACCATAAGCATTAATGGGGTAACTTCACCTCTATAATATATAAGACGTGCATCTATGTCGACCTTTACCCTATACGGATCGGAAACGATTAACAATTTCCGTAAGAGAACTATTAAATATAGAAGAAACTCCGTAGCGAATCCGAGTCACGACAAATTCAAGGTTTTTCCAAAAATATATAGTTTCTTGTGTTGGCTTTTGCAAGGTAGCTATATTTTTAACTAAAGTTTGCTGTTCTAAATTGTTGGTCTTAAGGGTCTAAGGAGCGTTTCAGTGACTGATTTATTAAGTTTCTAGCGACCCGGCTCTGCTTCGCACGGTTTTTACGACTTGACAAAACATAAAGGTTTCTATACTTTAAACAAGTTGAATATTAATGTATTATACATATAAACATTCCGAAATTAATTCTCTAAATGAAAGTGAAAACCGCATCAAAAACCGTTTTGTAGTTTAGAGAACATCGCGGCCACACAGACAGACACGAAAAGCGACTTTCTGACTAACCGTAACGATTGTCAAAGATTTAGGAATAACTGCCGGCACCATCTTTCCGAGGCACAGAGAGGTCTCAATATGTAATGGATTCATCCCCATTCATGGACCGACCGCGGTAAGCGTAGCTTAACGTTCGATCTACCCATGCCGCTATTATTATTTAGTCACGAGCCCCTTCCAGCCATGACCAACCTACACACATCAAAAAAAGTTTGTGATCACTAGCAAAAGCTGATATATTTTTAAAATTTAACTTTATCAAGAAAAAGTGTTTGCTAGTGATCACAAACTTTTTGATGTGTGTATTCAAAAGTTAAATTAACTATTTATAATACCTATACAGACAATGAAAGGTGACTTAGAAAAGATACAACAAGGAAGATGTGAGTGGAAATGCCGCGACGTAACGCCTCAGAAGGACCTAATACAGGAGGATATAGTGACGAAATTGATGATGTTCTTCAGAAAGGTAAAGTAGTACTCGCAACGCTGGTTGCGAGTACCATACCAGCGTGCATGTATGATCAGATGTAACGTAAACAAACAAAAAAAAAGAGGCATAAAAGGAGTATGTAGCGATTGTACCAGGTGGCGTTCTTTATGTATAATATGTATCGGTGCTTAAATTCAAAAGGGCCACAAATCAAAATAACTATAAATTCCTTTTTGCAAAAAATCCTATCATTTCTGTTCATATTTTTATTTCGACTGATGGCTCCTTTGAATTTAAGCAGCGGTATGTTAAGTAAGTTAAAACAGTAATAGAATCACACTAATTATTAAGGCGAAAGTTTGGGAGTGTGTGTGTTTGTATGTTTGTTACTTCTTCACGCTCAAACAGCTGGAACGATTTGCATGAGATTTGGTATGATAGCTTATACCCTGGATTAACACATAGGCTACTTTTTATACCGGTCTACGCGGGTCGCAGCTAGTAAGAGATAAGAGTCACAAAATGCCTATTTTAATACCGTTTAAGTTTTACACAAGAACAAGTTAAGTTGATTTTCGTTAGCGTTAACAAATAAATTAGTTATTTAACAAGTTCCCTTGAAACTTTTGTACTTAATTCAAAGAGTTTTACTCTCAAAGATCAAAAAGACTGGCATAACGACATTACAATTTCAAGCAAGATGGATCAAGAATATAAATGATCAACGAAATGCAACTGCCAGTAACAGCTAATGTGTTTTTAAGTGAGTTAGGAGAAAATGGCCTTAAAGGCAAAAACTATTTGCCACTTTATTTCATATTCAATTCAGTTTTCCACTTTCTTAGTCTGTAGCATGTGCATTGCGACTGTAAAGACTAAAAACAAAACCGGCTATAGAACTATTTTCTGTATTTTTTTTTAAATTTATGTTCAGTAGTTTCGGAGATAAGGGATGGTAAATTTTCGTTTATTTTCTTCTCTTTAAAAAATATTACTTCTTTCCTGCTAATTGTCGCTACAGCAAGTTTCTTTAGTATCAAAAGCTTGTGCCTTACAAATGTGGCCAAGTGCTGATAAAGCGTAGGTATTTGTGTATTTTTAGTTACCGGTTTCCGTTACTTTTACTTAGAATGCGGAAATATCAATGATATTCCCATTGAATCTATGCTCTACTATTTTCCCCTTTTGTTTACCCGGAAAACCATGACACTATAACACAACGTACTCTTCAAACAAAACACATATATTTTCATCCAAAAATACTTCTTCATTCTTAAAAATAAATTTTCATTCAGTGAGGAAGTTTTATTTTTCGTGAGTCAAAACAAGTGGGTGTGTGTTATCTGTGGCGTTCGTGACGTCACTTGACACTCATTAGGCGTTGGTTACGGTGTACTGGGTGCGTAAACAATGGTGTTAGGATCCGTGTACGTTGAATGAGGGTGTAGTAAGTATTTACCTACAGTTAAAACAGGGCTGTTTCGGTTTTGTGATTTATTAAGTTATCTTTTTCATGAAGACAATTTTACCTAATATTTCTTATGGTTTTTGTTCCTTAAGTACAACTTAGGAACCTGATTGTAATTATTTTTCAACTTAATAAAATCCAAGCAAAAACTGGCAATTACAGAAAGACTTCTCTAATCCCTGAAAGTTATTTTAGTTTTAGATTCATAAGCATGCAACTTAACTGCTACTGAGAAATATATTGTTTCAAAAAACTTTTCCACTTTTCCTTCAGTTTGAGTTTCATAAAACATCGAGCAAAGAATAGCAATAAAACATTGATTTTATACGGCTGTGGGATCAAAAAGAAAATGGAAATTCTATGTAGTCGGCTTCTAAGTGTACCCTCTAAAATATACGGTATCCATTAAAGTCCGCGAGCTCAAAGGCAATATTCTTCGTGCGAAGTTCAAAACTGTGTGAAAGCATTCTTGTCGTACAAATTAGATTTTAAAGCGCGACTCTGTCGCAAGCACTTGACACTCATTACTGAGCGGTTTGGGGAGAGAACCGCATAAACAATAGTTTATACGGGCCCCTGTGTCGTGCTTACTGAACCGCGCATGAATTCCTATGTGGAAAGAAAATAAACATGTTCGTATTTCGCTGTAGCAAAGAGGTGCAAACTAGCATTGCATGTTTCCTGGTTTTCTGCTCTATGGTTTTGAATGCTCAACTGTTTTTTTGTTGAAATAGTATTGTATTAAAATTTTTGATGGATGTTTCTTTTGAGATTTTTTTTTGTATATTTTAGTAATTTTGATGTGAGAATGTTAAGTTGAAACCATTTGTTTCAGGAGAGTCATACATGGGAAGGTACCTACCTAATAAAACTGATACCAGTGAACCGTGTAATTCGAGTCAAGTAACAAAAGAGCGCTACTTAAGGCTTGTCCGCCGTCACTGTCGGACTGCATAGAAAAGAAAGAGAAACGCGATGACACAACGCTTGCAAAATATGAAGTAATTACCGATTTACAAAAAATCTATTGATTGGACTAAAAAAGTAATGACATGCAATCATTTCTTATTATTTTGTAGAGAACTGTATAAATTTATGTACACTTTTAATGAAAATTGTAGGAGTAATATGGTAAAAACTAGAAAAAATTGACAGAAATATATAAATATAAAATATCCTTGGACATTTCACACAACGCCATCTAGTCCCAAGCTAAGCAACCTAATGCTTGTGTTATGGTAACGAGATGGCTGATAAACTACTTATATACATTTTTTTTTGTAAATACATACATAGAAATAGACCTGGATTTAGATTTTTTTCTCCTTAGTACTACAAACTAAAATAGATTTTAGGACAAATTAAATCACTTATGTGTTGTAGTTTCCTATCAAAAATATGCTATAGTTACTGTAAAAGATGGTCACAAAGTTACTTAGTTTCGCCGTATTTTAGGAAGGAGGAGCCTTAAAGAAAAGCTTTATTCTAAGAGCCTGTTTCACCACCTACGATTAAGTTCCAATTAACTTACTTGGCAGATATTTCATAAAAATTCTGGTCCATTTTTGAATTTATTCGGTGAGTTAGTGGCTATTCGGACATCGTGAAATAGGCTCTTAAACTTCAGCTAAGAAAGTTATATGGCATTCTTCTACAAATTGATGTTACATTCATGGTTTTTGTTTGTCTTCAGCCTCAAAGGTGAAACAGGACCTCTAACCACACGACTATAAAGAAGAAGGAATTTTTACTCAGTAGGTTCTGTCAAAAACTACGCAATACCAACATCATATCAAGAATCTTTTTCTCAATCAATTTCAACAAACAAAAAAGTTTCCTGACATGAAGTATCTTTACAAGAAAGAAATCTACAAACTTTTTATCGCTGTTTGCCGGTCCAATTCATAAAAAGGTGTAGTAAAAGAAAAATATTTTCCATTGTCTTGTAAAACTGTTTGTCTTTTCAGTCACAGTTCTTTAAGGGCAAGATTCACAGATCGCACTTTGACTTTATTGTTATGTAGATAGTGCAATCCACGAAGACGCGCCCCACTACTCGTCCTAACCGTTTATAGTATACTAGCTTTTGCCCGCGGCTTCGCCCGCGTGGATGTCGGAAAAAATGCCACAAGAACAAAAATATTGAGATAGCTTATTCTACCCGCGAATTCGTCCGCGTGAAATTTCTTACTCCCCCGACCCACACCTCCGCATCGCATCGCCTGCCCGCGCTATTACTTCGTTTTCTTAGCGTTCTTTCTGACTTTTTTTTATTTTTGCTGGGCACCTAAGAGTCCTAGAGTGATGTTAAATATGCCTATAGCCTTAGCCACAGGGATGGAATTTAAAAAATTAGTTTGTGATATTTCTGTAGCTTGACTGAAAGGTTATTTACATCAATTTTCGTGTTAATCGAGCTAAGCAGTTAAACCTGCCCTGTAAAATTGACTATCCCTTTTCACCCCTTTAGGGGTAGATTTTCGAAAAACCCTATTATACTGTATTCTTCATTTTTGGTCTCAAGTATAAATACTGAGTATCGAGATCATCGGACCACGCGTTAAAATTCCTCCATACAAACTTTGACACCCTCCAATCCCTTCTGAGGGGGTAGTATAAGAAAACTAAAAATTACAAACTTTATAATTTACTTAGATAAATATTCATGCGAAGTTTCAAGTCTATTAACTCAAGGAATAAGATTTTTCATACTAACTTTCATCCCCTATTTGACACCCTTAGGGATGGAATTTCCAAAAATCCTTCCTTATTCCTTGTTTAAATTATAAAGGGAACCTCTGTGCAAAATTTCAGCATTCTAGGTCCAAGGGTTTGGGCTGGGCGTTGATGAGTCAGTCAATCAGTCAGTCAGTCAAGACTTCTCTTTTTATTTATATAGATTTGTGCAACGGTTAGGAGGAGTAGTGGGGCGCGTCTTCGTGGATTGCACTATCTATAAGCGAGTATGAGCATTATTTGAATAACTTTGATGGATGAGGGGCTAACGCTTACTTAGCAAGGAAAAATTCACAGTGCGCTGTGCCATCTATGAATCTTGCCCTAAGACTTGCAGTAGTAAAGCTACAGGTATTTATGCTACTCGCACTTGCAATGAACTTCTCAAACGAAAAGCAGTTTAAGATTTCTGAATTGAGCTTAACTGCGAGGTAACTTTAGTTGCATTCACTTTGAAGTCATGTGCAGCAACGTCTTTTACGTTTAAAATTCTGACTTAAGGTTGTACTAGTCGGCCCGCGGCGGCTCGAAGTCGTTGGTGGCGTGGCTGATATGCATGCTATTTAGTTTTATTTATTTAGTACTTATTCATTTAGTACTAGAACTTCCCGCGCGGCTTCGACCGCGTGGGTGTCGGGAAATATCCCACGGCAACGTACTACCGGGAATTCCTGCCTTATCACTTGTCTACATTATAAAGGAAACCTTTGTGAAAAATTTCAGCCTTCTAGGTCCAAGGGTTTGGGCTGGGCGTTGATGAGTCAGTCAATCAGTCAGTCAGTCAGTACTTCTCTTTTTTATTTATATGGATATATAGATAGATACCTAGATAGATTTATTCATGTAGTTTTTATCTATTATTTTATTAAGTGAAACGAGCGTGTAAAGTTCATTAACAGACCTTTGGGCGTATAGATATGTGTATTATGAAAAAAAACTACTGGATGTATACACAGGGAGTTCCCCTAACATTGGATGGCACCTAGCGTCGGACACAACTACTCTTAGATATTTTGCAGATGTTCTCAATAAACCAGGAGATTTAATTAACTTCTGGAGGGAGTTGCGCTGGCTGGAATAACTCACTGACGGCCATCATGGCTCACGCAAAATGTTCCACTCGAAGGACTGAGTGCGGAAACCAAACCGGGGTAACATAGAACATTAGAAAGTAGAACATAGAACTTTGGGAGCGTAGGTGATATGGCGGCATCTACATCGCCACATGCAAACTACGCATCACACTGACGTCACGCAAATCCTGCATCGCGCATCAGAGTTTACTGCGCGACTAGCATAATATACAACGTCCCGACATCAACTGTCGGGTAGTTGCCCAGCAGACACGACACCCGTTTGGTCGGAGGATCCTTCCTTTTCAATGGAGGATGAGTGAACTTTACACCCTGTTCCTCATGCCTCTGTAGTGTGTATTATGTACTGACGGAACTCGTCTTCACGCACACATTCACAGCGTATTTGTACACTTGGTAACCACAAGTAAAGCGCGTGTTGCTTCGTGAGATAAAAATACTGGACATTGGACTTAAACATAACTTGCAAAATTGAAGTGTGTATATTGTAACAAATCTACTGGCCTAGTAAAATAAAAGGGACAAAAAATAGATTTGAACAATTTATTTTTGAAAAATAAAAATACAGTACCGATAAAGGTAAAACATCTAACCTACCTAACACACACTCAGTAAGGAAGGAAGTCGGAGGTTTGCTAGTAGAAGAAAACAGTAATTGCGTCATGCCAGGTTAGGCTAAAAAATAGGTAAAAAATAATGACAGCTTGACAGCCTGACTTAAGAGTCATAACATTGAAAATTATTAGTGTTTTTATTTCAGATTACAAAGAAAACGAAACGTTTTAGACCGATTTGCAAAATATAATGTATAAACAATAAAAGAGTATACATTATAAAACAATATATTGTTTTATAATTCATGTACATGAAGGTGATATATCTTCAACAGTTTAGAACACAAATAAATGTTTATTTACGTTTTTTTTATTGTCATAATCATGGTTTGATACAAATCGCGAAAGTTTAAAAAGTTTAATAAAAGAGTATGATAATAATGAATGCAAAGTGTAAGTATATGATGTAAAGTGTCTGTAATATGTAGATACTATAATATATAGCCTACTATACCCGTCTATCACCACCCTGCCGACCACCCTGTCGGGGAATGATGATATTCAATGTTATTCAAATAATTGTGCAGAACATCATAAAATTCCCTTTGATTCCCTTCCCTTACCTATACACAAGCATTCCTTCCATACAAGGATCGTAAATATAACGCATAGTTTCCAATCTCGTGTTATCCGTGCCCGCATGCACGCTATCAGTTACTGAATTGTATCGGACGTAAAGGCTGCGTTTGCAACAGAAATGAGCGAGGATGCGTAGCGTAAAACTAACCAATAAGAGCACCAGCTTTGCTCAAGCTATGAAAATGAAGCGACGTTATTCGTTAGTTTTACACAAGCAAGAAAGATTTCATATTGATCTGTATTTGAGTAGGCATGCACAACTATAATTAAATGAAAATTGTAATTGATTGGATATATCATTGTTGATTAAACTTTTTAAACTTTCGCGATTTGTACACATTATAAAATATTATCGAAAATGGGACCGGAGTTGACCCGACCCGATAAGACCCGTTCTCGATAATATTATTTTATAATTGTTAATTGTTTTGCATACCGTTAAAACGGTGAGACATATAGCACTATGAAATGTTAAGAACACCTTTGTAAACATACCATGTTTCTGGCAAATAAATATTCTATTCTATTCTATGACTTCTATTCTTCTAACTTTCATAAAACAGTGTAAGAAAGAAAATTCAGTTCTTCGTCTTTAGCAATATTGTAAGAGGCGCAAAAAAAAAGACTGGCTTCATCTAAAATTCCTATGTCACGTAGTTTTCGAGGAAAACGTCTGTAGCAGACAATACAACTTTAGTATCTTAAGGTCCAGTGTCCGTTTAAGATACCGAGTTACCTAGCGGTATAGGTATTTGAAATGATGCATATACGAGTTCCAACCAATGTTCATGGGCCTTTTTAGAAGGATAAAAGCCACCCAAAGCCTTTGGGCCAAAGGTCAATGGAAATGCTATGCTTGAAGTTTCCCCGCCTGATCGAATCAGAAATGAAGAGATCCGCAGGAGAACCAAGATAACCGATATAGCCCGAAGAATTGCCAATCTTAAGTAGCAGTGGGCAGGGCACATTGCTCGCAGAACAGGTGTCCGGTGGGGCCGAAAGGTTCTGGAGTGACGACCGCGTACCGGAAGACGTAGCGTTGGAAGGCCTCCCACGAGTTGGGCCGATGACCTAGTGAAATGACCTCTTCATTGGTATAATAATTTATATTTAATCTTCTTGCACACATACAAACTTGGTACAGTGTAGCAATATTTAACAAACTATTTAACTAATCAGTATCAGTAAAGACTAAATTTGTAGACAACCTTTAGGTTTCGAGGATCCAAGAGAACTAACTTAGAAACTAGGTGACGCTTTAAACATCACGTTTTTTTACAAACATTAAGCTATACTTTTTGGCGGTAAATGTCAAATGAGACACTAACTACCAGCTAGAAAAAACCAATACTTTTGGCGGTAAATGTCAAATGAGACACTTTTTAACTCTACGTTTTAACTACTCGAAAGCACAGATACAAAATCATCCGAGTCAAATCACATCCTTTCAACTCTAAATTCAGTACTTTAAATCAACATTTATTATTAAGTATTTGGAAATCATGACACTAGTGAAAGCCGCAGGAATCTGCTGGATGCAAGAAGCACATAACCAGACGAAGTGGCGCTGCTTGGGGGAGGTTTATATCCAGTAGGGATGCCTTTCAGCTGAAATGATGATGATGATGACGACGATATACCAAAGTTCATTGCAATTAGCTCTGCATTGCTAAACACTTGAATTACCATTGATATTTGCATCGCAGAGAGAGTTTTCATTATTTCTTACAAAAAAATAAACTGCAACAGCCTTTAAAGAATACTGTTAAAATGTTAAAGTCCTCGGATAAAGGGGACTAGTGAGAGCATCTGAAAAAAACACAGGACAAGATTATGACGTCACTCGGAGAAAATGGAAAGCGAGCAAAACAAAACACTGTCGGCTGCATCAGACGGCAGATGGCCAATATGACCCTCAGTAGACAAATATTACAGTAAGTCTGTATAAAATATATACACTAGACTCAAATATGAAACAAGACTTTTGGGACAGATTTTAAGTTTAGATGTGTCAAGTCTGACAATTTTCCTTTTGGGTTTTCGCAGCATTGAAGTATGCATCTTACTATTTTGTCTGAGCATGTAAAGTTTACACAGTCGTAAAAACAGTTATTTTATTTGTGGTCCCAAAATACTACTCAAAAATAATAAAGGTGGAATCTGGGACCGCGATCCCGGTCCCGGAAGCCCCACGACCCGTTTTAAGAACCTACTAAAAATCATAACGGATAAAAAATCTGTCAAACTATGTATTTAACCCTCTGCAACTGAGGTGACTTTATTGTTAACATTTGTCTGACGTGTTGTCTATCAGACGTCAGCTATACTACCCTTATTTGCTTAAATTTTGACGATTTATTATATATAATATATACATATTTTATATGTTGTAGTGGTTCTTATACTTTCAAAATAAATAAATATCAATAGTAATAAAACAATGCATTGACTAATACGAATCACTTTTAATGAGATCAACATTTTACACATTTCGTGACATACAGGTACAAAATATTATTTAAAAAAAAACTTTATGCTTATTTCATCTTTGAGAAAACATAATTATTTTTAACATTACAATTAAAAGCTATGAAAAAAAATCAACAATATCCTATGGTAGGTGTAGACACAAATCACTCTCAAAGTCACCCCTTATTTTATTCTACAACTTACAGTCTTCACAAATTTGAGCCGGGCATTGCAAGCAAATAGCTTTTTTGCAAGCACAGCAGCTGAATCTTGTCAATCTGCCGAGGCATATGCTATATAGTCTTCTTGCTGATGGTCCAGGTTGTGGAGGAGGTTGAGTAGGGGGAGGCAAATCCTTACCTAAAACCCTGCTGATTGTCAATCGGAGCTCTCTCGGCAGTCTGTCATTATATAGACGCGCTCTTTCACGCTGGGAAGTACTAACTCTTTTGCTAAGTATAGTAAGAAGTCTCCTCTCCGCAATTTGGCACCAGGAAAACCTTGGTACAAAGGCATTCACACCAGCTAGATCCAACATCCTGTAACATATTGCCATTGGCCAGCGACGTGTCTTTCGAGTGCTATCGCACATTTCTTGTCGAATTCGGATGTGGATTCGACATCTGAAAGTAGTAGAAAAATAATAAACTGAGGTTACGTAGCAGAGACACTATGGCAGTTTACATTTCTACTGAGGTTACGAATGTTGGACACTATGGAACACAGTCGATCTTTATGAGGTAACGTCTATCAGAATCAGATCTTATTGCTGTACTTACGTCTGAGGGACACCAAATGCTCGTAGCACGAAATGTGTAGGTCGCACGACCGCTCCCACCACACTGCCCGATGCCGCGGACCAATACAGGAAGGTACCGAGCGAGACAGAGCTCCATCACGCGATATTGCGAAATGGCAACGAATTTTATGATTGACGGTGTCTGATATACTACCACCTCAGTTGCAGAAGGTTAAGTGCATTTTGAAAGCGATCAATCAGTTATTTTCTCCTTTTAAGGACCAACATCTTTGATAAGACCTTCTGTTCATCTGTCTGTATTACGTGACGGCAAACTCGTAGATTTTTTTATAAAGTGCAACTTCTCACTGTACAAAAATTGTTTAAAAAAACATGAAGTGGATACTTATGATGATCCTTAAAAAGTGAAATAAACATTTTAGTAGCCATTCTTTTTATTTCTTTTTGCATCAGTCAAAACAATGGGATTTACATTTTGTGCAGACGGCGCAAGATCACAGAGCTGCTAAAAAAATGTTTTGTTGCTGTAAATAATTTTGTAGTAATCTTTCTATCGAAATACCTAATAGTTTTAGTGTATTATAACGTTAGTACTATTATTTAGTATGTGGTATTACGTATTCACTTAAGGCGAGTATAGCTGCTAACAGCGCCAAAAAAAAATTAATTTAATTTTTTTTTTTTTTTTTATTTAATTTTTTTTAAGTCGGAAGATATGAAACATTTTGAAATTTCTTATGCACACATTTGTAGTCAGACTAGGTTGATTTTTTTGTATTATAATATGTCGGGTCAGCTAGTTATTTAAATAAAATCAATCTATATTATTTTATAGTGCAACCAATTTTATACATCTGCATTAAACACTACATACATCTGTCTGCCTAGTGCCTATTGTTAACTAATTCTATAAGGAGGGTGTTAAAACACGCACTAGTTATTTAAAGGAACATATATTACTTCGGAAATCACACTACACAAAAATCAAACGCGTTACGTGGCTACAGAAACAACAGTGCGTCAAAATGACAAGTCCCTTTGTTCCAAAACTTCACGGCCATTCCCCCGAGTAGCTTCACTCGGTGTTGCCACTGCCATCCCTCGAAGTAGCTTCACTCGGTGTTGCCAACACGGCCCTCCTGCGACGTGCATGTCCTCAGGCACGCCTTTCACCTTCAGTCTTACTTAATGAAACACGCATCTGAAAGTACACCCTAGATGTTAATGTGTTATTAAATATAAAACAAAAATGCTTCGGCCAATCATGATTCAAAATTTCAATAGAACTCCAGTTGCAGGGTTTAAAACATCGTTTCTTCCTTTAGGCTAGGAACTCTCACTCTGTAACTGGTAATCCCATTTATGAATCAACCATAGCTCTTCTATTCAAAATCATAGTACAGAGTTCAAAGCAAAGCCCCTTTAGGCTTAGGAGGCTTTGTGAATTATTCTGCACTAAGATACTTCCAATTCCAATGGGGAGGAAAACTAACTTTTTATCACGCTATAGGTGGCACATGATCGACTGTCCTTTTTTCATTGATTTGACATAACGAACGATTGTCAAATTGTATGGATTTGTTTGTAAAACAATGTACAGTCGTTCAGAGCGCCATCTACAAACAGCTTTGCGTGTGGCTCCCCATTGCACTGGACCCCAAAACAGAGTTGTCTTTAGGCTTAGACAACCTCTTTGCTCCTGTGATTTTAGCTCACTCCCTTAATCCAAGATGGAGCCTGGTCCAGTTCACTCCCTTAGGCAGTAACTGTTTCAGCTCACCACCTCGATTCTGGCGAGTGCCTGTATCACTTTTTATTTTTTTTTTATTGTCCAGTTTCAATTGAATGTATCTAATCAACCTCTTTGCTCCTGTGTTTTTAGCTCACTCCCTTAATCCAAGGTGGAGCCTGGTCCAGTTCACTCCTTTAGTCTTAGGCAGTAACTGCTTCAGCTCACCACCTCGATTCTGGCGAGTGCCTATTAACACTTTTTTTTTTTTTTTTTTTACGTTGCCAACACGCCTTTTTTTTCTAATGGTGCATCATTCAATGCACTAGTTATCAATATTAATCAAAGGTTACTGCTCTCAGCAGCGGCCATCCCATTATATGATCTATTACTTCTTTCACTGTCCCGCATGTCTTTCACTTCATATCTATCTTTATCCAGGCATTTCGTTATTTGGAAAGGACCTTTAGAAGTAGGCAGGTTTTTTTTTTTTTTTTTTTTTTTTTCCTTCGTCCGTCTCTAAAGTCTGCCTAATTACTACTATTCGAATTTGAATTGAGAGCAGCCAATCCGCTTCAGTTATAGACATGACAATCTCTGCTTCAGATTTTTTTTTTTTTCAAACCTTAACGGGTTTCTACTTCATGCATCTACATGTTGCGTACGAGAGCCCTCTCTATGAGCGATATCGAAAGAGAACTCTTGCGTAGAAAGCACCCACTGCGAAATTCGGGGAATTATGTCTTTTTTTTTTTTTTTTTGTTAACGCAAAGCGTACCGCACTGCATTCTGTCACTATACGGAAATTAGCCCATAACAGATAGTGCCTAAACTTTTCCAAAGACTCCACGATATAGCCAGCAATTCAGGCTCAAAAGAGTGGTATTCATCTGCGGTAGTTTGAAGGCTATGTAGGAGACTCATATTATAATTACACAAGTAATACAAACACTAATACACACTGTGCTCGTTAGGTACTGTGCCTTCATAATAACTCAAACATTGATGTGTAGTGTGTGGAAAGTGTATGACCACCAAGAGGACTATCTTTCATCCACACAGTCCAGGAACTCTATTTCTGACTAAAAATTGGCACTTCTTTAGGTTAATCGTAAGGCCATTTTTGTTTAAAGATTGCCAATACCTTTTCAAGAAGATGAAGATTTTCTTCAGCCGTCTCACTAATTATCAAAACGTCCTCTAAATAAAGAATTATCTTACCAAACCTCAAGTTGCCCATGACCTTGTCCATCATTTTTTTGAAAACATGATAGTGCATTGGCTAGACCAAATGGGAGTCGCAAAAATTCATAATCCGTCCTCGGTTATAAACGCTGTCTTGTAAACAGACTCCTCTGCCATTTTAATTTGATATTAGCTACTTTTAAGATCCAAAATTGTAGTCATCTATCAAGTCTTCGATGCGTGGTACTTATCGGATATTTATCTTTCGTTGTAGTTTTATTCAACGCGCGGTAATCAATGCACAATCGTTTCTCACCGTTCTTTTTATTTACAAGCAGAGCTGGACTCGCGTACTCGTATTTACTTTCTCTAAGAGTTCGTTTATCACGCTTCTTACAATTTGCCTGTCCGAATGTGATGGTATGTGTGGTATGGTCTACATTTCACAGTTTTTTTTTTTTCATTTCATTTCATTTATTTATTTATTTAATCGTGCAAATTTATGACCATTTCGACACCTTCTACTTTCCCTAGTTGTTTTATGTTCGCAGCTATGCATTGCTGATATTTACCGAATAGATTAACCAACTCATCGCGGTGAGAATCTGTATCAAATATTTCACCAGCAGAAATCTTCAAAATGTTTTACGTCGCGAATTAATTAAATCAGAACGTTCTGTCACGTTGCGTCCTATCAGACCGTCAGATCCCGATAGTTCATTTAAGTATGTAAGTACATCTCGATCTCATCTATATTCACGGAATTTATTTGTATGCTTACCTTCACCATCTCCGTTACGATTTTTAAATTGTCTTTACAAAATCTCTGCAGTGTTATAGGGGTATTCAACATAATTCTTTGGAGATTACGTTGTTCTGCCAAATTAGATGTTATTATAGAACAGGCTCTAATCTCCGTCTCTATGAATGCTTCATGAACAAAACCGTTAATACCTATTTTCTTACAGAACTTGTCTTTCACATAGAAACTTTATTTTGTTTCCTGGTTAGTTGTTTGTTCAGGCTTGTCACTTTGAATTCTTTTTGTGAAAACATAAGTTTCCGAATGGCCTTTCTTACCACAAAATTCCCATTTTACCGAACATTGAAATCCTTTGTCCTGCCGCAATTATAACACTCTATGTGTTTACGTTGACTTGGGGTTTGATTAGTCACGTTTAATCCGCTTGTCGTTGTTGCCGTTGATATTTGAGACACAGAACTTTGATCTTGATAAGGAACCTTTACATTGTCTCGAATGTTGTTATGAATAGGCGTTTGTTTAACGTTTGCTTTGTAAACACGGCTGTGCAAAAATCCAGCTAAAGTATCGCATGATTTAAAGTATTTTAAAGTTACTAGCCTCAACAGATGCTCGACATTACGTCATTCTCAGTAAAATTTAAACACAGACTATCAATTTTCGATTTTTGTTCAAAAAGGAATTAATTTGATAAGTTTCCGGTCGACGATTTTCCTAAGTAGGTCAAACATATTTCTCTTTACTCTAAATGTATTAGAAAGATTTGCCTTCCACAGCCAAGTTGTCCACATGTGATCATTATGCAATAAAGACTCGTACCAGATTTTAGCAGAGCCTATGAGCTTATTTAGTGCTTCATAGCGTATCATACTATCCGTCCATGAAAATGTCGATACGCATACGATTCTATCACGTTTATCCAAGAAGTAATATTATCCGATTCTATCACGTTTATCCAAGAAGTAATATAATATTATCGTTCAAGGGGTGAAAATCCGGTATCATGTACAAAATTGTACTCACAGTTCCGGTATCTTTTGTCTTAGATACCTTTATCCTTTTGCTGGGTGCCAGCGGCGGTGTTCTTGAGCCGCTTCTGTTAGAACTCGTACTGCTACATATGCTACTGCTAGCACTCGTACTGCTCCTCCTAGATGATTTACGAGCGCGCTTTGCCCTGTGTTTACGCTTACTTAAGCGTCGTTTTCCCATTATTTTAGTTGTACTTTACTTTTGTGGCGCGAGAGGAACTATGCACACTTCTGATGTTAACTAATTCTATAAGGAGGGTGTTAAAACACGCACTAGTTATTTAAAGGAACACATATTACTTCGGAAATCACACTACACAAAAATCAAACGCGTTACGTGGCTACAGAAACAACAGTGCGTCAAAATGACAAGTCCCTTTGTTCCAAAACTTCACGGCCATTCCCCCGAGTAGCTTCACTCGGTGTTGCCACTGCCATCCCTCGAAGTAGCTTCACTCGGTGTTGCCAACACTATACATAGAAGATTAATTTTACCTAACACCAGAAATAATAATTAACAAGCCGTCTCTTGAAAAAGACGTAGGTACAGACGCCAGCACATAAAGCTACTGCAATCTGTCAAATTTCTTTAATAGATTTGCATCTTTATCGCTAAAGCATTAGGTTCAAGGTTGATTGGAAAAGTTTGACAGTTTTGGGTGGCTTGACCTGCTGGCGTCTGTACCTCACGGTACCTACGTCTTTTTCAAGAGACGGCTTAAGGACGAACGACTCGCGATAATCTGACAGCACGACAAGTGTCAGTCAAGTTAAATATTAATCTAATGCCAATTTGCACTCAGAAAAACTAACGTCAGCATGCCCCGTCGCGATGCTACTGCTTAAAGGCTCCCGCAGACAGACACGACGCGACGCGACGCCGACGGTGCGATTCGATTCTGGTAGAACAATTTCCATGAAGTTTTCATAAACGTTGTTCTACCAGTCACGTCGTGCATGTCTACGGGAGCCTTAACACAAAATGATACCCATTGGTATTCATGAACTTCCATATTTCTTGAGAGTTTAATGTGTTTACATTCAAAGCCACTTAATTAAGGCTGATGGTGGCGCGTGTGTTGGATCATTTAACGAATCCATACATCAGGTTTATGAACGGGCGCTGTTGGTGGAGGCTGGTCATACCTTAGCTGCCACGGCTTATTTTAATTTTAATTTTGAATTGTTTTTTTTTTTTATTTTTTTTTATTACGGACGCTTTTAACGTTCATCGTTCTCACATGTATAATTTCAACATGAATGATGTAAACAATATTTTGTAACTATATTTTGATTTAAAAGAGTGTCCGTGGAGTTTCTTGCCCGTTCTTCTCCATAGATCTACGTTTTGGAATGGGCAACTAGCTTCAACTTTCTGACTTACCTACTGACCGACTCTTTGACAATTCAAAAGTGCCTGTAATTGGTTTAATTGAAATAAATGCTTTGAGTTTGAGTTTGAGTTTTGAGTTTGATAAATTATAAGCTATTTCTAACTTTCGATATAAATCTACACATAACAGGTACGGTTTTATACCTACAATTCCTAACCTTAAGTCTAAAGGTGACTTCCCATTACATTATAATTTGATCATTCATCGACAAGCTAAGCACAACACTAACCTATGCCAAGTGTTGTTATGTGAACGGAAATGTTATTGCCTTGGCTAGCCGCCATGTTGCGTGACTCGGTGACTTAGCCCTCGTACCCACGGGCGATCTTTTAAGGCTTGTCCTCTAAAAAATCTATTGATTGGACTAAAAAGTAATTACATGAAATCACTCCTTATTATTTTGTAGAGAAATGTATTTATGAACACTTTTAATAAAAATTGTAATAAGGAGTAATAAGTCCTACAATCTAGAAAAAATAGACCTGGATTTAGTTTTTTTTTCTTTAGTCCTACAAAATAAAATAGATTTCAGGACAAATGAAATCACTTCTTATGTAGTGGTATTTTTTTTTTTTTATCAAAAAGATACTATGATTACTGTAAAAGATGGACACAAAGTTACTTAGTTTCGCCGTATTTTACGGAGGACAAGCCATACCGTGGCGATTTTTTTATAGCGCGCACTGTATTTTCAATCCACTGCTTAGCGCCGAGAGTTGAAAATGCTACAGTGTATTTTTTAACGCGCTGGACTGGATGCACTCTGTTGAATTCTCAATGCTCGACTCAAAAACGAGAGTTGAAAATCATAGACTGCCGACAGAAGTGAAAACTTAAAACTTTTAAATATAGTTTTTTTGAATGTTGAATTTAATTATAATACAAAAAGTAAAATTTCATAATTTATAAATTAAAAAAAAAACAAACAAACTAAATAATAAAATAATAACCAAAAATAGGATCACTGAAAAAGACTCATTCTTGAAGCTATTTTGATCTATGCCAGCTGAGTAAGAAGGCCGTTGACCAACACCTTTTTTTTGTTCATCGTCTGTCTATTGTTCTACATAAACGCACGACCATTTATAAAAAAGTCTTTATTGATTTTGACATGTAATAACAACGTTCATAAGTTACTAATGACTTCATTTTGAACATTCGGCAAAGATGCATTTATAATTTTTAGGGTTCCGTACCTCAAAAGGAAAAAACGGAACCCTTATAGGATCACTCGTGTGTCTGTCTGTCTGTCCGTCTGTCACAGCCAATTTGCTCCGAATCTAATAGACCGATTAAGTTAAAATTTGGTACACGTATGGATTTCTGTGACCCAAACACGTACAGCTAAAGTAAATATATGAATTTTGAATATGAGAGTCACTTTTAGGGGGAAAAAAAGAAAATTAAAAAAAAAAGTTTTGTAAACTGTACCGAGTGACATATCAAATGAAAGGGCTTACTATGAGGGTCTCAAATATATTTTTTTAATAATTTTAAAATTGACTGTTTTAAAGTTATTTAAGAAAATAGACGAAAATTGACCATTCCCCCCCCTTATCTCCGAAACTACTGAGCCTAAAATTTTGAAAAAAATATAAAAATTAGTTCTACACCTGTAGATTACAGGAAAACCTATAAGAAGTCTGTGGTCTTAAAATAACATGGTAAATCTATATATATAAAAAAATCAAGTCCTGTTTTTTTTTTTTTTTTTTGATATTGGCGTTCTCGCAATTGGTTCCGGGAACCTTTTTTGCTTAACCGGGCGTCGGCGGGGCCAGAAGGGCCTCTCGCCTTACAAAATAATTTATTTAAGTAGTACAGCTAAGGGCGTCCCATAGTGGGACTCGAACCTAGGCTTAGGGCACTACTGCTTACTGAACAAGAGGGGACTTGTAGCAACGAATAATTATTATTAGGGACTAATTTTTATTTACTACTCGCTCCGCGCGGGCGGGCGGGCGGGGTCAAGGGACTGGGGGTCGTTGAACTCTAATGTTATTTCGCGGTGGCGCTCTCCGTAAAGCGCGGCAACGATAGAACGGGCGTCGGTCTTGGGAAGTGTTTTTGTTAGCTAGTCTGATTCTCTCTTGGTGGAGAGTAATGTCGTCATCCTTATCTAGTAAGGCATGTTTGGGACGACGTGTGCGTGATATTTGTGAGGGTGTGTATCGGGCAGCTGCGGCCACTAGTGGGTTAGTGTGAGTGGTAGCAGAATCGAAAAAGCGTATGCTTGTCTTTTTGATAAAATGCTTAATGGTCGGCATGTTTAAATCGATATGTAATTGATAGTTACGTACGTACCAGGGGCTGCCCGTGGCTCGTCGTAAAAATCGATTTTGGAGGATTTGGAATTTTTTGAGTTGATACGGCTCTGCGTGTGCGAACACAACACATGCATAGGTCATAATGGGACGAATACACGTAGTATAGATTCGCACCTTTGACTTAAGGGCAAGTTTGCTACGTGCATTTAATAGAGGATGTAGTCGGCCGAGTGCAAAGGCAGCGCGGTTGCGTGTTATCTTTATGTGCTCGGCGAATGAGAGTTTACTGTCGAGGGTAACCCCTAGGTATTTGGCCTTTTTGTCCCACGGGATGGGGTGGCCAGACATTGTGATTGGTTGAGTACGGGTATATGCATTGCTGTTTTTGCCACGTTTGGCAAATAGTACAGCTGCACTCTTTGTCGGGTTAAGTTCGATCCGCCATTTGAGAAACCAAAGCTCTAGAGCGTCGGCTGCTGATTGGAGGTGTTTGACTATTGCAGTTGTTTTATAGCCTGAAAAATATATAGCTGTGTCATCGGCGAATAGGGCCAATTGACACTTACTATGTTTAGGTATATCGCTAGTGTATAGTGTGAAAAGGGGGGGGGATAGCACGGAGCCCTGGGGGACACCGGCTCGGATCAAGCGGGGGGTTGACAGGGCTTCCCCTATGCGGTAGCGAAAAGTGCGGTTCGACAGGTAGTCCCGTATGATGTGCACGAGACGGTCAGGCACTTTGAGTTGGTACAGCTTATATATTAAGCCGTTGTGCCAGACTTTATCGAACGCTTTCGCTACATCAAAGAAGAGCGCGCCTGTCATGCGGCCCGTTTGAAATCGAGTACTTACGTACTCGACAATTCGGTGGACTTGGCGGACGCAACAGTGTTTGGTACGAAATCCAAACTGTTCGTCGGGGATGAGTTTATTGGATTCGGCAAAATCCATTAATCTTTTAAAGATTATACGTTCATAAATCTTCCCCATTGTACTGAGGAGACTTATGGGCCGGTAGCTGGACGGGTCAGCTTTGGGCTTGCCGGGCTTATGAAAGCCTATGACGGTGGCTTCTTTCCACGCTTGGGGGAAGATGTTATTGTTTAATGCAACGTTAAAAATGGCTGTCATTAAAACAATGAGTGGGGCAGGGAATAGTTTCACCACTCTGTTAGTGATGCCGTCAGCACCAGGAGCTTTCCTGGATTTGAGGTTTCTCACTAGTGAGTGTACCTCGTCTGGGGTCACGGGGGGGAGGGGTACTTCGGGGTCCTCGAGGGGAGGGAGGGTGGATCTACGTTCGACCTCTGCGTTCACTATGTCGCAGTGTGTTTGGTCTACTGGTAGTAGGCTTGGCGAGCATTGGGCCTCTAGGCTGTCGGCTAGGCATTCGGCCTTGTCGGCGTCATCAAAGGCTGGGCTTTGATTAGGACGAGTGATCGGCGGCATGTCGGTCACAGTATCGGACTTGAGCTTTTTGGTGAGTTGCCAAAAAGCTTGATGGGAGGGCTCTATGGTGCCCATGAGCTTATCCCAACGCTCATCCCGCATCTCACTAATGCGTGACTTTACAGCACGCTGTAATTCACGCATGCGAGCGCGGTTGGTGGCGTCGGGGAAGGCGTCATAGGCACGGATGGCTGCGTTCTTCTTGGTCAACAGTGCACGTACATCGGCTGGCAGTACCCAGCGCTGGTCATCCAACACTGGCTCCCGCCGTGAGCTTTCGCTCACAGCCGTTTGTACGTGACTGGTGAGCGAGTCGATCGCACTAAGCACAAGTCCTGACTGAGTCACTGACTAATATACCAACGCACAGCCCAAACCAATGGACCTAGAGACTTGAAATTTTGCACATAGATACCTTATATAGTGTAAACATCCACTAAGGAAGGATTTTTGGAAATTCCATTCCTAAGGGGGTAAAACAAGGGATGAAAGTTTGTATGAAAAATCCTATCCCTTGAGTTCCTCCTATTTCTTTGACAATTCAAAAGTGCCTGTAATTGGTTTAATTGAAATAAATGCTTTGAGTTTGAGTTTGAGTTAATAGACTTGAAACTTGCACGAATATTCATCTAAGTAAATTATAAAGTTTATCATTTTTAGTTTTCCTAAACTACCCCCTAAGGAGGGATTGGGGGTGTCAAAGTTTGTATGGAGGAACTTTAACAACGCGGTCCGATTAACTCAAAACTCAGTTTATATACTTGAGACCAAAAATTAAGACTAACGTGTATTAGGGTTTTCCAAAAATCTACCTCTAAGGGGTGAAAAAATAATTTTATAGCGGAGGATTTTATTGGGGGCTTGATTAACTCTAAAATTGGTGTAAATAATGTTTGAGTCAAGTTATGGAAACATACCAGACGATTTTTGAAATTCTTTAGGTATCTGTGTTCGTGAAAACAGAGACAGTTTATATGAAAAATCTTATTAATTTGGTTAATGAACTTGAAACTTAGCACAAATACTTGCATAAGTAAGTAATAATGTTTGTCATTATTAGTTTTTCAAAACTACGCCTCAAATGAGGTTTAGGTATGTTAAAGCTTGTATTTTTAGGAATTTTAAAGCGCAGTCCGATTAAAAAAATGGTACTTTGAGTCAAGTTAGGAAACTTGCCAAACGAATTTTCACCGATTTTGACGGCATATACTCGTAGCTGATGTTTTAAGGAGTAACTTAGGCTATTTTTATTTTAGAAAAATAATTAGGGTTCTGCGCAAGAAAATTAAAATCCATGAAATCAGACAACCACGTACAGCCCAGTACAAACTTACTAAGCCTCCGCTGTCTATTACGGCTATAACAACAAATAATAAAAATAAAGCAAAGTTAGTAAGGGGTCGGTCCCCATACAATAAACTTTTCATTTTGATAAAAAAAATAAAAATTTTAATCTAGCATGTGGGGTGTCGTGTCATTATTTCATCACCGCTGCTCTCAAAAGGGTGAAGGAAAACATCGTGAGGAAACCGGCATGTCCTAGAACCAAAAATTCGAAGACATGTGACATGTACCAACCCGCACTGGGCCCGCGTGGTGGATTACGGCCCACTCCCTCTCACCGAGAGGAGGCCTGTGTCCCAGCAGTGGGAACATTATAGGCTGATTATGTGTTATGTGGGGGTGTCATCGTCTAGAACTCATTGAGTAGAGTACAAACATATTTTTTTTATCTTTTAAAATTAAGAAATAGGGGGCCGTAAAAGTTGTAAATTTTAGACCATTTTTGTACGAGCTCTAGCGCAACAATTCAACAAATTAGGAATTTGAAACTTCTTTATAGCATGTAAGTACCATGAATACTGTATTTAATCAACAATACTGAAAACGGCGATTCATAAGGTATTTTGTTTAAACATGGGTGATTTTCTGCAACTGCAAAAAAGAACCTTGTAATTCACAGTATCATTATAAAATAAGTAAAAAGTTATCTTTGCGATTGTTAAACATATAATATGGTACGGAACCCTTCGTGCGCGAGTCCGACTCGCAATTGACCGGTTTTTTAAAACTATGCATGGCATGCGCGGTCGCAAACCCGTAAGATTTCCCCCTACCAAAAATCGTTTTAAAATCGCTCAACGCGCCTAAAGAAGTTTTCTCTTCAAAAATCGTCCGTGCGAACCTGAGCTTAATCTTGGCGAGAACAAGTTGTTCGAGGCTTCATCGCTCATGTGCTGTGTTTAGTTTATATTCTGATCAGTATGGAATATATTCACGAAAGTCTGACACATGACTTGGCATTTATGGTACTCTCTAGTAGGTAATTGGATTTGTCAGTTTGTTCGCGTATAAATCTAATATTCAGTAGCAACTTGTAAGCCTGGTAACCGTAAGATTGGAAGCCTTCCATAGCATAGACTAACCAGCCAATAAATAATTTTAGTGACTCGCGTCGTACCGTCATGGTGGGTTACTTTGACTCTAGGGCATAACTTTGGCCCAAATCGAGCCAAAAATAATATTTGAACTGTGATGCCCTGTCGCGACCACACAACCGAACGTCGTGTTTCCTTCGGTAACTATAGTTGCCGATATAAACGCGTAAATGCGGAACTGTTTTGTGGATTTCATTTGTCTCGATTTGGGCCAAAGTTATGCACTAGAGCCAAAGTAAGCCGCCATGATAGTTAATAAATTGATACCAGAGCCTCTACCATGAGTTTACTCAGCCAAAATTCGCTAGCGTCTCCGTAAATGATTTTTATGAACTATTGTACCAGCGCCCCTAGCGGTCACGGAAAGAATTAAAAAATTCATATAAATCATTTACGGAGACGCTAGCGACTTTTGGCTGTGTAAACTCATGGTAGAGGCACTGCAGAGTAATAAGACTATGTAAACATCACAATGCAGATCCTCTGTCCAACTCCTGAGGAAGTTTTTTTGTGGTTTGCATATTTCCTTTCCTTATTTATGAATATTATATAACATCATGCCTGTAATCTCCGGAGGATTAGGCAGATGATAACAAAAATAAATAAAAATATGGTTAGCTTGGAATAATAGAGACTAATTTTCGTAGGTAATTTTTCGTGTACTGTCCAGATATAAAATAATTTTAAATTGGCCCTCCTGTTTGTCCACCGCACCGGGAACGGGACGTCAACGAGAAAACAGAAAAACATAAAATATATATTTTTTTTTGGGAATTCAATAATAGGTTAGTTTTTGGGTTAAATTCTTTTTAACTACGGAACCCTTCACTGTAGTCCGACACGCACTGGGGCGGTTTTATTTTTCTTCTTTCTTTACACTATTATACTTCTTACGCAACTTTCAGACGGATTCACTTTCCAATATAAACTGTTTAATTTGAGAACCCGTGTCTTAAGAAAACAACGCTTGTTGGGTCGACCCAAACAAAGCGTTGTTTTCCTTAGTGTGTGTTTTTAGTAGCTTCGTTGTTAATACGATCGATCGTATTAACAACGAAGTTACTAACAAAACTAGGGAAGTTAAATTGTTTAGATATTTGTTACTTAAAACTTTGCAATACAAACAAGAATTACCTTACTAGCTTTGAATGAACATTACCTAAATGTTGTAGCTGAAAAAAGGAACTTTTCTTTTTCCTTTTGTAGGTACCTTTTTATACCAAAATGGTAACAACGAGAAACTTTGTCATATGTAACAATTATAAAATAAAATAAACCAGATAATTCCAAAATAATTTAAGAAAATATTGCAACGATTAATTAATATAAAAAAAATATTCCCTTAATCAGTCACACTTAAGAATATTAATCAAAGCTAATTGACCACTTAACAAAGACCAATCAATTAATTTCAACACAATCTGACTTCTGGCTATTGATATCAATTGTCTTGAGCAATTATCAGACGGCATCAAGTAGCCGAGATTAATAATAACTTAATTTGTGTACAAAAGGCAATAAATTATTCTCATCTAATAGCGATATTAATTTGATGAAACGATATTTCTGGAGTGACGTAAATGAATTGTTATACAGAGAATAATCATTTGTTGTGGTTAGCATTGAGCAAGCATTTGTTTCAATGTGGTTCATTTGTTTCTATTTTAACTTGACTTGACCTGTGATAAAAAGCCTATACAATTTTATCATTGCTATGTCGCAGCCAACTGGTTTAGGTAATTAGCTGATTAGCTAGCCGCCTAGCCTTTTAACTAAACGGCGCGGCGGCCGATCAACTAGCGGCCTGAATGATATTCGATTACTCAATACTCAATTTTTTTTATTTTTTTTATTTTATTTTTTATTTTTTTATTATTTTTTGTTATTCAAATAAATTCATGAAAACATGTAGGTAAGTACCTAATTTAAAATTTATCATTTAAATATTCATGGACACTATCATTTAGATACTTAATTGTGAATTGTTTTAATTTATTTATATATATATTAATTTTTTGTTGTATTTATAGGTTATTATAGGTTAGGTTGGAACTGTGACAAACATGCGCGAGCCGAATTGGTCGCAGTAACTAAGCCAGGGTACTCCGACCAGTTAGGTTAAGTTAGAACTGTGACCATACCGCTTGCGAGCCGAACGAGCGAAGCGAGCGGTGCCACTACGGCCGGTGAGCACTACTTCCAAAGATTAGGCGGTCAACTAAACCGCTAAACCAGTTGGCTAATTACATTTCAAGTTTTTAGTTTCGGTGTTGTAATTTTTGTCAATCAAGATAATCAGTTAACGTGAGTTTGTATAGAACAGATTAATATCTCAGAAACCAGGGGTAGGTTTGATTTATGTTGCCGATATTGTAGGCAAAGAAAGACACACTCAAGTATGGGCAACTCTCTCATGCAACATCGGCATAATGCGCCAGTCATAATTCTGCTCCAATGGGCGGCCACATGCCGGTCGCTTGGCATCTTATGACATTCTAAGCTACCGTTCAATTTAAATTTTTCGTCCCAATATCGCGTGAAAATCTCTTCTTTCATTTTACTTCATGGGTAACAAGCCTGAAAGGAAGTACTTACCTGGTCGATACTCAAATCGGAAAAAAGAAATAAAATTGAACTTTTGGGCCAGACAATTCTCAGCTAAAGCCCGGTTGCAATATAGATAGTACCTTCTGTCGTGTCGGTATATTTCGGACCTAAGTACGTTAGTATATTTCTGTCTGGGTACCCCTTCGGGATGTCTGTGGAGGTAGGTGTAGACAATATAGACATGACGGTTATTAAGTTATCTGTGGGAAGGATTTTGAATTTTGTAGTATTTCGCTATTCTTTTTGTTCACATTGAATGGGCTGCGATGTTCCAAATTATCTAAACCTACGGCTAGGTTGCATGATTTTACTAACACCGGCTATTTGTAATGTTACAAGTTGAATGAAGATAAATATTTAACGTGAGAAGTCACCTACCGCAGACACAGTTGGCGCTAAGTTTTGAGCGAGTCTTGCTTTTAGAATTTAGCTTTATTTTTAAGTAAGATCAACGTGGAACAAAAAAAGTTAAAAAAAAAATTAAAAATTAATTTTTATTTTACACATTTTAGTGGCTGTTTAGACATTCGCAGTTTTACTAAAGTCTGATTAAATCGTTTGCAACCAAAGATGAAAATGTTTGTTATGCATGTAAATTCTACATGTAAAATATATAATTAATATGTCTATAAATTATATAGTTTTTTTGGAATGTGCTCATCAAGGCCTTTCATTTGATACCTATATTGTAATAATTGAAGATTTTATTTTCACATTTGAAAATGTAGTCATACCATGACGCCATATTGATGTTTTTCAAAACAAAATATAGCCAGTGTCACTCGGGATGATGCAAGGATTCTAACGATAACCCATACATCCAAATCTGTTCAGGCATTCAAAAGTTAAGTGGAATAAAGAAACTCACAAACATACATGAACGCTGAAAACATTACACTCTTTTTTGTAAAAAGATATTATGAAGCTCGCGGCGAACAGTGGTTTTTCCAGGCTGTGATAGTGTTAGCTTAGCCCCCTCGACTTTTTCTGTGTTTACTTAGTATTGCATCCATACATCTATTCTATACTATTAAATAAATGAGCTATATTTGTAATCACGTTCTCGAAAACGGCTCTACCGATTTCTATGACAGTTTCAATATATCGGTTCACGGGGGCGAAAAATCAATCTAGCTAGGTCTCATACCTGGGAAAATTCGTTTTCTATAGGTATTTTCACCCGAGCACATCTCGGCAGTCCAGGTAGGACGTCCTACTATAGTTTAGTACCCCATCCTGAAATAGAAACCTGACATGTCAATAAACATACAAATATCGACAGATTATTACTCCGTCCCAACAAATAATCATGCCATTTATTCTTTGAACCCGTCATTTTCCCTAAACAACGCCAAGCAAACAAGAGTTCCAGAAATCAATTCATGTAGATACACAATCATAATTTAATATCATACTCTGCAAATATGCGCTCAAGTCGAAGTCGAACGCTATTTCCAAGGAACTATAGTCTCGTATATGAGGATATTGGAAAGGAGGGAAACAGCCTTCCAACATTACGGAAAGTAGGCTCGGAGTTCCGTATACAGTACGATTTACACAGGCAGGGCGCGCGTCCAGCCGCAACGGAGCGTATTTTACAATGTGTTAAAAGAAATTTAATCGTTTATGAAATATGTTAATACTAGTGTTCTCATAAAGGGTGAAGAGTTGATTCCCGAAGATACCACAGTGTTCTTGGGCATAACTTTGGATGCCAAACTTCAATGGGGCCCCCATATAGATAAATTGTCGAAAAAGCTTAGCGCTGCAGCATACGCCGTTAGGAAAATTCGTGATTTAACTTGTTTAGAGACAGCCCGTTTAGTTTACTTTAGTTATTTTCATAGTGTGATGTCGTACGGTATTCTGTTGTGGGGAAATGCCGCCGATATTCAGACAATTTTTGTTTTACAAAAAAGGGCTATTCGTTCAATTTACAAATTAAGTCCCAGACACTCCCTCAGAGATAAATTTAAAGAAATTAATATAATGACTGTGCCTTCTCAGTATATCTATGAAAATCTTTTGTATGCTCATAAAAATATCAATTTGTTTAAAAAATACAGTGACGTCCATAATGTGAATACTAGAAACAAACACAAATTTGTTGTTCCTACAACCAGGCTGAAGAAAATAAGTGGTTCGTTTAGTTGCCAATGTATACGTTTTTATAATAAACTACCTAGCCACATTCAAGAACTAAGCCTTAATAAATTCAAAAATTGTATAAAGCGGAAACTTTGTCAGAAAGCCTTTTATACTGTCAAAGACTATATTGAGGACAAAAAGGCTTGGGTTTGAGCTGCTCCAATAAATTTACACTATTAATGTTGATTTAAATACCTTTTTACATATTCTATACAATGACATGAATATTTTGTTTGTTATACTATTTTTAATTATTGTGAATGTGAAGACTACGTGGATCATTGTTTTTTATTTATTTTATCCTTTTCTCAGTTTTAGTTATAGTCTGACAGTTTGAGTAATTTATGCGGCCTACCCAAATGTCTTTTCTTTGGTATTGTTCGTCGAATCGTTAAGCTCCTTAAGTTTTGAGTTGAGCTGCACGATTACTGACAAATGCGTGCACTGACTGGACAGGTCCACTCAATCTGTGTGGTTCTTTCATCAAAAAACCATTTCTGACTGCAATCTACATGGTCTTCACATGATCTGACCAAGATTATGTCTGGACTTTAAAAGAGACTGTGACCTCTGAGTTTGTTTCGGCGTTTCTTCTCAGAGTAGTCAGATAGGAAACGTCGAACTCATCTAGTTTAAAAAAAATATGTTTGACGTGTAAAAGTGTTTGTACAAACCTACTTACAGAAAATAAATCATTTATCATTTATCATTTATCATTTATGGAAATTAAGTTATTACCATATTTCCATGGAATTTCCACAGCTTGGAACCCGGTGGGATTCGCACGCATACCGCGGTAGCCGATCGCCTTCTCGCGTATGGGGAAGACTGCGTTCGGCTGCTGTCACGTTTAGTTCGTTCGGCTACTGCCGGGTCTGCTCGTGTATCGTCGCCGGGCGGTAAGTTGAAGCACTAGGTCGCTCCAGGGGGACTACTCACTAAGCACGAAGCCCGTTGTTTCGGCCTTCGATAAGGGCGTTTCCTACTCCGTATCACCCACGGATTGATGATTGGTTCGGGGTCCGAACGAAGTATGAATGACAACACGATTTGACAGCTGTCCCTACTCCCGATGTGTTTTTGGCCGCCCGAAAATTTAAACTTTTACACTTGTTTTGATGGATCGTTATGTCAGACGGACGGACTGATGGACGGACGGATACACGGACGGACTAAGGGAGTAGGCCCCCTGGTTCCAGCTGATTTTAGCAGTCAGGCGAATGTAGTCGTCTTCGCCCCGTGCGCACGCATCCGCTATGACAGACGCGGTGCGCTGCGACCCGGCTGGTGTAAATCGTACTTACCGCGTGTCACCGCCGCTGATATGTGTTTCAATTCGTGTCACACTATTTTATAGGTTGCGGTTCAGAAGGAAAATTGAGCACTGATTTGTGTTAAGGGTTGAATGTTGGGGTTAAAGTTCGTATGTGGGTTAGGTTGGCGTATTGTTATTCCGAGTTGATAGTCACGCACCGGTTTAAAGTTTCACGTAGAATGATTTGTTTAGAATAATTAGGCAACGTCTCGTTTTGTGATTTTGAAGGCTTAAAAAAAAGCTTCAAAAACACATACTCATTTTCTTCAATTTCTCCCTCAGTTCTTGACTCTTGAACTCCTCAAATCGTAAGTCTCGTGTTAGTTGTGATTAATTTATGAGTCATAATGTCACTCGATCATTAAGAACAGTCCAATGGGTGGCCAGTATCCTTTATTTCTCGCTCTTCTGCTAGTAACAATTTTATAGTGATTTCATCAATCGGATTATGAATATACCATTGGACTATGTTTAACATTGGAGTATGTGTATGTATAGCCAGTAACAGAAATTGTTCCGTGTCATACGACGTAATGATTTTTTGACGGCTCATTAGTGTTCAGTGTTTTAAACTTTCAAACGAAAAACTTGCCTCGTAGTCTGCTCTAGTTGTATAGACAATTTTAGTATTAAGTTGTTATGTTTTGAATTTGTCTACATAATATGAACGAATGTTATTTTGTTTATTGTTGCCGATTTTTTTCTGGCTGTTAAAATTAATTAGATAATAAATAATACACGCAAGAAGTTTGCAGCAGTTTACTCGTTTTTAATATCTAAGTATTAATCACTTAGACAACAGTCCTAGATAAAGTTCTCTGACCAAACTCGAATAACAAAGTGGATTAAATCTACTATGAGAACTCGTGACGTATCAATCAATCTGCCTAGCCTTTTCCCAACTCAAACAATTGTCAACTGTTGGGGTCGGCTTCCAGTCTAACCGGATGCAGCTGAATACCAGTATTTTACATGGAGCGACTGCACTATCTGACCTCCACAACCCAGTAACTGGGTGATACGATATCACTAATAATATGAATTTTAAAGAAAATTTAATACATTGCCTGCCTAACAAGCACGTCTGGAGACTACATGTGACGGCCGTTAGCATTGATTGACACAAATTGGGCGTATCGCGAGAGTGACGTTATTGGATACCGATCACAATTTACCATTATATGTGATATGGTTGGGGTTTATCGATTAGTATTTTGAGTTCGAACATTGATTTTATTGATTTATTTATTTGGTACTGCAACAGCAGTAAATCATACAAAAAAATACAACAGAGAAATAGGCAACATAATAAAAGTACTGGTATGTATGCCTATTATAGGTATACACAGCATTCACCACAAAACAACATCGAACACATGAAAAAAAAAAAACTTGAAATATAAAATACAAAAAGAAATCAAAATTCAAAATAGTGAATATTTGCTACTACTAAATATAAAATGATAAAATATACGATATCCCGGAATGTGACAGAGTATGAGTGTGGGATATTCTTACATTTAATATGAACATGAATATTACAAAAAAATGTTACTTATTGGTTAGTTTATGCACTCCCGTACCTCGAAGACTGATCTTCTAAACTTGTGATACCCGTGTAAGTCGGTTTCTGACGATTTACAAAAACGGCTGTAATTTTCTGCTCATTCGGATTAATAATGATGATGCAGTTTGAAGCTTAAAGTGACTGTCATACCTTCCTAATTTTATTTAGTGTCATTATGACTTCCCCTTAAACTTAAGGGGAAGATAAATATAAAACAATGGTTAGACCTGCTGTCTTGTATGGATCAGAATGTTGGGCCACAAAAGGGATGAATGAAAAGCAATTACTGCATGCAGCTGAGATGAGAATGCTAAGAAGAATTTGTGGTGTTACACGAATTGATACTCGTAGAATAAGAAATGAGTACATAAGAGGAAGTTTGAAAGTGGCACCGGTGACAGAAAAGTTTTACGGAAACCGGTTGTCATGGTATGGGCATGTGATGCGGAGGAATGAGGAAAATGTGGTGAGGAAAGTTTTGAGTATGAATGTCGATAGACATAAGAGTAGGGGAAGACCAAAGAAACGATGGATGGACTGTGTGAAAGATGACATGGCTAGAAAGGGGGTGACTACCGAGATGACGACTAATAGAGAAGTATGGAAAAAAAGGGCATGTTGTGCTGACCCCAAATAGATTGGGATAAGGGCAGGAGAATGATGAAAATGATATGACTCGTCATGGCTGTTTCGTTGTGACTAAAACGTGCATGTGTTTTAGTTGACTGCGCTGCAGATAAGAGAAATATACATCTGTTCCGCACGTCCCTATATTTAAACGCGGAACAACTCTTCAAATTAATTATATAACTGAAGAGATTGAGAAAGTCGTTACTAAATTTTTTATAACCACTTAAAAAAAAATTTACCGGATCGAGCCGCTAAATTGCTGCCAATAGCTAAAAATAGAACAAAACTTCAACATTTCTGAATCGTTTTAGCGCAGGAGTTTGTTAGAAGTTCGACTAATTAAAAGTTTTAGAAACGGCTTCCTTCATCGTAATATGTTAACTTGTATATTTTACGACGATTAGAGGTTGTAGGAAAAATTAGCTCGTTAGCTGACTTTATGACAAAAATGTCGAGTAATTGACATTTTCAATTGTTTACAATCCAGGGTGGATTTAAACTGTTCCTATAATTTACTTTTGGATTTAATAAACGGCTGGGTAATTCTCGGTGAGTTGCAGAAATGAACTTTAGTTTAATGGAGACTTTAAATTGATGCTGTCACTTTCTTTTTCATACATAAGTCTCCGTTAAACTAAAGTTCGTTCCTGCAACTGGCTGATATTTAGTGCGCGCTAATGTTTGTATTGCTTCATTGCTTATTCTCCTCTCAAGTATCGTGAAAGAGATAAACTGTACCTATTTGTACAGTAAATGATAAATGATAAATGATTTATTTTCTGTAAGTAGGTTTGTACAAACACTTTTACACGTCAAACATATTTTTTTTAAACTAGATGAGTTCGACGTTTCCTATCTGACTACTCTGAGAAGAAACGCCGAAACAAACTCAGAGGTCACAGTCTCTTTTAAAGTCCAGACATAATCTTGGTCAGATCATGTGAAGACCATGTAGATTGCAGTCAGAAATGGTCTTTTGATGAAAGAACCACACAGATTGAGTGGACCTGTCCAGTCAGTGCACGCATTTGTCAGTAATCGTGCAGCTCAACTCAAAACTTAAGGAGCTTAACGATTTATCCCATGCTCTTTTTGAAATCAATAGCGAAACAGCGTAGTTGATAGCGGAGTTGACCCCATAAGGGTGAAGTCGCCTAAAATGTTATCGGACGGATGCAGTGTCTTAGAGCTTGTCCACTATGCAATGACGCGCCTCACTACCTAAATTTGTATACGGCGTACACTACGGTAAATGCGGTAGTGGGTAGCGTCATTTCAGAGTAGACAAGCTATACCTATGGACATTCCTGTAACAAGCATCTTTATCAGTAGGTACTGATGTTGTCTTTTTGACTCTGAGAACATTGGCGCCAAAGTCACAGACCGAAGACGGCGTCTCTAGGAAAGTCCAGTATTAATTGTACTTGTATACAAGGTTACTTGTAACTCGACGTATTCCACAGTAAGCCAACAAAGTTCTACCGAAATTCAGTATTTTTTTGTAAAATAATTACAAAAAAATACTGAATTTCGGTAGAACCTAAGAAAAGTTTATTACGAAAAATAAAATGTTGTGATCTTTCCCAAAGTTTTAGACATTTTTCAACTTTTAATTTTTAACAAAGATCTGCTACAGCATTAGCTATGATATAATAACTTAAATTCTAGTAAAATCGGCGCGTAAATCATTTTCGATTTATATTTTTCATAAAAAACTAAAAATCTAACCAGCTTAAAAACTATTGAATTTCGTTAGAACTTTTTGGTGACTTACTTTGTTGCATTTTAACCCTACTATGACGTTCTGCAAGGAATACGTCGAGTTACAAGTAACCCTGTATATTGTCGCGTATTTCGTATTTGTAAGTATTTATGATTTATGTAAGTAAAAGATCGTTAAGTCACGCCTTTTCTTTATTCTGGTCTCTAAATTGGTATTTTACCTACACATTTATTAAAAATTACCAGTATTAGCTTACCGGCGTTCCTGTCCTCTGTCACAGCACTGAAAAGTTGACCGGGAAAATTTTAGCCCCCTGCCTGGTTGACTCTGAATTGTCGTGCTTGACCGACGCGGTGAACGCCTGGAATGTGACTTGCCCGGATACAGATCGGCCCGTGAACCCACCTTCTCAGAGGCAGTGGGATGAGCCGCTCTGCAGGTTGATACGGAATAATCTTATTAATACGTCCACCAATACTGCAGAGCGTGCCCGCCTGTTGGCTGTGGGTGGGTGGGAGACGGGCCTCTGGCTTCAGGCACTACCGTCACCCAACATAGGAACTATGCTGGGTGACACCACCTTCCGGCTCGGTCACCGCCGGTGTGCCAGCTGTTTTAGAACCCATTGGCTTGGCACGCGACGATGGGTAGAGACCAGACGGAATGACCATAATGCCTTGGAAGGTAGGTAGGCCTTTGGTGTGGGATGCAACGTGTGTTGACACCCTTGCGCCATCCCATATTCCTAGCACGGTAGGCTGTGCTGGGGCGGCTGCTGCAGGTGCGGAAAACCTCAAACGGCGCAAATACTCCAATCTTATTGGGACTTATATGTTCGAGCCGTTTGGGATTGAAACACTAGGGCCATGGGGTCCAAGTGTCCTTATAGTTTTTTGGGACATCGCCAAGCGGTTGGTCGACTCTACATGTGACCAAAGGGCTGCCCTATTTTTATACGACTGCCCAAAAAGGAGTGTAATGTATTCAGGGTTGATGTATGTTTGTATGTATGTGAGTTTCTTTATTCCACCATAACTTTTAAATGCCTGAACTGATTTGGATGTATGTGGGGTATCGTTAGAATCCTTACATCATCCCGAGTGACATATTTAAAAAAAAAAATAATATGGCGGCAGTATGGCTCTATTTTTAAATTAAAAAAAAAAAAATTTTTCTTCAATTCAAATTGAAGGCCTTGAACAGCACATTCCAAAAATATAATTTATTGGCATCAAGCACGTTTCATACATTTTTGGTCCAAATGTGAAAGTGCCGCCGCCCAAACAAAAATTGTGCTACATTCTATTACAATTTGTCAGACTGATCATTTAAATCAGGATTTAGTAAGACTGCGAATGTCTACATTGTCACTAAAATGTATAAAATAAAAATAAATAATAAAAAAAATAATTTAATCTGTTTACGCAGAGAATATGACTTGTTTTTTCTTTACTTTTTAGTTCGTTTTTTGGCAGGGCAGTCGTGTTTTTTAATTTTTTTATTATTTATTTTTATTTGGCCAAAGAATTAGCATTGCCATACAACGTGGCAATGCTGCCAGCCTTTTGGGCACCTTTCCTTTCGACAGCTATGTGGATGAATTTTTCGATGCCCTATGATTATTTACCCCTCCTTTTTGTATTATACTTGTACATATTATTTTTTTTTAAGTCTGTTACATTTTAAATTATGTAAATATAACACATTTATTTGTGTGTCATAATCATGAGTAGGTAATATCTGCTAATTACTCGGACGGTAAATAACGGGCTGGAACTGAGTATCAAGAGAATGTATTATTTCAGCTCACAATCTCACATAAACACTAAATAACCGAGATTGGTAGTGTCAATACTATCTGTACCGCCATTGTCAACCGTGGGCCATTTGTAATGTATTATTGAGGTCAACTCTTGTTACGATTGGTAGCTTTGGTGTTGGCAATGGGGAGTGTTCTCGGGCGATTGGCAAAATTTATAACTACTGTTGTTGGAGTTGTGTGAAATATTCTACCTACTTCAGTTGAAGGATGATAAACAGCTGATTCCTTGCCCACTCTAAAGCCGAGATCAATAATAGTTATTTATGAAACTGACGTATAATAAGGGGTATTAAAACACGAATGTGGGTTATCACATGAGTGTTTTAATACCTAATTATGTACAGTTGCATACAAGACTTTATCTACATCCATATTATGAATTCTCTATAAAAGGTTTTTTTATAGAGAAACAGTTTTTTGCAATACTAATACTCGTATCGAACATGGCGGCCGGCGTCCGTATACCACGTGAATTCGAATAAGTTCTTTTTTTAAATTATTTTAGGCGCTGTTGTAGTGAAACGCGCGTGCATTACTATGTTCTTTTTTTGAAAATGAGTTGCATTATGAAATTCAGTACAACATTAAAACACCCGTTTGGATGCTATTATGGTTACCACGGTTACTATGACACTGGCTGTTTTAATGTTGGCAATAAGCTAACTGTTTCAGAAACTTTTATAGAGAATTTATAGCATGGGTGTAGATAAACGTTATTTATTAACTTTAATTAACACGGTTAAACACGATGACCGATGCATGCATGCCGTCTGTTAGGACAGGTCAACTCAAAGCTGCTATGACTCTTTCTTCAAAAAGCCCTTCCAGACATGGCCCTGCATTGTTGGACTCACATAAAATCCTAATAATATAATGTTTGGACTTTAAAAGAGACCATGACCTCTGAATTTGTTTCGGCATCTCTTCTCAGGGATCAGTCAGCTAGGACATGCCGGCGCCATTTGGTTTTAAATTATTGACCAACAATATTACGTGACGTGTAAAATTTTCTTACAAGATATATTTACAGAAATAAACATTTAATTTAATTTCATAAACATTAATGAAAGACAGAGACATACTTAAATGACATACATGTACAAGTAAGTACCACACAATCATAAAAAAAAAATACTACTTAAAACGTACGTACTTTGGCTTAGCATTAGGGCTAGAATACACAGACCTGTAACTTGCACAAAAGTATGCAAGTAGCTATGCCGTATGCCGTAACAACTTCAGATTGGTCAATGTCACAATGGCATGTGACAACTACTTGCATAGTTTTTTACAAGCTACAGGCATGTGTATTCTCGCCCTAATTCTGTCACTGTCACACAACTGCCAAAATAATGACAAGTGCAAGACAGAGACGGGAACATAAATCACTTGCTGAGGTAACTTTTACCAATCTTGACCTCAGACAACTAGATTTTTGCAATTTATTATGTACTTACTTAATTTTTGAAATTCTTTCATGTTATACCTAGATTTATTGGTAACTCACTTGACTTCGAATGTTTACAAGCACAAGAATAGGTAACCCTACTTGACTATCTCGAGCACAGATTTGATCTTATGCATATCTATAGTCAGAGAGACTTACCGGTTGATCATTATCCCTTTCGCGACCGCATTTCGTCATATTTCAGTCAACCTCTAAAGGGTGTATTTTTTGTGACCCAATGGATGGGAATGCGCTCTGTAATTTATTGTTTAATTTACTCCTACGTTGTTTCTTTACTTACAATGTTCTTTTTGGCGTTATAAAGATTTAGAATTTTGATTTCTTTACCAATCTGCCGAGATCTTAAATCTAGGTATCGTTTTGCACCATGTGTGCAGAACTGTAGATACGCTCCGGATATCCAGTTTTACTGCCTACGCGATCATCATTCGATAACAGAGGGGCAATTCCCGTATTTTTAACAGCGTTCGCAATATCATCTCAAGACTCAATCTGTCAAAAATTGTATTAAACACTATACAATTTTTGACAGATTGAATCTTGAGATGATATTGCGAACGTTGTTCAAAATACGGGTAATAACTACCGAAATGAATAATACGCTGGTTCGTGGTAGTACAAGATGAAAATCAAATTTTAATATGTCAAAAGTAATAAAAAAGACAATAGAAACAAGTAAAAAAACAAAGACAATTAAAAAAGAGGTGCGTTCTGCACATTTCTCCCCCTTTCAACACTGAAGACGAATTAGCCTTTTAAGTGGTCGCCTAAGTACTCCGGTCGCCGTGGTCACATCAGCCACTCTTGTTATGCGATCTCTACCCGGGAACAAAGCAGTGATCCGACCTCTAGGCCACGATCCTCTTGGTAGGTTCCCGTCGGCCACAAGCACCAAGTCTCCAACGACGATGTCGGGTATCACTCCCTGGCCACGTCTCGGCGCGAGTGTTGGCAGGTATTCTCTAACCCAGCGCTGCCAGAAGTGGTCTGACAATCTGACGGCCCTCCGCCAACTGCTTCTGCTCACCAAGTCAGCTTTACTTAAGTTTGCTGGAATTGGACGACCTGAAGAAGCGCTGATCAAAAAGTGCATGGGGGTTAAAGCTTCTTCGCTGCCTGGTTCAAGCGATACATGGGTAAGTGGGCGAGCGTTCACCAGTGCCTCAGCTTCAGCCAGCAGTGTACGCAGCACTTCATCAGACGGAGTACGCTCCTTGAGTGTCGCTTTTAATGCGATCTTTACGCTCTTAACGAGTCGTTCCCAAGCCCCGCCCATAAAAGGAGCCGATGGGGGAATAAATCTCCAGTTCATCTTCTCGTTTGCTGCAAAATTGGAAATTGCAGCAGAATATAAGGTTCGTAGTTCTCTGCTAGCGCCCACAAATGACGTTCCATTATCTGACCACAGCTCTGTTGGCGTGCCCCTTCGTGCTATAAATCTACGGAGGCTCATTATAGCTGCATCAGTGGAAAGGTTATTCACGACCTCCAGATGTACGGCACGAACGACTAAGCACGTGTAGAGGGCGATCCATCTCTTCTCCTGCCTCCTACCAATGGACACTTGAATTGGCCCAAAATAATCCAGCCCAACAAAGGAAAACGGGCGTTGGTGGTGCGCCAAGCGAGCTTCAGGTAAATCTCCGATAGGCGGATTAAACACCACAGCTTTGCGAAGACGGCATACTTGACAATTGAATGCTACTGACCGCACAGTACTTCTGAGACTTAATATGAAAAACTGCTGTCGAAGCTCATTATTTCTGTATTCGCATGGGCAGCTTTCTGATGATGTCGGTCCACGAGTAAGCGTACAGATGGATGTCTGCCGTCGAGTATGATGGGGTGCTTAGCTTCCTCACGAACTCCTAAAGCTGCGGAGATGCGACTGGACAGGCGAAGCATTCCATCGTTACCGATGATGGCGGATATTTTTAATAAGCGACTGGTGCGTGGCAAAGGTTGACCACCCGTAAGATGCGTTACTTCATCCGGGAACGAGTCCAGTTGGGATTGGTGCAATACATGCTCTTCTGCTAAGCGCATGTCATCAGCAGTGATTACTCTGGATCGTGACATTGATGGACACGGTATGGAGAACGTATTTACAGGTTGAAACATATAAGTACAAAGACCCCCTTCAAGTCTAACTAGATTAGCAACATCTAAGCCCCGTTGATGGAGACTACGTATGCGCAACAAAGTGATATACTTATGGGCGATTGCTGTAGCACGCACCAACCTTAGCCAAGAGCTAAAACGCTTCGGATCTGCCGAAATTGGTGCCTGCTTCTCGACTTCACTAATGTGATTTACTGCGATATATGATGATGGCTTTAATTCCTCCTGTCCTAAGTTAATTTTGTCATACGGTTCACAAGGCCAATCAGAGGACAGTAAAAAATCAGGACCCAAGATCCAACGGGATTTTGGAGAGACATCAGAGCGTTTGTTGCGAGTTGCATCGTCGGCTACGTTTAAATTACTTGGCACCCAGTGCCATTCATTCACGCTGGATAACTCCAATATCTCGCCTAATCTATGCGATACAAAAGGCTTGAATGAGCGTGCATCGCTGCGAAGCCAACCGAGGACAGTCATATTTTCAATTACTTTAATTTGAGGGAACATTTCACGAATGTCAGCTGTCAGAGCAACCTTACCCTCACGGAAGCGCATCAGAATACCTAGCAGGGGTTGCAAAAGGTCTGGACCAGTTAATAACATCGAATTTAATGACACGCCGTGGGACTTGGCGGCTGCGTCGTGTACCGTTCTCAATTTGTTAGGCTTATTTGCGTTAATTACGCCAAAGTGAGGAAGGTACCACAACGGGGACCCCAAGTTAGGAGGAGCTGAACACGGTTCAGCATATCCCTTTGACAGCATATCATGGATATTCCGACGGTAGCGTTCAGCATAGTCCGGATCTTTCACCATTTTTTTTTCTAAACTAAGGAACCTAGACACAGCTAACTTGTAACTATCTGGAATATCCAGTTTATCAGCCTTCCACAACAAGCCTACTTCAAACCGTCCACCGGGAAGACGGTGTGCTGTGCGCTCGAGAACTTGCAAAGCGCGTTCGTCGTCGGCACTACGAGCTTCCTGTTTAGAGATGCCGACCGAATCAATTCTGAACTGCTCCCTAATAAGACCTTCCAGAATCAACTGATCGTTCAATATATCAGGTTCGCTAACCGTGGCGTGGTTGATAACGTCTACAAGTTTAGTTTTACTGCAACCGAAACCATACAAAACCCAGCCTAAAGCAGTTAAAATAGCTACGGGTTGTGTCTTGGTTCCTTTGCGCGTAGCTTTAGCGAAAGATAAGTGCCAGTTGTCGATGCCTATAATCAGCATTGGCCTAACGTCTTCATAGCAAAATTCATTAGCAATGTCTGCCAGGTATGGATACTTACGCACGCTCTCAAGATGTGCAGACTGTCGCGCAGCACCCAAGCCGCTCATCGACCTGGCTCGCTTAACGGAGTGAATTTTGTTTGAATGACGACCTTTTATATTGAAATCAACATACTGAATGTTTACGTCCATTCCTAGACCACCTACACAGTCCAAATGGATACGTTTCTCTTGGCCCTTGCAACCAATTTGAGCCGCCAGCCTAGAATCTATAAAGGTACCTGTGGAACCGTCGTCCAGCAAAGCGTACGTATCAACGCTACTAGAAGGCCCCGAAACGGTCACGCCAACTATTTTCAATAACGGCCGAACAGAAGGTTCCGCAGCTGACAAGGAGGATGCATGAGCCAAGACTTCGTGGTCCGAGTCGTCAGACGATGGCGCGCCGGCCTCGCAGCCCACGGGTGCGTCACAAGGCAGCTGAGCACTGCACGTCGGGGGCGCGGCCGCGCTGGATGTCGATGGCTCGGGTTCAGCATCGTCTTCCACACCGACGTGCGCGGTGACTGCACGCTCAAATTTCGACCCGTGCAACAAAGCATGGTGACGCATGTCACAACCTTCTACTGTACACACTCTTTTAATACAAGAAGTTTTATTCTTGTGCCAACCTTTCTTTAAACATCTATGACATATTTTATTTTTCTTAATAAATTGCCAACGATCATTTATTGTCATTTTGACAAACCTATCACAAAACTTCAATTCATGTTTTTGTTGACACAAGGGACAAATATTATTTTCTGAAATGCTACAATTTTCATTATTTTCAGCCAAAACGTTCACCCTATCCCTGAAGCCTCTGCCATCCGTGTTAGGACGTGCTACAGTAGGTAACGAGCATTCAATAGCGCCGCCGAACCTACACTGCAAGTTAGCTTCACGGGAGAGGAAATCGGCAAACATTTCGATTTTACACAAGCTGCCATCGCACAAATGAGCGTAATCCAACCACCGTGGTCGCAATAGCGGTGGCAGCTTGTTCCACAGTGCCTGAAACAGCTCGGGCGAGCGTAAGTAATCCGGCTGATTTAACAGGCGGATTACTTCCACACAATTCTGTACTCGGCTGGCAAAAATTACGAGGTCTTTACCATCGTAGCTTACCTTAGGCAGCGCACGTATCACAGACACTTCATGCATCACGACGAGCTCGGGGCGGCCGTAGCGCGCGTCAAGCGCAGCCAGCACCACCCCGGGGGCGCGCGCCGCCGCCAGCAGCCCCGCCACTGCGTCGCGCGCCGCTCCGCGCAGGGCGCACGACAGCCTCGCTAGATTATCAGTTGCCGAAACACCTTGTGCTGTATTTTCGTACGCACGTTTTAAAGCTAGCCAATCTAAATAGGACTTGCCATCGAACGTAGGCAAGTCTGTCTTCGTAGCAGTTTGCTTGTTAACTTTCTTAATTAATATTCCGAGCGAATTGATTAAGCGCGTCACTCCTCCATCTTCAATACGATCTTGGTTGAGAGCGTGTGTCTCCACAGCGTCTTCGCCGTGTGACGCTCTCATGCCCAGTGTCCCACACTGAGCTGTATCGCCGTACCTGAAATGTGGGTTGGCACTTAAAAAATGACGCTCATCGGGATTAGGCAATACATTTTTTACCCAATCTTGGATACTAGCACAGCTACGCATGCAGTGGCTGCCGCGCTGGCTGGCGTCCGCCTCTATGGCGGCGAGCTCAGCTTGTAATTGGAGCTCCGCGACCTGTCGCTCTCGCTCTAGTTGGAGCTCAGCGACCTGTCGCTCTCGCTCTAGAGCTTTTTGCTCCAAATCAGCCAGGTGGCGCGCGTGCTGCGCCTGTGCCGCCAGCTGACGCGCCACGATGGTGGCGGAAGAGCGCGAGGTGGCGGCGCTGGCCGGGCGGGAAGGCGCCGGAGCCGCGGCGTGAGGGGGCAGGTCCGCGCCCACGGGTGGGGCAGTCTCCCTCGCCGCAACTTGAGTGCCGTCTCCTGCACACAGCGCGTCCACTTTTGCACGCTTAGAATGTGCTGAACGTGTATGCATTTTTCCGTTGAAGGACCAAATAATAACTACCGAAATGAATAATACGCTGGTTCGTGGTAGTACAAGATGAAAATCAAATTTTAATATGTCAAAAGTAATAAAAAAGACAATAGAAACAAGTAAAAAAACAAAGACAATTAAAAAAGAGGTGCGTTCTGCACAACGGGAATTGCCCCTCAGGTAAAATTGTGATTGAAAGTTATCTTCATTTTAAATAAGATGTCAAAATGTTTCAGTACCACAAGTTATCACCAGCCTACGTCACCCATTCACATGTTATTGCATCTAGTCAGCTCGAATCCGAAGGCAGAGGTTATAAACAATTTTATAGTTTCTATCTACTATAATGAAACCATCGTTATCTGGTGATGCGGTGTATTAAAGTCGGTGCCTATACGTCCCGTTTACGGTTTCCCGTTACAATTTTATAGTAGAATATAGGAAATAAGGGTGAAAATTGGATTGTTTTATTGTTTTTAACCGACTTCTAAAAAAGGAGGAGGTTCTCAATTCGGATGTTTGTATTTTTTTTTTTTTTTTTTTTTTTTTTATGTTTGTTCGCGCATAACTCCGACGCTTGCCAACCGATTTGAAAAATTATTTTTTTGTTGGAAAGGGTATACTTCCCAAATGGTCCCATTTTTGTCAAAATCCAGTTCTGATGATGGAATCCTGGAGAAATCGAAGGAACTCTTCAAATATTATAGGCAAACCTATAGCGATGTGGGTATTTTTTATAGTAGCTCGTGCATTTGCTCTCGGAAAGCACCACTTGGTGAAGTGGAACTGATGATGAAGACCACAGATGGCTACCGGAACTACTCAATGATAAATATTTCACGGGTTGCGATTCGATTACTTTAATATGGTTGCTAAGCAATTTCCGCTCGTCACACAATGCGTGTGGTGAGTGGTTGTTGAGGAGTTCTCCTGGTTCTTACCAGCAGAACTAACGTCCCAGCATCGGGAAAAGCAACATTTTGTAACATGTGATGAGCAATTGACATTAGACTATTGTAACTTATACAAATTATAAACAGACCCACTAAAAAGCGAGAAATAAAAACTTTTTAACAAAAAAACAAAACCGACTTCCAAAAATCACTACAAAGTGAAAAATAACTTTGATTTCGGAAGTCGGTGGCAAAAAAAAAAGAAAGTAAATAAAAAACGAAAGACACCGACTTCCGAAATCAAAGTTATTTTTCACTTTGTAGTGATTTTTGGAAGTCGGTTTTGTTTTTTTGTTAAAAAGTTTTTGTTTGCAATAACCAATTCGTTGTATCTATACTAGAATTAGATGGGCAGGTATGATTAGACATAGGTTACTAAATATTTCATGACCATCTCAAATTCTGAAAATCCTAGAATTCCATTACAGCCTTTGACTTATCTAAACTAATAAACTAAAATTTTAAATCAGTTAGATGCGCGAGCAAAAATAAAACACTATATTTTTTACAAAAAGCCGACCACTTCCTAGGGCTCAAGCTAAGCAATATTACAAGTTGCATAAAATATGATCCATCAAACGAATCTTATGGGAATTTGTTTCAAAGAAAAACTACTATTTTCAATGCAGTCTACATTTTAAGGCTGCTGTAATTTATTGGCAGTCTAGTGAAATATTACACTTCTTTCACTATCGCTCGTTTCCCGTTTCGGAAAAAGTGAATAAAAGAGGTCTTTCCGCGACTTGAAGTTTTCCTTGACGGGACTAATGGCTGGTTTACACAGTGCGAGCTGCTGACTAGACAGTAGACAGCTGCTCGCACTGTGTACACGCACGTCAGTAGCTCGGCTTGCATTGGCTGTTTACACAGTGCGAGCTGCTGACTAGACAGCTAATTGCATTGTTTATATTAGTAGCTTGGCTTGCCTTGGCTGTTTACACAGTGCGAGTTGCTACATTGCAGCTACTAAATGGGCCGACTCGCGCGCTAGCTCGCACGAAAACAAAAAATGTTGAAGTTACTCGGCTACGAGCTACTGTTCAACTCGCAAGTGCGAGTAACTCGTATGATACGTGCACACAGTGCGAGTTGCTTTTCTGCAGCTACCCGGTACGCCAAATCGCACGCTAGCTCAGTAGACAGCTAATCGCATTATGTACTCGATGCCACTAGCTCGGCTTGCCTTGGCTGTTTACACAGTGTGAGCTGCTGACTAGACAGCTACCGCACTGTGTACTGTCAGTAGCTCGGCTTGCATTGGCTGTTTATCTCTGCTTAGTCTCAATGCATTTATGTACTTGTTCTTTTTCTTTTTATTTGTGTTCTTCTTTTCTGTTCTTCTCCAATAATTATGTACTTCATGGACGTTAGTAAAATAATTGGTTGGAAAGATCGCCCGCTAGCTCGCACTGTGTAAACTAGCCATAAGAGCTGTTGGATAAATAAACAGGTTTATCTAATAATAGTCTACGGTGGTGCTGACTGAGTATCCCTTGAATACAGCTTTCACAGTCTGTCCTTTTAATTACTGTTTACTTCATTACAGACGCTAACAATTTATTTATGTAGTTTTTAGGTCAAGTTTTTCTTGGTGATGGGTCATTCACGTCGTTTATTTAGTAAAAGTAGTTTGTTATTTTTGGTTACATGTTATTTTTTACTAAATTTAGTAAGTTTAGGCTGGTGGGTTTCTGCCTACTATTAGGTACTGTTAGGGATAAAAAAATATAGGCAGTCATGGGGACTGCCGACAGTAGTGAAAACTTAAAACTATGCATACCATGTCGCGTTGTCGAGGTGTCGGTGTGACGCGGTGACGCGAACACCTAAGATTTCGAAAAATCGCTCAACGTGCATGAAGAAGTTTTCACTTCAAAAATTTAATTGATTGAACTTTTTCATTCTCTTCAGACCCAATGCTGCTCAAAGGTCTTCCCCAATAGGCACACACACACAACACAGCATAGGACACGTCTTTCTAATCTGTTATAATTATGTATATGCTTAAAAGCTTAAAATAATATATTTCGTATGCATGCGTTGCAATACATTTTTCATTTTTTTTTTATTTAGAACCTTTTCTGTCGCTGACACAACAGCTTATCAAAGTTTCATCACGATCGTTAGAACCATTTTCGAGTTTTCGCGAGACTAATGCACGGCAATGGATTTTTATATAAGGTGTATCTATTCAAACACGAAATATCTTAAGGGGTCATTGTAATCATCATTTTGAACAACTTTTACTATGGTAGGTACCAAACCTGAAATCGCGAAAAAAAAACAGCTGTTCAGTACATTTTGACGAATTATGCGAACATAAATGTACTGAACAGCTGTTTTTTATGGTTCCGTACCAAAATGGTAAAAAAGTAACCCTTATGGCGTGACTCAGTTTGTCTGTCTGTCTGTCTGTCTGTCTGTCCGTCTGTCTGTCTGTCTGTCTGTCTGCCTGTCTGTCTGTCTGTCTGCCACAGCTGGATATCTCAAGAACTACTAATACTATCAACTTGAAATTTGGAACAGTTTTAGATGACGTTTACGAAGAAATAAAAATATATGTATTTTTTTTGCAACAAGGACTGAAAGGGGGTCTTAAAAATTCAAAGTGGAGCTACTAGGGCATGTGGGGTATAATATGAAAGAACGCCGTGTGCACATTCTCAAACATTTTTTAATTTTTTTTTAGGCTAGAAATTGCCAATAGGTATTTTACCCCAAAAATGGGAGAAATTCCTAAAAGTGGAAACACTGGTTGATATTGCCGATGCAAAATCCGAAAGTAGTGGCAGTACCCTATCAGCATTTTGGTAATCCGGACGCTCCGTACGGTGCGGACGGAATGATTCCGACCCGGTGGACGCGCAACTTTAGGTACCACAATATTACTTTTATTTCGAATTTTACTCTACATCGTGGATTCAAGTGAAGCGATCCATAAAAAATGGTACTTATTATTTTCCTACGAATCATTGCACTGTGTAATATGAAATCTCGATGCCATGAGATTCCATACCTGAACGTTCCTCCATTATATGAAGGCAAAAGGCATTTTTGAATTATTGGATATTAATTTCTTTCCATGCCAGCGATAAATTGGATGGGAGAATTATTTTATGAAAATACCTACTGGGACGCTGTGGTTTTGACATATAATTTTGCTGTAGATAGATAGGTAGGTACCTACTTACATAAATATAGCAAAATTGTTGTGTGTTAATTGTGAACTCCATAGGTTCACAACTAATGATGATGATTGGTTTTCCATCGGATGATGTTTTTTTACGCATATATATGTGATATAAGCTTATATACCTATTATGTAAAGGGTTTTCCTTATGCACACATGGGGTGCATTCGACACTTGAGGGGTTAAAACAATCTTCACAAGAAAAAAATAATAATGATGATTATGATGAATCATGAAATGAATCCACATCACGAAGCGATTTATATGCAAATTCAATCTCCGGTAGTATGTACACCTGTCGTTATCTCCGTTAGTACCTACTTATATGGTTATCGATATCATCTCTAACACCAGAAGCCGCTTCTTTACTTTCCATTGCTGTAACCGCAAAATCAAACGCAAAATGGTCGAATTCTTAATTCTATTCTAATAAAGAAAATTGTGACATTACTTGGCTAAGAATTCTAACCTTTAACAGTTCTAACTTCAAGCAATTACTAAACTATAGAATGAAAATTATTACATGAGTAATTACTTTTACTGAAGTAATCACTTTTACTTGTTTATAAATACGGGCCTTAATCTTGTGGGTATCACTAAAAACATGAGAGTAATCAAAATTCAATATGGCGACAACCAGACGCCATATTGTGATAAAAAACCGGTCAAGTGCGAGTCGGACTCGCGCACGAAGGGTTCCGTACCATATTATATGTTTAACAATCGCAAAGATAACTTTTTACTTATTTTATAATGATACTGTGAAATACAAGGTTATTTTTTGCAGTTGCAGAAAATCACCCATGTTTAAACAAAATACCTTATGAATCGCCGTTTTCAGTATTGTTGATTAAATACAGTATTCATGGTACTTACATGGTATAAAGAAGTTTCAAATTCCTAATTTGTTGAATTGTTGCGCTAGAGCTCGTACAAAAATGGTCTAAAATTTACAACTTTTACGGCCCGCTATTTCTTAATTTTAAAAGATAAAAAAAATATGTTTGTACTCTACTCAATGAGTTCTAGACGATGACACCCCACATAACACATAATCAGCCTATAATGTTCCCACTGCTGGGACACAGGCCTCCTCTCGGTGAGAGGGAGTGGGCCGTAATCCACCACGCGGGCCCAGTGCGGGTTGGTAGATGTCACAATATCTTCGAATTTTTGGTTCCAGGACATGCCGGTTTCCTCACTATGTTTTCCTTCACCGTTTTGAGAGCAGCGGTGATGAAATAATGACATGACATGCTAGATTAAAATTTTTATTTTTTTTTTCAAAATGAAAAGTTTATTGTATGGGGACCGACCCATTAAATTTTTAACTTTGCTTTATTTTTATTATTTGTTATTGTTTTGTGCTCTTTCATATGATACCCCACATGCCCTAGTAGCCCCACTTTGAATTTTTAAGACCCCCTTTCAGCACCTGTTACAAAAAAAATATACATATTTTTATTTCTTTCTTATTTGCAAAATAGTTGGGTAAACGTCATATAAAACTTTTCCAGATTTCATGTTGATAGTATTAGTACTTCTTGAGATATCCAGCTGTGACAGACAGCCAGACTGAGTGACACCATAAGGGTTCCTTTTTTACCATTTTGGTACGGAACCCTAAAAATAAGTTTACAAACTAAAACCCGACTACTGAAGAATCACGCTCTAAAAAGTATGAAACAAGAAAATATTCTCATCTGAAATTAGAAAAAGCCAGACAAATTAAAAATCCGGAGTCACACGTCATGTTAGGGCATAAATCGAACAGATTTAGCTATCTTCTATTATAAATTTATTGAAATCGTTTTTCCTGGCTGTGTGCGTGACCACGTTGTTCTTGTGAATTTATGCAACGGCAACGGATTTTGATTCGGTTTTTCTCATAATTTAAAGAATTTATTCCGGAACGCTTATACTGTGTATTGATATTATACTTACATGTTGCGCCGATCCCAAGTAACATGGGATAAGGGTAGGAAGATGATGATGATTATTAAACTTACATAAATAAAGTCGTTTTTCATGTCTGTCTGTGGCCGCGTTGTTCTTCTAAACTCCGCAATGATGGATTTTGATGCGGATTTCCCTATCATTTAGATAATTTATTCCGGAAGATTTATATGTATAATACATTAATATTTAACTTATTATATAATACAGAAACCTTCACGTTTTGTCAAGTCGTAAAAACCGTGCGAAGCAGGGTCGGGTCGCTAGTAATTATACTACTTATAGAAATCTCGAATTTTTGTCAAGTCGTAAAGGGCGGGACGCTTATCTATAATACAGTCCATAGTCAAAATAAGAATTCACGAAAAACAAAAGAATTTCCAGCTCAACACAAAACCTCTTGCAGTCAATGAATATCTCATGAATGTAATTCTATTAACAAGGGAAACATTTTACGCGATATCCCATACACACATGTATGGGGTTAGATTATATCCCATAACCACACAGGTCACGTCTGAAACATTCAGTGTGGCCGAGACTGGGTCCCACATATAAAATAATAATATCATTCGTTATACTGTGTATTGTAAAACGACCCGTCTGTCCGTACATGTTTATAATAAGAGGAGAATTATAGTAAGATATTATTGGAGTTAGAAGGATAGTGGATATGATGAATAGAATTTTATTATGTGTTGCAGTAAGTATATCTTTCTGAAGCTTTGTATTGTCAAGTAAGAAATTCTCTTGCGGAAATTTATTTATTTACGACCAATTGGATGGAACCGAGCACCTAGCTTCTGACGTTTCATAAGTGCCCGGGTGGATCTCCTCAAAATATTATTCTTGCCAAAAAAAAAAGCTTTTTGTCAACCTCGTGGAACAGCTCCTGTTTTATGTTAGATTTATAGTTACTTTTAAGAAATGCTAATGTTATAATAAGGTCACTTTAAAAAAAATAGTATCTTTTAGAATATTGAAACATTTAAAAAATATGGTGTTGCCGATAATGACGGAGTGTAGCTGACAGTGACGTATCCGGGGAGATTCAACTGTTATGCATTATTTTATTATGTTTTTATGAGATGGTTATAAATACAAAATAAAAATATATAATTACAGAAACCACTTTAGTTTTATTTATTTTAGTCTTACATCAATCCAAAGAACGAAATGTTTAAGCGATAAATTGTATTTGTTAACGAGAAATATTCTCTTTTATTAATAATTAGCTTTATATTCAATATTGATATAAAATGGCAAATTTTAAGGAGTAGAATTTTCTACTAAGGCTCAAAGAATAATTTCTTTATAAATAATTTTGAAGATTATTAGTTTAATTTAACTTAAAACCTTAATTAAAAAAAAGTTCTTAGAATTATTTCTATTAAAGAAATAAAGCCGCGTCTTCGTCGATTGGGTTTTACTTCGAGTTAACTTATTTTAGTTTAGTCCTGTCATTATCTTATCTCAGGACTTAATTTAGTTGTTGATCTCCTGTCCGTCTCCTGCAATGTTGCTGACAATGATGTTGCCAACAATGACGAATTCTAGAAACTTTCACGCCTAAAAACATGTAAGGAAGGTAGCAAAAGAAAAATGCAGTACGCGGTACTATTTCGACGAATACTTCCTCATGAAGACATAAAAACACTAGCATGCATTTTTTTAACATTGTTTAACACAGATTTCGACTAACTTCCAATGAAGTTATTTATTATGTTATTAATAATGCTTCTACATCATATTCCCTGTTAATTGAGAGGTCTGTCTCTTGTGATACAGGAACTCCTAGTACAAGAGTCAGGGCTACACAGATGTTTGTGACTTCGAAGTGTAATAAAGATTTTATTATTTTATTATTATATTATTATTATAATAAAAAAACATAGTTTATTGTTTTGTATATATTATTTATTTACAAAATCCAACAAATCTTTGATAGCGGTTTTTTATACCAGGAAATACCGATAAACATGCCAATGGGACATTCCAAAAAATGCGATTTTTGATAGTATTTTTTTGTTTAATATTGTTTTATGTATTTCATGCTCAAAACGTGCTCGATTACTTTTTCTTTATTTATTTAGAATATAGAATCAAGATGTTTGGTCTCGAAATTCTTTAACATTGAACGCAAAACAAATTAAGGTAAGACATAAATTGTGGGTCTCTGAAATATTTGCCCCCATTTTGTATTATGTGAAATGAAATACTATGAATTTGAATTTAAAAAAACAAGTAGCAAAACTATACCTTCTATTTTCCAGTTAGAGTATGTGAAACGCGAAAGTTTGTGTGTGAGTGTGTGTGTTTTATTACTTATTCACGCTCAAGGTAGATAGCCTATACCCTAGATTAACACATAGGCTACTTTTTATCCCAGTCTACGCGGGTGGAACCGCGGGGCGCAGTTAGTAGGACACAATATTATTCTGCAAGTTAGAGTAACATGCTGAAAAAATTCACTATTAAAAATGAGTTATAAAAATTATACTCACTTGTACTCTTTTATTTTCTAATGCCTAATGTTATTTACTTTTCTACCGTAAAAGATCTCTCGTTTTTCTCTAAGTGAGAGTAATATTTTAAAACTTCATTCGCCATTAACCCAGTATGACCTTATTCGACACAGTGTTATTACTAAACTTATGTTTAAAACACTCGTAATTTGCAAGATTAAACGCTTAGTTCAGACAAATGAAATAGCCTCTCTCACGGTGGAACTCGAAATGACACAGACACAAAACGCCGTGAGGCACAGTTAGTCTTAATAGTCTAAGAGCCCGTCTATCGTCGATCTTACCTCATCTGTTGACCAAAAAAGTATGTTTGAGAATCCTAATACCTATATTAAGGAAAATAGGTGGGTTCTAACCGCAATAATTATTATTTTTTTGTTTACAAAATGAATTCTACACTAACTATATTTAGAGTAAGAATCATAACGGCACCAGAAATAAATAGTTTTCCTATCTTTTTCAGGTCCCGTTGATCGATGGCTAGCAGATATAAACATTTTTGTGACTTTATGGACCAGAAAAAGATGAGTAAAGGTCGATGTTAGACAGGCTCTTGTACTACAGTGACAATAAAACACGGTAGACGTATTTCACGCTAAAGATTTTCCGTGTCTTCGCGGCTGCAACCATTTGTTATAATTTCCTGACTAAATACGCCTCGGTAAGAACATAAAAAACATCCTATTGCAAATTGTGACAGATTATTATGTCTTGGACACAAAAAGCAACGTAATTATGGGAGCGAGTTTAAATTATATACTTATACTAGAAAGGCAGTGAAATAAAAGTAGGTAAACAATCTTGATGTGTCTTTTATCTTTCTTTATTTTAAAACCTCAGTTTAAAAATAAAATGCAACTAAAAACCAACGTAAATACAACAATAATGATTACTAAATCAATTGAACCATTACTTTAAGCAGTAGTTTATTTGTTTAATACCTATGCGTTTGTCTAAAAAGTCACATTAAGATTGTTTATCTTTATTTTACTACCTTAACCTTTCTAGTGTAGGTATATTTTTGGATTAAGATGTAGGTATATCTTTTAGGGTTCCGTACACGAAGGGTTCAAACGGACCTTATTGCTATCACTAACGTGTCCGTCTGTCCGTCGTCTGTCACACAGGTTTTACAGCCAAACGGTTGGAGCTTCAGTCTTCAAATTTCCACAGTATGTACTTTAAGCATCTTGTTGACCCAAAGCCATGCAAATTGTCAAAAAACATTTTAAAATGTTTTTGAGGGGGGCCGCTATACAGCTAACTATCGATTACCTGGGTACAATATCATTTCCTCTCAACAACTTGCATGCTCCAAACATTCACCATATTCACATACCTAGTATCATTCATACTATAGAGACGAGACGCCTTGTCTATGCTGTTATCACGTTCCAATTACACGGGCTGCATGTAAACGGGCTCTTACGCTGGAATGCCCTTTAAATGATTCTGTTCTATCGGGAATAGGTAAGTTTAATTTTTTAGTTTTTTCTGGTTACAGTTCGGCTTGAAAACCTTGCATAGTTTTTTTTTTGTTGGATAAAGAACAGCTCTACTGAAGATTTAATTATCTTGTAAGGGTTCCGTACCAAAATGGTAAAAAAGGAACCCTTATGGTCAGTCTGTCTGTCTGTCTGTCTGTCACAGCTGGATATTTCAGGAACTACTAACGCTATCAACTTGAAATTTGGAACAGTTTTAGATGACATTTACCCAACTATTTTGCAAATAAGAAAGAAGTAAGTACTTAATAATATTTATATTTTTTTGTAACAGGGACTGAAAGGGGGTCTTAAAAATTCAAAGTGGAGCTACTAGGGCATGTGGGGTATCATATGAAAGAACGCTGTTTTCACATTCTAAAACATTTTTTTATTTTTTTTAAGCCGCACAGTTTTTGACTTATGATGAAAAATGTAAAAAAAATACCGTTCCCCCCCCCCTTATCTCCGAAGTTTGCAAAGATAAAAATCTGAAATTATTCTATGTTATAGCAGTTTATGTAAAGATTACAGGAAAAATAAAACGATGTCTCCAAATAGCACACTTTTTCAGAAATCGGAACGGAACCCTCGGTGCGCGAGTCCGACTCGCTCTTGACCGGTTTTTTTTAAACAAGCCTAGCGGCCGCGTCTCCTCTTGCATACAAACTGACTATGTTGGAACACCTTTGTGATTTAAAAATTAATTTTATACCATTCCCCCTCTAAAAAGCTTATTTTATTCACTGAAAACAGTGAATAAAAAGCACTTTTACTCACTGTTTTTATGTTTGAATTTGGATCACACCAATGTATTCGACCACAGATTTAGAGTACCTAGGCTAGATACGGCATGTTATTAGATAGAATGAAAACCGAGCGAATCATCTTTTTTATACCTACGCTAACTTCACCTTCACCCAAGCCATTTACCTAGTGATGTGCTCAACGTAATAAGAATTGTTTCAATCGCTGAGCGTCACTGAGCTAACAGACTTTTGTTAGTACAAACATGCAGGTCACGCTTAGTCGGATGGCTTGCGGTATCTAGTGTAAGTGTAGTCTGTGTATTCGACATATGTTGGTGTATTCTAAATTCAATTTGATTGGTCGACATTTTCGACAAGGAGTTTAGCATTAGATTATAAACTGTTTTGTGTTCTTTGCTGTCCTTAGTAAATTGGCGCTATTTGCAATACTGTAAGTTGCACGAACACAAAGAGTATATTAGTGATACTTAATGATAAAATTAAAAATGCATTCGAGTGATGAAGATGTGCGCGCGGCCGATATAGTAAAAAACTTGCTATTCAACAAATTACGGCTGGTTTAAGTACATCAAAGTCAATTTAACGTTCCTTTTTCTTCATTGAATGTCTATTTTCGATTAAATCTTTCTTTTTCTCGTCGTCATGGTATAAAGGATAGTATGCAACTCTTGAATAAAACGGCATGGCAATGGCAAAAAATTTATATCGAGGGCCATGAATCATTCGCGTCGCTCAGGATTCTAACACTTGAATCACTCGCTACGCTCGTGATTCAATCATCATGAATCACTACCTACGGTCGTGATGCAGTCGTTAGAATCCTTCACTAGCTCGTGATTCATCTATGGCCCTCGCTTGAAATCCGTCCTTTATTCACTAATTGCATAATATACTATTGTGTGCGTCTCTAGGACAATAACTACTCTCATATTTCTGTTTTCTGACGTCTGCACCCCAATTGCGGAACATAAGTACTATACTTTGAATTACTCATACACCACAATCCGAATGATTTTGAAGAAAATTCCTAGTACATTGCTATCTACTTTATTCTTGATACATTGCAACATACTATTTTTTAAAAATTCGTCTGCTCGACAAAGTCGGTAATTAACACAATGAATGTTATTGAATTGCGAAAATTCATAATAGGTAATTGCGATTTTATCTGTAGAGGCTGTTACCTGACATGCTCTTAGCATGAAATCTCCGCGAGTTTAAGTTGATGTCATGAATACGAGACAAATATTAAATTTTTAATTAGAATAGAATAAAATATTAGACAATTGGCCCCCCGAGCTGACAAGCGCGTGTCGTGATAATATCTTAATAATATATATAATTCTTCTGTACGTGTGTTTGTCACCTAACTCCTCCTAAACGGCTGGACAATTTAGATGAAATTTTGTGTGTATATTTCAATGGATTCCTGAATGGTTTGAAAACACAATTGGACCCGGTAGGTAGGCGCTGCAGTCGGGTTCTAGGATCGTTCAGACAAGACAACATCTGTCGGGTCCACTAGTAAAAGATAATAATGTCAAAACTAATTGATTGAATGATTCTAAATAAGTATTCGAGTTGTATCACAAACATTTGTTTTATTTATCCTAGTACCGTCAGCGCTCCGCCGAGCGTTGACGCTACTTATAGAATAATAATGTTACAGTAGTACTCAACTAATAAGTCGCGTCGTGAATCTTCGTTCGCGCAGAAAAGAAAGTATGGCCCCGAAGATTAACGAGATTGCTTAAAACTTGCAATCAACCTTAGATCACTATTATAAGGTTCATAATACACTGCAGCTGTTAGTTCCATCTCACTCGCAAGTATGGCGGCTGTCAAGCGGCGCGCGCTAAAATGGCGGCAGCTGCGACCAATAGCGGTACAGTAAAAAGCGTGGAGCGTGCCGATTGGTCAATAGCATTTCCCGCGCTTTGAAAATTCATCTTCTGCGCAGGTATATCGATAAGCCATATTAGTTGAGTACTACTGTACAGTAGTTTATCTTCATAGAAAACGGTCGAAATGACGCGCGACGCTTCAAAATCTCAGTTTATAGCAGAGGCCTTAGTGCGAGTTTTTATACTTACTCGATCGCGTTTACGTTAACGTTACCTTACGTCAATTTGTATGGAACAATTGTGATTCCCACTATAGTTACCAGACGGCGCTTATTCAGTTTCAGTACAAATTGACGTTTACGTTAACGTGATCGATTAAGTATAAAAACTCGCACTAAGGCCTCAGTAGGCAACAGTTGGAGTGCGTGGCAGTTACACACAGACGGACGCGTATTTATCTACCTAAAGAAATTTTTTTTTTTTTTTTTGCAACAGAGACTGAAAGGGGGTCTTAAAAATTCAAAGCTACTAGGTCATGTAAGGTATCATATGAAAGAACGCTGTTTGCACATTCTCAAACATTTTTTTCATTTTTTTTAGGCTGCCTAGTTTTCGACTTTTGATGAAAAACGTAAAAAAAATACATCTCCGAAGTTTGCAAAGAGAAAAAGCTGAAATTATTATATGTATAGAAGTTTATGTAAAGATTACAGGAAAAATAAAACGATGTCTCTAAATAGCTCACTTTTTCAGAAATCGGAACGGAACCCTCTGTGCGCGAGTCCGACTCGCTCTTGACCGGTTTTTTTTATTTCATTCTATACTTACGCTTTAATTAAATGAATTCGAACCGAACTCCAGCTCCTAAATTGCAACTCTGCAGAACTGTGTTATTAAGATACTGATGACAGGTCTACGAGATAAGCCGGTGTAAAGTCGCAACATCAACATGTTTACTGTCGCTTAGGCGTCCGGTTTATGATGTAAACCGTAGTCTGACCGTAAAAAATAGCCGTAAACCATACGTATACCTACCTAGACTACCTAGTTTAGTTGTGCTGTAGTACCTAATATTGTTTATACGGGCGTCGTTGTCGTTACGGGTCGTCAGAAGCCCGAAAGTCGGACAACCAGTGTTACCAAGGGGTATCGTATTACTCAGTCACTGGGTTGTGGAGGTCAGATAGGCAGTCGCTCTATGTAAAATACTGGTATTCAGCTGCATCTGGTTAGACTGGAAGCCGACCCCAACATAGCTAGGAAAAGGGTAGGTAGACTGTTTTTTGGATGATGTTTGGAAACCATTTGATTGATTAAAATGAGTATACGAGCAAAAAAATATTGATTTATGGATCGATATATTTATTCGATTATTTACTTTTTAAGAATCATAACAACACAAACATAAAACAACTAACAACAACTAGCCAAAACATTGTGTCACATGAGTAAATAAACCTTTACTCTGTGATTGTGTGCTGCTATTTCTTAAATTATTTTTACCTTGTCAGAATCGATCACTAATAATTATTAGTGATCGATGCTTGTCAGTCGTATTCGCGTCACGCGATGTAAGTTTGCCGCTCTGAAAACAGGCTTTCCAATGCGCATGCATTGGTGCGCTTCTGTTTTAGTATAAGATATTGACTACTGTGCAGTCATTTGTAGGCTATTTCAGAGCGACAAACTGACTGACGTTTACTTACCTACCTATGGAACATGACTAAAAATGTACTCGTAACATAGCATAATTAAGCAACATTAGAATAGTTCTTCTACAAAGTCTATCGACATCAACTTTGATTACAGGCATCCCATTAAAATAAATGGATAAATTTTCACAGGGTGTATGAATATAAAAAAATGTTGTAAAACATTCAGACACAATGAATAAATTGTTATTGAATAAATAAATGAAAGGAATGAAATGAAATGAACAACTTTTACTATGGGACTAACTCTTAAATCGCAAAAAAAAAATCAGCTGTTCAGTAGGTACTATATAACTACACCAAACTCGTCAATATGTAGGGAGCAGCTGATTTTTTTTCGCGATTTCATGTTTTGTCACATAGTAAAAGTTTTTCATATTCATGGGTAGAACACCCAGTGAAAATTTGTCCATCTATTTTAATGGGACCTTATGTATTATTTACCTCCTAATAAAAGACAATTAAAGTTTCAACTCATATTCGACAGACTAGCTATACCCACGGCTTTTCCTACACCACAATGTCACTTAATGACACAGTGAATTCAATGCAGACATTGAATAATTCATCAACTCGTCCCACATGTTTACGGCCCATTTGGGACGACTTGACGAAAATCAAAATAAATAATATTTTCATTCTGCAAGTCGTCCCACGTTTCTTTTTGTTTGGAAATTTAAACTTTATCAACGTTTGGTACAGTTATTAAGAAAAGATATAACAATATTTTTTTTAAGAATTTTTAGTATATACTTTACTTTTTTTTTTTTAATTATTGTACCGTGTTTTTTTTTCTGAACTGAATAAAGTTTTTTTTTTCTGAACTGAATAAAGTTTTTTTTTCTTTTTTTCTTTTTTTTTACTTTCGTTTTGTTCATAGATTATTTAATAGGTATTAAAAAAGTCAGTACCAAATAAAACATTTTTTTCTAGATATGTTTAATTTTACACGCAAACGCACAAGTTCAAGTGTTATATGCGAATGGTAGACATGTTAAGTATCGGTTATTATCAGGTTAATAAACAATGGTTACGTGCATAGAATGAAGGTACAAAAAAATATTTTTCAATACACTTCCTCGAAAACTGGTTCATATCGAACTACGATTAGGTTCACAATGCAATGTATGTCGCACGCGTGCGATTTTTTATTTTCCCGCACGTGTGCGGGAATGCCACAGATAATTTATACCTATACTTAGTCCAAATTGGTTCAATGCCTCTATTCACAACTCTCTATTCGGAGGTGAATGTTTTTTTTTAATCTCGGCAAAGAGATATGCGTCTTTAAGGGCGAGCGCGCATTGCGGTGCGTTTTTCTCCCGCATAATCTGTGAAGTATGGAATATCTTTGAAGTGCGCGCACTGCGGTCATGCGTTTTGTTACTGTAGGCCCCGCCCAGTGCGGCAGAACTAACGGAAACGCACCGTAGTGCGCGCTCGCTCTAAGGCGTTAATATTTTTTGAATATTTACATAATGTTTCTATATAGAATATTATCAAAAACCATGATTATTACAATAAAAAAAAACGTTTATGAACAAGTTAACATTTATTTGTGTTCTAAACTCAAAAATATTTGAATTTTCTATTTTTCATATTAGGCTGTTTCTCGGCTTTATACCTTTGCTTCTCTTTCAACCTGGCGAAAGCAAAGTGCGGAAAAAAAAGAAAATTTAAATCATAGTTCCCTATTTCTATTTATGACAAAATTATTTTCCGTTATTTTATGTGTTTTTAGGGTTCCGTACCAAAATGGTAAAAAAGGAACCCTTATGGTGTGACTCAGTCTGTCTGTCTGTCTGTCACAGCTTCATATCTCAGGAACTACTAATGCTATCAACTTGAAATTTGGAATTGTTTTATTTAGAGGCATGAGGAACAGGGTGTAAAGTTCACTCATCCTCTATTGAAAAGGGAGGATCCTCCGACCAGACGGGTGTTGTGTCTGGTGGGCTACTGCCCGACGGTTGATGTCGGGACGTTGTATATATGCTAATCGCGTGGTAAACTCTAATTGCGCGATGCAGGTTTTGCGTGACGTCATGTCATTGACGCGTAGTTCATATGTGGCGATGTAGATGCCGCCACATCACTCCCCTCCGGAGACCGGAGGTCGATAGTGGGCTGAGTTGTGGTTCCAGTGAGTCGGAACCGGGTGCCGCATAGTTCACGGTGAGTCGGAACTGTCTGCGGTGATATCCCAGTGAGTCGTGGTGGCGCTGCGTTATGCTCCAGTGAGTCGGAGTGTACAGCGCTGGGTTGAGGCTGAAGGTGATGACCAGGAATGCGCGTCCGCTGCATGCTGGTGGTCAGGATACCTGTTGAAGCCGTGGATGCTGGCTGGCTGTGTGACTCGCCACTCGAAAGCTTGAGGAAGTGATAAAAAGAAAGACTCTTTCTATTGGTGAAACTATGTTATAGGCAGACAAAATATATTCAATTAAAATACAAAAGTTTTAATGGTTAACGGTGTTGGTGATTTAATCTTTTCTGTATGTGACAATGTTGTGATGATTAAATATTTTATAAAAAATTCTTTTTTTTTATTTCCACACTAACACTTTTGCTACTGATTGTACCTTTTCTCATTTTGACAGCAACGTGGGACGACTTGCAGAATGAAAATATTATTTATTTTGATTTTCGTCAAGTCGTCCCAAATGGGCCGTAGGCACGTGGGACGAGCTGATGAATTACTCCAGACATTGTTGAGATATTCAATCTACACAATAGCTATTCTTATTGATTCCCGGAATGGGGTTTGGTGAACACCCATGGTAATAAGGTGTATTTAATCATACACGAAATCTCTTAAAGGGTAACTGTACTCATCATTATAGACAACTTTTACTATGGGACCAAACATGAAATCGCGAAAAAAAATCAGCTGTTTCCTACATTTTGACGACTTATGCGATCATGAATGTAGAGAACTGATTTTTTTTTCGCGATTTCAGGTTTAGTCCCATAGTAAAAGTTGTTTATAATAATGAGTACAATGACCCTTTAGGAGATTTCGTGTATGAATAGGATACACCTTATAATATATCGAATGGCATACTAAATACCATAGGCGCCAGAACACAACTATTATCGAAAGTAACATTCTAGTATTTCAAAGATTTGCAAATACATTAACCAATTAAGATATTACAGGATGAGACTGATGCAGACGCATTGCAAACATTTGTCCATTATGTTTGTCTCTTCCAAATTCTCACAAATACCTACGCGAGTTGAGGACGTGTAATGTAATGACACGACAGAGTATTATTATTATCTGTCGTGCGTGTCTTATCCACGTCTCGACTTCTATACGTGTTTGCATGGTTAGAGGTTATTAGATCTTCAGGCTACAGCATCCACTATTCTTCTTACCCGGTATGGTGTTTACTAAGCTTTGTTTCTCTTTACTAAGCTGAATTTGGAATTAGAACTAGAACAGTAGTTAGAATTAATCGTTACTCTAACTAAGCTTTAAGATTAGTAGAACGTAACAGGGGTGCTTTCGTACCCCTCTCTATAGGAGGCTGGAGGATGTTTAGCTTTCTTGTTACTTAAAATAAAACACAAAAGTTATACAAACAATTTATTTTCTCTCCGTTTGCTGATTTAACATTATTTTAAGTAGACATCAACAATGTTTAATCATTACTTCAATATGTATAGAAGAAAAGTATTGTGCGATCTGAATAACTTTAAGAATTTCCCTTCAAACAGTCTTATTATTATTTACATACAGAATAAATTCACATTAGTATCAGTGAAAGTTTTATAAAGAAATACAGTAGACGAACAAATTTTATAAGACATTAAAATTAGAAATACACAAAATCGCTTTCTTTACATTCATGTATAGTGTTATAGCTTCATATTCTCCAATTCAACTATTACAAAAAATACAAAACTTCCTTTACCTGATTTGATACTAAATCTCGTCAACACTCGGTAACTATTCATACGTTGTATAAATATTATTTTACGTTATACAATTTAGCTACTATTCTTCTGGGAAAATTATTTACACAAACCTTCGTGTCTCCCGAAGAGGTAGTTGGAGATCACAAAGTACTACATCTATTTTCTTGGCACAATTGTTTTTCAACATCCATAAATCACATTCACACACTATTGAATCATTTACAGAAATCAGACCCGAAGCTACTGGTCCACATGTACTTAAACCTAATATTTCTTTTATAAACCATCAAACATTTAAGGATGTCTTTTAACTGACAATACACACTTTTGCTTGCAATGATGTCTATGTTCCGGGGATAAATCCAAATGAACAACATTTACGGCCTTATCAAAGGTAACCCTCGGAAGTCATCGCGTTAACGTCACTTCAGTGTCACTCGAGCTCCTGGAGCTCTCTTTGATAACGTCCAGTTCTCTATTAGATAGCGATGAAGTACGAGAGAATTTATGAGCACTATAATCACTTTTTTCATCATGAACGTCATGACCACAACCGTTACCGTAGTCTTTATTTTCATCTGAATCGTCGTCCACAACATCATTCACTTCAACTTCTAATAAGTTATCGTGTTCTTTTAGTCCGTAAGCGTTAAAGCTTCTCTCGTGACTTAAACTGCGTATTCTATCGAGATTATGTTCTAAATTTTGAATATCATCGTCAGCACCGGGCGAGTCATCGAACTTCCACTTAATATTTGAATTAAAATGTTCCACTCCTGGGTACATACTTATGCTATTACTTCTATGCCCGAAAACCGGACAATTTCGAAACTCTCACAACTCCGGGTGCCTACCATTACAAGTCTTGTTGAAGTTGCCCTCATCCAAGCTTAAATTGGAACGAGAGCGTCCACATTCAAGACCAGGACTAGGTCTAAACAGGCACATGTCTGAGTTCTTCAATCTACACTGACGTGAACAAGATTCTATTTGAAAGGCTGATCTATCCAGGTGTCTGTAATCTGTTGGGCCATAGCTGTCGAAGTATCTGGGGTCTTGTTTACATGCACTGCTCTGGCAGCCAGTTCCTTTGAAGGAACCGGAACATCTTAGAGGGTCTCGATGGCATGCCTTCTGGATAGCATGAAGGGATGAAGATGACACAGTGCGTTCTAATATTTCGCCCCAGTATTTTTCTCCAAGGCCTTCAAACTCGCCTTTTGAATGTAGACCATCTGATGTGACGGGTGACCCACAACATCCTGTTGTAGGTTTCTCGTAGCTCGGGAACGATTTTGATCTCCGACAGCAGACCTGTAAGAAATAATATTTTAGTATGGGTATCGTAAGCAAGTTATCCTATGCAACTACTAGTCAGTATCCCTATTTCAAAGTAATGTGTCTCAAAACGTATTCAAACATAATGTTATTTTTTCAGGTGAATTTAATTTATTAAGGCTTGTCCGTCGCAAAAAGCGCAGTCACTGTCGGACTGCATAGAAAAGAAAGAAAAGCGCGATGACACAAAGCTTGTAAAATATGAAGTAACTATCGATTTACAAAAAATCTGTTGATTAAACTAAAAAGTAATGACAAGAAATCATTCCTTATTAGTTTGTAAAGAACTGTATAAAATGAACACTTTTAATGAAACTGTAGGAGTAATATGGAAACAACTCGAAAAAATAGACCGAAATAGACCTTTTTTTTTTTTTTTTTTTGAGGGTGGGAAATCATCAAATAACTTCTACCGCTCTGCGTGGAGCGGAAGGGCATGTCAGACTTTTACTGACTAAAACCCACCCGTGTTCCTTCAGTTGCCTATGCCAGGGCCGCGGTAACCCCTTCGGACAATCCGCGACCCCAGCGGCGTCGGCCCTATTGGACCCCGTCACTTGCTGACATCTCTACCGAAATAGACCTGGATTTAGGTTTTCTTTTCCTTAGTTCTACAAACTAAAATAGATTTCAGGACACATGAAATCACTTCTTATGTATTGTAGATTACTGTGTATTCTTTCCTATCAGAAATATGCTATATTTACTGTAAAAGATGGTTACAAAGTTACTTAGTTTCGCCGTATTTTAGGAAGGAGCAGCCTTAAAATTTAATGCCACTACTGCTGCTGCTGCTTTTTACTTATTTTTTTTTTTATTACGTATAAATTCCCATTTTCCATACAAAATAAAAAATAGAACAGAAATAAAATACAGGGTGTGCTAATTTTTCCTATTTTTATTTTCTTTGTAGTAGTTAATACTTACGTAGTATTGAAGTAATTCATGACTAATCCTCCTAAAGTGACTGTTTAATAGCCAGTACAGAAATGGGTTCCAAAAACTGTTGCTCAATGCCAACCAAGTGACAATGAAGTCCAGGGATGGTGGAACCTGTATGATAAAAACTGAAATTAGCAAAATACAAAAACTAAATTGTAAATAATCATCCTTCATAATGTATTCTGGTAAAATGAGTTTATAATATAGATAACAAAATAAGATACATAGGCAGAAGTATGAGAGACAGTTTCGCATCGTAAAAGACTTCGTTCTAAAATAACACAGTAATTGAAATCCAATAAAGTAAAAAGAAAAAGATACAGAAATAAAAGACGAGTGACGATAATGCACAATTGCATTACATTCGTTCTCGTTATTATCTACAAAGGCCTTCGTTATTATTCAGTAAAAGAAAGAAGTAATAAATGCAACCAAAGGAAAAGACGGTTCCGAAACATTTTCCTTGGTCAGGCGAAAATAGATAGACACCTTGTAATTGACATGTTTTGAAAAGGAACCCTTTAGAAATGGTGTTAGCCTGTGAATAATTTCAATGATGGAAATATAATGATATACCTAAAGAATGACAACTTCCTCCTAAACAGTTACATCTTTTAATATTGATTAGTATTTTTGTGACAAAACACAATCTTTGACAGTCGGTACAGGCAGTCAGAAGTCCGAAAACCTATTAACCAGTCTTATCGTCTTACGGAGATCCTGATAGGCAATCGCTCCATATAAAATATTGGTATTCAGCTGGTTAGACTGGAAGCCCAATATAATCAAGAAAAGCAAATGATGAAGAAAGCAGATGATGATTTTAATGACAAAACAGATATTACAGCTATGAAAATCAAATTAATATTAGCTGCAAAACAACATCAAAGCAGAAATCCATACCTTGCACCCGGTACAAGCCGCAACCACTTCCTGGATAGTAGCCGGAGTGACCATAACGATGAAACCTAATGACATCGCTGCCATAGTCCGTGATGTACTCACACTATGTGGTCTAACTGGGGCTTGAATCTGTACCACAGAAAATTATATCATCATCATTTTTGTTAATGTATGTTTGCTACTGGATGTAGGGTAATGGTTTGAATATTTTTGTTTATTGAAACTGTAGTGGCTATAAATATGATGCAGTCGTTTATATTTCCATCAAGGATAGCAATCAGTATCAGTAACCATGTAAAGCCCCATTTTTTGCGATGCAAGTTTCTAACATACACTTAAAATAAAATTGAAGCAACAAATGACTTACATCGCCTAATTTACTATTGCTTCAACTTATGGTATGCCACAAGTAATTAAATAGAACCGTGAAAAGCAGGTTTTTTAATCGTTACATTAACATACAGGGTGTAAGTGTAAACAGTGGCAATATTTTAAGGGGTACTCATCATTATGAATAACTTTTACTATGGGACCAAACTAGAAATCGCAAAAAAAAATCTGCTGTTCCCTACATTTTGACGAATTATGCAAACATAAATGTACTGAACAGCAGATTTTTCGCGATTTCATGTTTGGTCCCATAGTAAAAGTTGTTCATAATGATGAGTAAAATGACCCCTTAAAAGATTACCACTGTTTACACTTACAACCTGTATACATCAGTGCTAAATTCACACACACGACGGGTACCTATATCATAACCGTCAAATTGATGAACCTACATTTCATCCTTGACCCTTCACCAGAGCATTTTCAAGATCTTAAATTGAATAACTTACTTCATTTTTACGACTAAAAGAGATAGATAACTAATTCAATCTTCACAACAATCTCGATTTATGAAGCAGAGTCGTAATTCTAGACTAATGTTTCACTAGATCTAATACAATCTCAGCGAGAACGCGGCACTTAAATCAATGAAACCGGGAAAGCGTCAGCCTTACAATATATCATATCTCGAATACCTACATTGGTAACGAAGTTTCCAAAAAAGATAGGAAGGGATGAAGCACACGGGATAATTTTATTCTTCTTGATACAATTACTGTGAGCGAGATTATATTTATCATCTTAATTTATAAAAGTAAATTTAACTGTGTAATGAATGCTTATTGTATTACCTATTTATTTTATCTCAGAACGGAGATATAGGTATTGCGGATAAGTAAAACAAGGTATTCTCGTAAATTATGAATAGGTATACGCTACCTACTACGTGACCTGTTTAGGAAAACAAATATCATTGTGGAAATGGTTAACAATAGAAATTCTACGAATAATATTAGAAAATAAAATATCTAGGAATATTTTTTATTGGAATGGAATTTCGCTCGAACGCATAGTAACGTCTATTTCAATTGTTTTTCGAGTTTATATTATTTCCACTCAAAATAATAATGAATTTTAAAATGACTGGCAATATTAAAAAGGGTTTAAAATATTTGAAGTGGTTTTTCCAAAAACACGTAGGTACCTACTTATTTGTTTACATATTATTTGGAAACTAAATTGCAAAAGCAGTGTAGAAATGTATGGGTCCCACAAAATGGGTTAATGGTAGGATGATGATTATGCAGATTGCAATAAACTATGCCAAAGAGTAAAGAGCATAGAAGCCCTGGGGCAAACCTTGTGTTGATACCACAAATTGGTGAATTTAGGGTAGAATGCCATTAGAGATGAAATGATAATCTTTTCAGGATCACTCGTAAAAAGTGAATGAAAATGGTCGACTTGATTAAGATATGCTGAAGATCTAGTTAGATGGTCTGCAATTGTAGAAGCATATGCCACTGTTAATAAAACTAATCTCAAAATAAAAAGATTTCTTACCACTACTTCATGTTCACTATGCGATGTCTTCGCACAAGGGACAGGCACTCCATTAGGTCTCAACGGTTCTGGATCGAATTTTCCTCTATTTTTGCTGACGTGGAACCCAGAGCCATAGCAGTACATCAGAGCCATGGTTGTGGGAAAGTAGTAGGCACAGCATGACAGGATCCTGGTAAAGAAATAGGTTTGCATTTAAAAAATATTCAAATTATTAAGAATGTGTTTAATTAAAATCAAACCTTTCAAAGGTTCAATAATGAAAAACAATACTTTGGTTCCGTAGTTGAAGTAATCAGTAAATTATCTGATAAGCTGACTATATTGAACTAAGTACTAATATTTGTCACAATAACTTTCAAATAATCATTATAACTACTGCTTTCACTAATACAAATGGTTTTGCTTTTAATTAGTTGAGACGTGAAATCTTAGTGAAAGCAATAAGAAAACATTGCCCCTCAAGTAATCAAGTCACACTTACCTGAAAGCCACTCTGCTATGGAATACATCGCAAGCCATCAGTCCGGTTGAGTTGAAGTAATATCCAGATCTTGGTAGCACCATGATAGCAAACAGTGAAACTGACAATATCCAAGTTATACTTATTACTAGGACGCAACCCTGTGTGAGAAAAATAAACAAATATTTTAATTTAAAAAAAAACTCCTCGGTGAAAGCTTATCTAAGTTAAAAAAAAATTTACCAATTTAATATTCCTAAATTACATATAAGTTTCTAATCCGAAAACAAATTCATGAAATAATTAATTCAATTCAGACCTTGTCCTTCTCGACTTCAAAATAAAATAAATTGTTATTGTCAGTATATACCTACTTCATACAGTCTAGTGACCCCTTGAAGTCGACGTTATGAATAATAATCCCTATAATAATAATCTGGACAGTCGAGGTCAGTGAAATATTATTAGCTGTCAGGACAGTGATAACATTTCAGTGCTCTCTTACAAAAACAACGAACTTTCTATCTCCGTATATAATACACCTTTTTAAGCTATAAAGGTCTCAAAACAATTTGAATCCCTAAATCTTTTTAAAGTCAGCTTTAACTGATTTAAAATACAAGACTAAAAGTTTCAGCATAAAACCTAATAAATTATACAAATATCTTATTTCAAAGCATGAAAAGTTAATTTTAATCACGCACCAAGCAATCACGCTATTTCATTTAACTACCCTTTGCACCTAAGTAAGTTTTGTCTCGATACTTTGAGCAACTTCCTAAGCCGCTCAAAAAGAGATTTCTGTGAAAGATACGAGTATATTTATGTTCCCAAATAAAGCTCTTGAAAGGACTCACAAGTTAGTAGAATATATCAAATATTTAAATGCTTTACTTCTTACGTGAAGTGATTTTAATTTTAGATAAGTTAATATTTTCTACTACATTTTTACTGGGACTTAGTTCCATAAAAATATACTTGCCGAGGTATGGTTGTCGAAGATACGGTTAAAGAACTCTTGTGAACTATGGCGCTTATTATAAGTATCAAAGCAATAAAACGAAATATGTAGCTATCTCACAGCAGCAGTATAGAAGAAAGAAACGAACACATAATAAAACCAATTGAAAAACAGTCGCCTACTCACCTTTTTACTGGAATGTTTATGATAGGTGTCCGGATGCAACAAGTATAAATATCTGTCGATAGCCATGCAGACCAATATAACTGCACTCTGTTGACTCACAGCTCCACGAAGAAGAGCCTAAAATAAATAAACAGGTTTTAATACAAATAAATTCAGAAACAGGTCACGTCAAAGATGAGGAAACATTGCTGGGCATCTAAATAGCCTTGATCTACGAAACAAAAGGGCCACTTCTTAAAAGAAATAACGAGTCAGCAGGCGTCGGGCGTAACTAACAAAGCTTAAACTTCATCCTTACTTTGTGCTCGGTCACTATAAACCATTAGCTGATACCGCATTTGTGCTTTCATAGAAGTTTTAGCAATTTTATTGTTCACGGATCGCCGGTTCTCCGGAACGTCAACAATAACCCTTTTATAAAGTTGATCTTGTAACTATAAAAGGCCTTCAGATTTTTTCTTTGGTTAACGCTTTAATCGCTATTGTTGTTGTTTCCAATTTTTTATAACTTATTTTATCCATTCCGAATTTTCTCCAAAAACCAAAAAAACACGGTTTCTAAAATGATCACCAAGCATCAGCAGTCATGTATATTATACCAATTTATCCCTGACATCCGATTACCATTTAACTTTGCTTTGCGAATTGCAAACTTTTTTCCTTCGAGGTAACTTTACTCATTTTCTCTTCATCTCTTGTTTAAACAAAGTTTGCAAGAACCTCGTAACTCCGCCTAGCTCTAACTAAATTAAGTAACTCTTCTAAAATTTTGATGGCAAACTAATTTGAGTGTACTCAATTTTATTTTGTGTTTACTGTTTAAGTTTAAGTTGGAGTGCAAGCCAGCTTTTCTTTAGCATTTTGAGACTCGTGTTTGTTTACCAGTTTTGAACTCATAAATAATGGAATCATACAAATAATTATACTTTTAACTGGAACGAACTTGAATATAGAACAATCAAACTTATTTATTTGCAAAAGTAACTTACCTGTATTTGACAGAAAATCTCTCCGTACGGCCAGCACTTATACAAAGCCGGGAGGAGAGCTACTGGCGCGATCAAGATTCCCGTGAATAAATCGTTGAGTGCGAGCGAGGTCAGTAAGTATCTCGGCTGTAAAATATGGCACCACATAAATTACTTTCGTTGAGAACTATCATTGTGAATTAATGATCAAGAAAGATGTCTTATGACGCCAAATAACTTAGGTAGAACCTAGTAATATTCTACCATTATTCAGCAGCCTAACATTGTTATTATCTGACAAACAATTATTCAGACACAACCAAGGTTTTACTATAATTATTGGTGGTTTGAAAATTGAGAAAAGGCTTTACTGAAAATTATGAAAGTAAATTATATTGAAATAGCCAATGGAATATTTATAAATGGTAATTCCCATTGTTGAAAGTTAAACCGGTTTACTATTGAGTTAAAAATGTATCATTAAATGATTTTAGTATAAAACAACACGGTTAAACAGTTGCAAGAGAAAATAATAATATTGGAATAGTTAATATTGACAAAATAAGCAATGATGTTGATGATAATGCAAAAACATACCTGATTATCAATATACTTGATATACCTCCTATTATTCAGAACGCAGATTAGAACCAAGTTGCCAAAAACAATTGACATAGACAAAGCAAATATAAAGAATGCTTTTAAAATATCAGCTGGTGCAGGGAATGTCGAAGGCCAGCCTTTGCCGTTCAGCCAACAGGAGCTGTTGGATAAAGATGGCGCTACGAGTAGTGCGCCTTTGGTCGAGTCAAACATAGTCGGCGCCTGTCGGCAGCGCACTTTTCTCTTAAATAAGGCATTTAGATCATATGATGTACACTGTCTTCAGACTTTCTTGTGTTTTGTTCTTATATAGCATAATACGAAGTACTTGAGTTATTTTTATCTTGGGACAGTGGTTTCGAGATGTGCCACCATCATAACTTTCTAGTATTGAAATTGTTCTCTTCCAGTTCTTGTCTTGACTTCATGTTTCATCTGGAACAAACAAGAAATTCAGATTTAAATTTGAATAAAGTTCTGCTACAAACGACTCTTTGTACAGAAGGTAGATTAATATTAATTTAGGTACTCATATTCATGTAATTATGTCTTAGAATGCCTAAATAATGAGGGCTGGCGTAGTATAATTACCTGAATCAAGTGATTAAATGTTTCAAAGAATCAATTACGTTTTTAGCTTCCAAGATAATACTGAGAATTCATCATTGTATTCTGTAAGCCGAGTAATATTTCAAATGGTTTAAGTTTTTGTAGCGGCAAAAGAATCTAAATGAAGTCAAATACTCTGTTGGAAGTAATTTGTGAAGCTCCCTAAGGACTAAATCCTGGACTCCCGCGATGTTACTTTAAAACATTTTATGATGACAAGAATTCTTCGCCGTAGTTTAAAGAGAGGAAAAATAAAAGGTCATATGTGGAGCGTGCGTGACAAGGCACGTCTTTGGAATCTTTTTCTTGAGATATATTTTTCCAATAGGATAACTTTTCCTCAGATTCATGGCGAGTGCTCTGTCAATTTCCTGGAGGAAATAGAGTCTTGTGTCAAGGGTGAAGTGCCTTTTATCGCTTCATCCTATTATCAATTCTGTGTTAATTACATATTTATTGTCTATTAAGATTAGAGGTACACTTAAAAATTTTGTTCGGTTTTGTTTGTTAGTCAATATTTTTAGACTCGTTGTCCTTGAAATGAAATGATGATCGCAAAAACTGAAAAAAAACGTAACTTAATACATAACTTTGTAGTCTTAACACTAGCCAAACAGTATACGAAGTTGTACACACTCTTATACCAATAAGGGAAAAGGGATCCAGAAGCGAAATTTTACTGGCGCCCATAAATTTGTTTTTGTTCAAGAGACGAGATATATTAGGAAGTTAATGCTAAGTAGATTGATCCATCTGATGGAGAAGCAGCGCCTATAAAATAGTGAGTACTTCTTTTTGTATCTACAACACATCAGTCCGTGAAGGTCTGTCTATAAACATGGACCTTTTTATAGATTGAATGGATGAACTTGAGAAGACCATTGCCAGAGATACATTCAATTTACTAGAAAAGTTGATTGTAGTAAAAGACAATGGGATAGACGTCTTTACTGAATTCACATTTACAGATTCGGTTACGTTACAATTCAATTCAATTTTGATAATGATTTAACAGAGCAAGCTGATCCAATTAACGATGCCATAGTTAGTAAAACTTTCAAGAAGCTATCAGTTGATCTTTCAAATTAGAGAAAAGTTACAGAACATTAAGTAGTAATTGCACTAAAAACACCTAAATACTTTGATGATTTTGCCTCGGCAACTTTATTAGCTGTCAAAGCTTGCTCTGTAAATACAAGGATCTCGATTCCTAGTGTCAAAGTCTAAAACCATAATAAAAAACCTTCAGAGCACTTGGAAGGTCACAAGGTCCGTGATGTTTTCACATAAAAAGTGCTAAGGCATGAAATCTGGAATGTTTGTAAACAATGAAAAAGGCAAAAAATATTTTCGGCTTAAGTGAGTGAGTGATTTTCTTATATTTTATTTCTTACTTTTTTAGGAGGTTTATTAGTTCTTTTCATTTATGTTTCGAGAATTGCCTCAAATGAAATATTTAAACCTATAATAACATTTTTTTTTTAAATAAGAGAAACATTTGTTGGTTCCAGTAAAAACACGTATACGAACGTTACGATGACACTTCGCGTATGCCAATAACCAATAAGAACCAAAAAGATTGTTCCTAAAATTAAATTACAGTTCCAATAATTTGTTCCTCCTTCAATTAGTAAAATTATTCAGGTGTACTCAGAAGGGTATGGTACTGACCATCAAACTGAACAACTGTTTCCATGGGACCAACAATATAGTAATCGCGAAAAATAAACATCTGGGTCCCATAGATTTGCTTCGAGTTTATTGAAGTTTTCTATGGGACTTGTGATAATTTTTTCCCGATTACGATGTTGGTCCCATGGAGGAGCTCGTGGCTAAGTAATAACTGCCGCACGGGACGATCCATTAGGTTAAGCTACGCTTGCCGGGGTTGGTCAGTGGATGGGTGACCATCTTTACACACCGAGACTACTCCGTGCCTCGGAAAGCACGTTAAGCCGTTGGTCCCGGCTGTCATTCGCGGATCTTTGACAGTCGTTACGGGTCGTCAGAAGCCCGAAAGTCTGTACCTACTCTATTTAAATGTGAATAAATGAATTTTGAATTTTTTTTTTGAATTTTGACAACCAGTCTTACCAAGGGGTATCGTATTACCCAGTTACTGGGTTGTGGAGGTCAGACAGGCAGTCGCTCCATGTAAAATACTGGTATTCAGCTGCATCCGGTTAGACTGGAAGCCGACCCCAACATAGTTGGGAAAAGGCTAGGCAGATTGATTGATTGGTCCCATGGAGAAAGTTTTTCAGTTACATGATCTGTACCAGACTGATACACCCTGTATAAAAGATACTATACTTAATGTTTACAGGTCAGCAGCAGTTTTTAAGCATATCTTACCTAAACAAAAAAAAAAACGTAATTTATAGTAATACGCAAATGAAAACGTGTTAGATCGAACTCAAAACTAGGTATCATTAACAATGAGTTCTCTTCAGTCAGATTCCCAACTATAACGAATTCCTTACAAATAATGACTACCTACGTTCAATTGAAGGTCTTCAAGAACGACTTAAGGCTCTTACAGACAGAGGCGATATCGCGGTCGCGACGCGATATTTCGATATTATATCCGTAGAAAAATATCGCGTCGCGACGCGATATCGCCTCTGTCTGTAAGAGCCTTTACTTGTTATAGTCCTTTGATTTTAACTAAGATCAAAGGAATTTCTGACCTTACCGAGGTTGAATGACAGTGTACCTTACTACTGATATGGGTTGGCTGTACTTGAATAAGGGAAAGTGATGTGGTTTTAATTAATTATTGAAACTAAAGTTCCAGTGTTAAGTTTTTCTCGTCCACTTTTTGTAGGGTGACCTATGTGGTCACATAGGTACACTACAAAATTAAAGGTCTTTTGGAAAGATCTCGGAAACACTGCGGGGGTCCACTTACTTTTAGTGGTTCCGTTTTATTACTTACGGAAGGGTAAGGGTGGTGGATTATAATGCTGGTTTATGGGTTAAGAAAATATCGGTAAAGCCGAAAAACAAGATTATGTCTGGATTTTAAAAAGAGACTGTGACCTCTGAATTTGTTTCGGTCTTTCTTCTCAATGTAGTAAGATAGGAAACGCTGACCTCATCTAGTTTTTAAAAATATGATTGACGCGTAAAAGTGTTTGTACAAAACAAACCTACTTAGAAATAATAAAATAATTTATATTTCGATAGATACCAGAGATTTTTTCTAGATATAATCTTAGATCCCCAGTTCTTGGAACCTGAATACATTTTTACACTGTAGAATAGTTTTTAAATTTTACCAAGTTTACCAAATATTTAAAACCATTATTTATAGAACAGTTTATCTTACATTTAATTTTCTCCGACCAATAAATCTACGATAAACAATAAAAACTGCTACAAAATAAGTTCCATTATATTCTTGCGATAATATCCTCGGTTCGGCCAAACTTAATGCCACATTTGGCGACAGCGTGTCTGGCCTCAGTGGTGACCTTTGTTTTGGTTTTCATATTTTTATTGGGAACGCGGCTTGAATAAAAATATATACTTTTTTATTAGTTCTACTACTGTATCTTGACGGCATTTTGTAAGGTCGTGAAACGTATGAAAACGTGTGCTGGGTTTTGATATCCGTATTAATCTCTTTCCAATGTATTTATTAATAATCAGGTTGTACAAGAACATATTGAACGGTGACCCCCATTTTCAGAGTTATAGGAACTAAGACAATCCGTTCGAAGGAGTAAAGGAGTTGGATTTGTCATCAAAATCCTAGGATATAAATATTTAATTTTGAGAGCAGTGTTACTCGGTAAATATACACACCAACAGAATGCAAAAATATAGGTAGGTAGGTACTTCTACTGAGACCCAAAGAATAAATTAAATAAAATTATTGCTGAATTTACTGAAAATTCTAAAGGATTATGCCGAAATATTTATTTACCCTTTAAATAAATAAATGTAGGTACCTATTACAGAGGCGGATTTATTACTGTATTTTCAGTAGGACAAAACAATTTAAATTTTATTCCCTACAAGCAACACAAAGACTTAAAGTGGAATTTATTGTATCTATTATTAAAACCCTACATTCATTCATGCGTTATTTCAAGCTTAACTTCCATTAAAAAATGTGGTTGGCTATCCAATGGTCGGAATCCCTGCACAATCTTTCGCTGACACATTTACTTTATGCGCCATTTCACCCAGTTTATTACATCATTGAGTTTATTTTATGATGCAGATTTTATAGAATAATTTGAACTGTTCTAATCTTTTTAATAACTTTTCGAAATTTGTTACAAAGTTTAGGACTAAAGTTATCAATATCAAAGAAATTTTTAAAGTTTAAATTAGTGTTTTTTTATTAATTAAAAAAATGTTTCGCTTCATTTCATTACGACTTTCTAAAGACAGATAGAAACATTTTGAATTTAGTTTTGTGTTGTGTTGTGTGTGTCTATTTTATAGTTATTTTAATGTTGGTCATAATTAATTAACTACAGAGGCTTATAATGACTGCCTAACACTGATTACAGATAGGTAATTTCCTGCACAATTATACCTGAAATATCATTCCGAGTCGTAACATTACTTCCTACATTAGACGCGTCCTACGTCACTCCGGTGAAGCCATCCTTACCGCTAAACTAAACTACACTTACTGCTAAATGGGGCATTACAGCGTTGCTAGAGTAATTAGTATTGCTAGAGCTTCGGGGTAAATTAATTTAGAGATTACAGTGGCGATGGCTGTAATAATTTCGTGCAATGAATCGTTACATGAATGTGAACATGTTGTTGCAAGCACCTTGATTGCAGATAGGTGTCACGTTATTTGTCATTACGATGGGGGGGTATAGGAAAATTTACAAGTCCGTGATAAGGCCTGTCGTGCTTTATGGATCGGAATGCTGGGCAGAGAAGAAGACGGATGAAAAAATATTGCATGCAGCGGAGATTAGAATGTTGAGATAGATGTGTGGAGTGACGAGAATGGATAAAGTAAGAAATGAGTATATAAGAGGAAGTTTGAAAGTGGCGCCAGTGGCAGAAAAGTTGAAAGGAAATGGTTTGGCATGTGATGAGGAGAGACGAAACGCATGTCACAAAAAGAGTGATGAATTAACATGTTGATGGATGGAGAGGCAGAGGAAGGCCAAAGAAAAGATGGATGGATTGTGTGAGGAATGATATGAAAGAGAAGGGAGTGAATGATAGCGTAACGGTTGACAGGGGAGAATGGAAGAAAAAAACGTGTTGCGCTAACCCTAAATAACATGGTATAAGAAGGAAATGCATGGCAAGAAAAAGGAAATGGAAAAGAAGGAAAAAGGGAAGGAAGAAAAAAGAAGGGAAGGGGAGGGGAGGGGAGGGAAGGGGGGAAGAATGAAGGGAATGGAAGGAAGGCATGGTAGGAAGATGATGATGATGATGGGGGTATAGGACACACTACGTCAATTCGTCGCCATTTCAACTGTCAAAGAATTCCAGTTGTGATTTGAATCACATTCAGTTGATAGTCAATTTGATAAGCATTAAATTATGGAGTGGTACATGATTATCTTAAACTTTACACACACTACCATTTATAATGGCTTATCTAATGTAGCCAATTTATATACCTACCTTCAATGTTCTGTCATTATAAGTACGTTGATTGTTCAGTTTCTACGATTCGTACGTATGCAGGTTTAAATAAGACCTGTGGATACGCGATATTTTTGAGAGAGCACTGATGGTGACCCAGTGGTAACGGCCGTGACTTACGAGTTGTAGGTCGTAGATTCGAATCCAGACAGATGTTTTACTTTATGTAAATTATTTCATCACCACTGCTCTCAAAACGGAGAAGAAAAACATGGTGAGGAAACCGATATGTCCTAGAACTAACAATTCGAAGACATGTGACATCTACCAACCTGCACTGGTCCCGCGTGGCGGATTACGGACAGCTCAATTCCTCTCACCGAGAGGAGGCCTGCGTCTTAGCAGTATGAACATTATAGGCTGATTATGATGACGCAAAGATTTTCAAATTTCTATACCTAATATACCCGATATACGGGGAAACTGAGCTGGAGCCTATTAAACTCTATCATAGGCCTCAGGTTGACCCTGGGCAAGAGAATTTTGTCGAATAAGTACACTCCTTGGAGACGTAACAATTTTATAAGAATATGAAGTAATAATAAAAATAAAGTAATTTGTTTAGAAAGTTCGGTACAATTTTTCTCCAGTAAGGTCAATTTGTCATAATATTTTACGTGTGAGCATCGCTTAATTCTAATAAAAGCTATTGGGTTTGCCGCTAGGGACCTATAAATCTTAGGGTTTTTATGAGACTTAACTGTAAGCTTTGTTATCTAGAGCTATAATGTGATACGTAGCGTAAACTGAGCGATTTTTAACTTTTCGGAAACCATTAATAAATTGAATTATGGTTATTTTTCAAAAATATAATATAATCATTGTATTTGGGATCCCGCGAACAGAGGCCACAGTTATTTACGTTGTTGGTTGACAAATCCTGGGAATTCAGCTGAATCTGAAGAGGGCAGGAGAGAATTTGAAGAGGGTAGTGGTGGCCCAGTGGTAATGGCCCCGCCCCGACTTACGAATAGGTCGTGGGTTCGAACCCATCCAGGCGCTTATTACTTTGTTTAAGGCGGAGATTTCTTGAAAACGGTCAAAAATGTGTTTTTTTTAAAGCTGTGTATCTCGTAAACCCTAAATAATTTTGACAAATAAAAAAGATATGATATTTTCAAGTCTTTTTCGCATACAGTGATGGAACTCAAAACATAATTAAACATATTTTAATGCACTAAAAAAATCTTCAAACATACATCTTAATAATCTTTAAAAGCTGTTTATCGTTTCATTAGCAATTATAACTAAAAATATACCATAAAATGTCAAATGTCAAACTGCATCCAGTGATGGATATTTTTTTATTAAATAGTTAATTTCTAATTTTATACGATTTTATTTGCGCTTTTACGACATAATTTCGTTGCGCGTGAGAGTATTCTATCTCGTGCGTCAAACTAGATAGCCATAACGCCATTTCACTTACACACCGAGTTAAACTACGCTTGGATGCAGGACCTTAAATATGAAAACATCGTGAGGAAACTGTACCAAAAACAATGTATAAAAAGAGCATTCTGGGCTATTTTCCTACAAACATAACGTACATAATCAGCCTATAATGTTCCCACTGCTGGGACACAGGCCTCCTCTCTTCGGGAGGTTGTGGGCCGTAATCTACCACACAGGCTCAGTGCGGGTTGGTAGATGTCACATTTCTTCGATTTTTTTTGGTTCTAGGACATGCCGGTTTCCTCACAATGTTTTCCTTCACCGTTTTTGAGAGCAGTGGTGATGAAATTATTTACACAAAGTAAAGCGCCTGTCTGGGTTTGACCCCACGACCTCGAACTCTTAAACTTCAGGGCCGTTTTACAGGGCCACCTCTCCGCTCTCCTACATAACTAATAGCAACTGTTAGCATCTGTCTTTATTTCAGCACCACGTTAAAGATACTGTCTTTATTGTGAAAAAAAACGGCCAGGTGCGTGTCGGACCACGCACAATGAATGGTTCCGTTGTTACGATGAATTTTACCCAAAAATTGATTTAATATTGTATTTGAAAAACATGTTCTCCCATACCTCGATATACATCACGTTCAATTCTAAAATTGAAAAAAACTACAAATTAACGATTTTCTGACTTTTTCCTTTATATGTGCTGTGAGACCTTGCTTCTTGCAAAATTTCATGTTTCTAGGTCAACGGGAACTACCCTATAGGTTTTAATTTGTTTGCGTGTATCAAAATATGTCGCATAAATGTTAATGGCCGTATTTTTTAAATCGCTGACTTAGAAGCTTGATTTTTTTTTAGAGCTCCAAAGGACCGTAGACCTACGTATTCGATATTAATTTCAACTTGATACCTCCACGCGTTCCTGAAAAAAGTGTCTTGACAGACTGACAGACAGACGGACAACGAAGTGATCTTATAGTCGGTTTTTTCCTTTTGAGGGACGGAACCCTAAAAATAGGACTCGATTTAACTTCGCCATATTTACCAGAGACAGGTCTCTTTATTTTAACGAGTACGGACTCCAAAGATATAATGACACTTCGTTTTAGGGATAAAATAAACAAAGTGACACATTTTATACTCGCTTGAACGTGACTGATAAAGTGATGATTAAATTAAAAATCAAATCATTTTTTTTGTTTTTGCAGAAAACACTGTTACAATGGTGTTATTAAATGCTACACATGTTTCAAGTGATTCTACCGTAAGGCATGCACAATGTATACAATCATGGAAATAAAAACATTACACGAAGTTTTTATATGAAATACTTATGGAATTGTAATTACAGATGTAAATCTAGACAGTGTCCGTTTATATCTTATCGCTAAAAGCAGCTTGATGCATTGTTTATAGACTCAAAAGTCTGGAGAACGTAACGCTTTTAAAAGTGATTAATCTATATATATAAAAGAAAGTCGTGTTAGTTACACTATTTATAACTCAAGGACGGCTGAACCGATTTCGCTGAAAATTGGTGGGGAGGTAGCTTATTGGTGGGGACGGGCATAGGATAACAACGGCTGGACCGATTTAGATGAAATTTTGTGTGTTTATTTGAATGGGTCCCTGGATTGTTTGAAAACACAATTGGACCCGGTAGATGGCGCTGCATTCGGGTTCTAGGATCGTTCAGACAGGACAACATCCGTCGGGTCCGCTAGTTTAGCATAAATTGATGTATCTTCAAAAAACAATTTATTATGCTTTTGCTATTCAGGTTTAACACCACGAGAAAAGTCATTAGACCAAAACTTAGACTTTATATCTCCACAGGCACATTGCCAAGACTATAAACTAAAATCACCATAATGAAATTGTAAAGGACAATGCACAATTTTTCACTGCACCCACAAAACGGAGGCGTATAATCACGTACTATTTCAGATTATGATACCGACTTGGCAAGAAGGCTAACCAATACTTTCTTGCCAAACAGTTTGTTATAATGTGAATTCAACAATACTAGATAAACTTCTGCTTTGGCCACAGTTCATTCAATACAGATATTGTACGACAAACACGAGAAAGCTTTTACTGTTCTTGCCATTTTAGGTTTTGATCCCTATGTTTCCGTACCTTTTCTATTGGAACGAAGCCAGCTTTCACGAAATACAAAAACAGAAAATGGCCAGTAAAAATAATTGTATTGGTATAAAAAGTTGTGGCGATATCAGGCAACGCTGACGTGTCATCGCTGCATGTCGAGTTGGTCCCGATTTCGCGCGAGTTCGTGCGATTTCGTTACGCGTATGTGTATTACGCTTAATAACCCGGTGTCACCGCGTGAAACCGAATAATATGCACAGTCGCAATCGTAAAATCCGTCTTTTATGCTTCGGCGCTCACACGACTTCGTGCGATGATAGCTTCTAAAATTTCCTTCGAACGTCCTTCGAATAAATCCAGTCAGCTGGTTCTCTTTGAAATCTTATTGAGTAAGATTGTTTTATTTGTTATTTGAAATACTTTATGTTCTCGAAACTGTTGAGCTTAAATAGATGTCTTAAAACCGATACTAAGTTTTATAAAGACAGTGGTTACAAATGACTGCAAATTCTTTCCTTGATGTATCTTTTCAGTTCGTTCTAAAGGTTAACTTCATTTTATGAGTGTAAATGTATACGTTATTGATTGTACTATAGCATCGGTATCTACAGCTTTTTTAAAACGATGTTATTATTTGAAAACTAATCGCTAGAATCCTAACTGATATTATAATAATGCGAAAGTACCTAAGTTTGTTTGTTTGCTACGCTTTCACGCTGAAACGGCTAAACTGATTTGGATGCAATTTGGCACATAATGTAGTTATTAAACTGGAGAGGGATATAGGCCACTTTTTATCCTAGATCGCATACGTAGTCGCGGGCAACAGATAGTTCTCAATAAATATCTTTAAGAATACTTTTTTTTACCTACCAACTGGATATGCGGTTTCTTGGCTAGAGTCGATTGACCGTCACCTTACTGGAAGCTTTACGTACCGAATACGGAGTTGGCTTTGGTCAGACCGCCCACTAATACTTAAAATAACCAAATTCCCGATACATTTAAGGCTGCTCCTCCCTAAAATACGGCGAAACTAAGTAACTTTGTGTCCATCTTTTACAGTAGCTATAGCATCTTTCTGATAGGAAAAAATACACAGCAATCTACAATACATAAGAAGTGATTTCATATGTCCTGAAATCTATTTTAGTTTGTAGAACTAAAGAAAAAAATACTAAATCCAGGTCTATTTCTGTCTATTTTTTCTAGTTTTTACCATATTACTCCTACAATTTTCATTAAAAGTGTTCATAAAATACAGTTCTTTACGAAATAATAAGGAATAATTTCATGTCATTATTTTTTTAGTCCAATCAATAGATTTTTTGTAAATCGATAATTTAAGTACTTCATATATTTGCAAGCGTTGTGTCATCGCGCTTCTCTTTCTTTTCAATGCAGTCCGACAGTGACCGCGCTTTTTACGGCGGACAATCCTTAACAATATTCCACAATCTCGATATACCGTAACATTCATTCATTTTCTGTAACATCCTACCAGCAAAATGTCAATAAAACACAACAAAAAAAAAAACCCAAAAGAATTTCAAAAGAAGAGATCAGAAACCATTACAACTTCAAATCACTTCTCATTAAATTCGTCATTTAAAATACGGGGTGTAAGTGTAAAGAGTGGCAATCTTTTAAGGGTTATAGTACTCATTTTCAGGTTTGGGCCCATAGAAAAAGTTGTTCATAATGATGAACAACTTTTTCTAAGGGCCCAAACCTGAAAACGCGAAAAAAAGTACATCTATGTTCGCATAATTCGTCAAAATGTAGGGAACAGTTGATTTTTTTTTCGCGATTTCAAGTTTGGCCCCGTAGTAAAAATTGTTTATAAGGATAGTACAATGACGCCTTAAAAGATTGCCACTGTTTACACTTACATCCTGTATACCTTTGTAAAAACAAAATGCCAATTCAACATTTATAATGTTTTTTTTTGTATTAGGCAAAGGTAAACCCCGGAAATACCGGCTTGTCTTCGGACAGACCACCCACAGAGCGACTTGCTACCAAACTCACAAAATCACAATTCATTTAACAATTTTCCTCACTCTAGTGGATCCTTGCTTTATATCGTGTAATCACATTTTTCCTCTATCTTTCATTTCTCTGTATATAAAATTGGTTGTGTTTCCATTTTCACTGTTGTTTTCCGAGTTATATTAAGATGTTATTTTATTTATATCTTAGAATTTTCATGAGAAACCATACTTCACGCTTATTTTCCCGAAAGGTAAGACAGAGGTAAAAACCAAGGAATTTTGTAAAAAAAATTGGTCAGACATCATAAAAATTATGGTGAGACACTATGAAGATGCAATAAACATCTAGAGACACGGAAGCAGGGGCTTGTGACTAAGTAATTACAGCAGCACGGGTTGATCGACAACGTTAAGCTACACTTGCCGCGGTTGGTCCGTGGATGGGTGATCATCTTTACATGTCAAGGAACTCCGTACCTCGGAAAGTACGTTAAGTCATTGGTCCCGGCTGTCGTTCGTGGATAACAGTAAGTAGTTTATCATTAACAGTCGTTACAAGCCCGAAAGTCTGACAACCAGTCTTACCAAGGCGTATCGTATTACCGAGTAACTGGGTTGTGGGGGTCAGATAGGCAGTCGCCCCATGTAAAAATACTGGTATTCAGCTGCATCTGGTAAGACTGGAAGCCGACCCCAACATAATTGGGAAAAGGCAAGGCAGATGATGAGACATGGAAGCAGAAACCATGTCGTTTTGCATCCTCATCAAATTAACCGAATAACTTTCTCCATGGGACCCACATCGTATTCGCAAAAAAAATTTCAACTGTCCCATAGAAAACTTCAATACATAATCGACGCAAATGTATGGGACGGCTGATTATTTTTTCGCGATTACGATGTTGGTGTCGTTGGAGCTCATGGCTAAGTAATAACAGCCGCACGGGTCGATCCATCAGGTTAAGCTACGCTTGCCGGGGTTGGTCCGTGGATGGGTGACCTATCTTTACATACCGAGACTTCTCCGTGCCTCGGAAAGCACGTTAAGCCGTTGGTCCCGGCTGTCATTCGTGGATCTTTGACAGTCGTTACGGGTCGTTTGAAGCCCGAAAGTCTGACAACCAGTCTTACCAAGGGGTATCGCATTACCCAGTTACTGGGTTGTGGAGGTCAGATAGGCAGTCGCTCCATGTAAAATACTGGTATTCAGCTGCATCCGGTTAGACTGGAAGCCGACCCCAACATAGTTGGGAAAAGGCTAGCTAGGCAGATTGATTGACGATGTTGGTGTCATGGAAAAAGTTGTTCGGTTTGATGTTGTCTGTACCACACACTGAAATTTGACGAGGATGCAAAACGACACAGTACGGTCCCTGCTTCCATGAGAGGAGAAAATAAAATAACACGCCTGTATTCCGCGAAAGGTTAAGGAGAATGTCATTATGGAAATTGTATCATCAACGCCAACTTTTACAAAATATACTTATTTCCCTTTGCTTCTAAAATTCTAAATCTTTGACGTTGCTACAATATTACTACTTTAAGGCAATGGCAACACTTCTCTAACTGAGTCGTTATCGTCAAACTATCGCCATTACTGTGACGTAATGGCTCTAAAGATATTGACAGCCGTTAACTGTCATAAATCTTAACTTTTATACTGGTTTTCAATAGAATGATGGTTAACAGAGTGTTGATAAAAATATGTAAGTAATCTTTTTTCCTCTTTTTATTACCGTATTTTCATGTTTTGTAAATTAGTTGTGTGTACAGGTTTTCTAACAAATACTTAACAGTATTTCAAGTGCAACTCATAATATAAAAATAACAAATTCATTGTGTATTTAACCTATAAAACAAATTATGAAAAGTAGGCCGGTTAGTTGTATTTACGGAACCTTAGAAGTTAGCTTAGTCGAGAAAACCTTTTTATTTTATATTTAAGTAACTTTTACGAACCGTTTATAAGAGAAAAAACACACCAAACCACAAGCCTTAAGCCTTAATTCTAAATGATTTAAATAAATTAATAAAACATGGTCCGATTAATTTTGAGAGACACGAAAATCGATTACAAAATATGTAACCCGACGACGGTCTCCTGGCGCTTATCAACTGAATAATTATAAATGAACAACAATTTTATCGTCATTTTCCAACAAACCACTTTATCAACAAATGTATCATCATTTTCCTATCGAGCATGATATATTATTAACTATATATTTAATTTCAGGACGCATTTAATCACGCTACCAATGAAAATCCTGAAAAAAAAATGTCTGAATGTTTATGCAAACCATCCATAATTACTTACCTACACAGTTCCACAACACTAAATAACGTCTATTGGCGCATCACTAGCGGAAGATAAAAACAACAAATTCAACTAAGTGTCCCTAAAAATAAACGCACAAAACAGGTCAGGGATATGTCGTCCCATTTGGCTGCAGCATGAACTTGGCGGGTCGGCCAAGACTAGAGTGAGCGAAACCAACCCCTATATATTATAAGTACGAAAATTATTCTCCTAGTTTCTTTGTGCTTTCTATGTAGACACTGGCTTTATACGACAACTGCACCACGTTTGCTGATTAAAAAGTAAAAACCTTTTGTAGATACATATTCAGCAACGGAAAGGGGAACATCAAAATTTTATTTGAATAAAGTTGCGGAGTTTTTAATTGACATTGTTTTGGATTGAAAAAGTAATTGAGCACTGTTTAATGTAAATGTTGAGATAAAAAGGGGAACAGTGTCTGTTTGTTTATTATTCTGCGCAATTTATAAACGTCAACTGAGAGTAATGAGTGTAGTGCTTTCAGAAGTAGAAAGCACTGTATAATATTCCCTATGTTGGTATCTTTGTATGTATTTAGTTCTGTGAATGTGCGTTCAGTATGTTTAATTACTTTAACAAAACACATTACAGTCATCAGTTTGTGTCTATTTAATTAAATCAAAATGTTTAATTGCTCTGCTTTTCAGCGCTCGTAATTGTAGACTACAAGCGTTATAATACCTATGAACAATTGAACATGTGAAATAGAAAATGTTCGATCAACTCTTAAAGAAGAGCCCATTGAAGACACCCTTAACCACAAAACTAATCAAGCTAATATACTCATCCTGGTGTTCACACAATCATCATCATTCTCCTGCCCTTATCCCAATCTATATGGGGTCGGCGCAACATGTCCCTTTTTTGCATACTTCTCTATTAGTCGTCATCTTGGTAGCCACCCCTTTTCTAGCCAAGTCATCTTTCACACAGTCCATCCATCGTTTCTTTGGTCTTCCCCTACTCTTATGTCTATCGACATTCATACTCAAAACTTTCCTCACGATAATATATTTGTGTTCACAGAATGTAGAGTGACAGCTCATTCATCGCAGACGCAATAAAAATCACAAAATAAAACCGCTCCAACTGCAACGAATCGTCCATTTCCTCCAGAATTATCACTATACCATCAATAACTATGTAAAGACTACAATCAAATCACGGGTCCTATTGTACAAACTAACGACCACAACAATCGCTGTAATGGTCAGTTTTCCTGCACCACACCACACTAACTCCTTTTCTTTCCAGCTATCTGACATTACACGGCAATAAAGGGCAAACTTTAGAAGTAAGCGGAAAACTTACTAAGCTTATTTTCGTAGCGACACGAGAATTAGCGAGAGCGAGAAACAGGGTTCACTCTGAACACAGAATAGATAGTTACAGAAGGCCAGCTACACACAATGGGCACACATAGACGCGTTCGCACGGTGATCTTAAACCAACGCCAGTGGCGAGTGCGCTTGCACTCGCTGTAGGTGAAGCGTGTTTATGTGTGCGTGCGTTTTTGCTCATTGTATGTAAGGTTGCCGTCTCTAAAATCTGCCAACTAGGACAAAAAGTGCGAAAATCAGGGATTTTGGAGCATTAAACCCGGACATATCAACAGTGCTTTTTAAAGTTACTCAGTAAAATAAAAAAAATAAATTAACTTTTTATTTATTTTCATATAACTAAACAGAATCTTCATAAAGTTTTAACAGACAATTATAGCTTACTTTAATTTCGGCCACGTATTTTCGGTAGATGTGTCTGTCATCAGCCTAAAACCCGGACGCCCGCACTAAACTAGGACAAAGGCAATCCTAGTTGTATGAGACCTTCTGTACCTATCTATTCCATGCTATCAAATTGCAAGTTGCTGAGACGAAAACAACATTTGATACGGTCTGGTACACTTGTGTTTGGGGAAACCTCACATTTACGATCAGTTGTTCAGAATAGCTTTCTATTCTAAGAAATTGTTACGCCGATACCGAAATTATTGCGTCGTATCGAAATGGAGATGGGGTAACTTATGTGGTTTTGTTTCATGCGCCCACTTGTTTGTAGGAATCTATAAGTTGGGTTGATTCTGTGATACTAATATAGGGACATATCACAAAAACTCAAATAATTTTGTTTCAAACACAATAACCGAAAGAAAATAAATTAATTTAAGAAAGAAGGACAGTCAGATTGGCTACGAAATTCTCATCGTGTATAATCAATATACCGCTAAAGCGAACCTAGCCAGTAAGAATTTTAAGCAATTTACATACGCAATATTATTCACGCACGACCGCTTATCTTTTTCAGGTAAGTCCCTAGGTGCGAGTGTCTGTTACTGTTTTGTAACCATTTTATGTAATAGAGAGATAAGTAAGACGTTTTTATGTATTCACAGTTGTATTGTAGGTGTTATTCTAGAAGCTAAACTTGTAAACGTTCAGCTTTCGCCTAGGGAAATGATTATTTATTAGGTTGTAAACGAATAAAATAAGCGATAGCTTTTATACAACATGTAACTTTAGGATCCTATGTCAAACTCTTGCAAGAAACTAAAACTATTTTTATATTTACCTGTAGGACCCACTGTGAAAAACTGTTCAAAGGTGTCATAGCACACATATCAACTCGGAAAGGGGTCGTCACCGTATCGACTCGAGCCGTGCAGTATTCTTTGTATGAAACTCTCTACTGTAACGGAACCGTAACGTAATCGCCTCGCCTCGGGACAAGCTCACAAAGCGCGGCGATACGGTGACGATACTTTTCTGAGTTGATATGTGGGCTATGATCTTAAAACTCTCCCAAGCAGCGTTCGCAAGCAAATTAAATTTGATTACACTGTCAGTTGAAAAAATTTCCAACGCAAATACTAAGCGAAAAACAAATAAACATCCTATCAGGAAACGGCACCAAGTTCGTCTTGCTCTTTAAATCACGGCCGGGGTAATGTCTTTTGTGTTTTTTATGATCGCTTCCCCGAAAAGAATAGCTAAATAAAGATAACAGAAGCGCGATACGCAGACTCACATAAGAGTGTATATGTATATACGTATATTCGCGATCCCTGCTAATCGCAAAATGTGGAGACACACGACTTCCACACAAATCTTACAAGGAAAAAGTGAAGGCAATTTGTTTGGCCATTTTTACTTTCCGACAGAATATTATTAATATCAGAGCTAAAGTGGGATTATGTGTAAATGTGTCCGTCACGTTTTTCGCCTTTAGACCTCCAACCTAAAGACGTTAGCAGCTGATGAATTCTTTTTTGATGTGAAAACTTCTTTAGGCGCGCTGAGCGATTTTAAGTCAATACTTTTTAAAACGATTTTTGATATAGGGAAATCTTCTGGGTTCGGGTCACCGACACCACGGCACCGCGCATGCTATTGATGCATCTTTGCCGAATGTTCAAAATTAAGCCTTATTACAACTCATAAACGTTGTTATTATTTTACATGGTCCAAATAAAAAAAGACATGTTTATAAATGCATTTTGTGTAGAACAATAGACAGACGATTAACAAAAAAAAAGGTGCTGGTCAACTACCTTTTAACAGCTGGCATATAAATACAAAATGAATGAGTCTTTGAGTGAGTGTGTCTTTTGAATAGAGTGATCCTGTTTTTGGTTGTTATTTTATTACTTCGTTTGTTTGAATTTATTTTTTTTCAATTTACAAATTATGAAATTTTACTTATTCATATTGTAATTCAATTCAAAGTTTTAAGAAAACTAACACAGTTATTACTTCTGTCGGGAGTCCCCATGACTGGCAATTTTTTTTTCATATTTGCTGCTATATTTTCGTTGTTCTTGTTTTCTCTCGGAAGATACGCTTTCAAGTGTTCATTAACGATCGTTTGATAAGTTCCTTTAATTACGATTGAAACGAGTAGGTACTCTTCTGCTACTCAAAGCCGTCTGACTACGGCACTCCTAAAATTAACTACGTTTTCGTTGAATTTGGATTTTCGTTTTATCCTTTGAGCATGGGGTAAGACTGTAGCCGAACACACAAAGAAAGCCGATTGTTACATGTATTGCGGAATTAAACTTTCGTACCTATGCCATGGTTTGGTAACGGTAAGTAGCGTTTTCATCGACCACAAATACTACGACCCATTTCCTGAACACTACCAATTTTGTGCGGAAATAGTAGATCGCATACATTAATAACATCATAACATAACATCACGCCTTATTTTCCTGAAGAGTTGGGCAGAGCTGTAGGTAGCACACCCATATTTCCTCAGTTATGTTTAAGCCCCATGTAATGCTGGTCGAACATATCGCCAGCAACCGGGCACAAATCCAGACTCGGGGCTACTACTGAGAAATTCCAGATAGAAAAACCCAATAATACTTTTCCCGACCCGGGAATCGAACCCAGGTCTAGTGGTCGCATATTAATACATAAAAATAAAATAATGAAACATGTCCATTGTACCATTAATACTTTAATGAACTCAAGATAAATTGTTACTGTTCATATTAAAGGTAAAATATGTTTGCTAAGTCACTTTATGCGAATCCTTAACAAATATTGTACTAAGTAAGTAAGTATCCGAAACTTTTTCTCTTCAAAATATCAAATATTTTTTCTGTAACAAACATTATTCGGGCTCATAAAATCTCGGAGACGATAAAGTAAAGAAAGACGTTGATCGTATTACTGAAACCTCCGCTACAGTAATCGAATAAGAGATATGCCACAATAAAACCAAATTCACCGCTAAACGAGTAGAAAAGTAACCATATCCAAGTATTATGATAACCCATGCGTGAAATTCAATGAGAATCAATATAATCTGATTGTAATTTATGTTCATGAATATTTTCGAGATTGAATAATCTCATTATTTTGGATTTTATACGATTGGTTACTATATGATAATTGGCTAGCATTTTTTAATGAAACTTCCAAATACAAAGAAAGATCAAAGAGCTTTTGGTAGCTATCAAATTGTTTTGACGAAGAAAAGGAATACCATTAGGACAAAGAATTTGATTTTACTCAAACATTATTACTTACAACAAAAGGGAATACGACATTACATAAAAACTCGAAACGTATCTATTATTCTTTTTCCTACACGTGTAGGAAGTAGGAAACAAACGGCCATTATTTTTACTGTTCCAACATGATTGTAACAGTTCCATACTGAAATATTGCCAAGTCTTCGCAAACTAATACCGTTTCTTTGTCCCATTATTTGTATTCACAATTCGTAAACAATTGACAGGGAATAACTTTTGCTACATTTACCATTCACCCATACGATTGATGTTCCCTTTAACTTCATCAAGAGCGCGAAGAGAAAAAACGTTCGTTCGAAGAACATGTCAATTCCACGAAGACGGCGATGGATAAATTATGTGAATACTCCAAGGCTTTGTACCGAGTACATAGATGTCGCAAACATTTTATTAAACGAAGACTTTGGATTTGTGTTTTTGTGAAAGAATCACCATGTCTGGGAGGATTAATTTATTCTGAGTGTTAATAATAATTATTAAATAACAATAGAATGAAATGAAGAAATCCACAGGAGAACTAAGGTAACTGAAACAGAACGAAGAATTGCCTAACTAGAGTGTTGATCGCGAGCGGGCTGGAAAGTTGCATTTGTAGAGGTTTTTCGTGATTATTTCTTTAAATTTAAATCAAAGGATATTTTCCTCTGACAAATTCTTAGATCGTTGGTATTTATACGAATATATGTATGCTATTTTTGACAGTAATTTTGAAATTTATTCTCGTAAAAAAATGTTTTCTTTTTAGAGTAATACCAAAATAACTGTCAAAAAACAGCATACATACTTATAAGTACTAACTATCTAAGAATTTGTCCGAGAAAATTGTCCTTTAATTTAAATTTAATGAAATAAACACGAAAAACCTCTAGAAATGCAACGTTGCTAACCCGCGCGTGATCTAGGCGATTCTTCAAACTAGCCTACCTATAATAATATAAATATACAAAAGTAAAACGAGGGAATAAATGATCATCATGACAAAAATAAATGTTTATGTATTTTTCATAAGAAAGCTTTAGTGCTTCTGTTACAAAAATAATAATTTTCCTCTTTATTTTTCTCGGTATTTAAAGACTTCCTCAGTGTAAATTACCTACCATTCCTGCGTTTAACGACTATATACCGCTCTTTTATGACTTATCGTTGACAATTTTTTAATTTCTTTCTATGCGCTATTCAGCTTGCTTCGTTATAAGCTTTAAACTATATTGTCCCGTTACTTGTATTTTTCATGCAGTTGAAAAACTATTTACCTAACATAAAAAAGGTCAGGTTTATTAGTGTTAGTTTTGCTAGGATTGTCAATATCATTGATCTTTGTTAACCTAGCTACGCTATCTCCACTTCTCTGAGTGCCCTTACCTGCACTAAAGATGACCTCAATACGGCTACTGATGACGTTCTGAAGAGAGCATTTATTGGGCACCTAATATTAGGAACCTTGTTTTGTAAAATAGACCGGACCTTATGAACTAGAAAAAACATTACCATTGGTTAATATTAGAGAAATAGTATTTCATGGAACTTTAAAAAGATTTAAATGGTTAAGGTTTAGTTTTGGGTCGATTGATCAGGTTAAACTACGCTTGCCATGGTTGGTCCGTGGATGGGTGACCATCTTTACATACCAAGACCCCTCCGTGCCTCGCGGAAATTACGTTATGCCGTTGGTCCCAGCTGATATTCGTGGATCTTTTACAGTCGATTCGGGCCGTCAGAAGCCCGAAAGTGTGACAACCAGTAACAAGGGGTTTCGTATTACTCAGATAGCCAGTCGCTTTATGTAAAATACTGGTATTCAGCTGCATCCGGTTTAACTCGAAGCTGACGCTAACATAGTTGGGAAAAGGCTAGGCAGTTGATACGAGATACTTCATCATTAACACAGAATTAATTTATCTTAACCAACAGAATGTTAATTGCATCTTTGAGTGCGTTCGTAGTTCAACAAATGGAACGTACGTGTTGTTTACCACTCATTTTGGTAGTACTGTTGTTTTCAATGACTGCTTTTCATACATTTGCATATTTTTGTTCATAGTAAGACTGAAGCGTATAATCTTCGTACGCTCAAAGCCTATTCATATGTTAATTTTATAAATGCGACAGTGTTTCTTTGTCTGGTGGTTTTGCATCTCATATGTTAGTATTTGCTTAAGTAATGTTTCTATTAACACTGTCATCAGACGTTGGTTCTTTGTCAACTTTATCCAAATCCGGTTCTTTACTAGTTTTTAGTCTTTTTATGTTAAACTTTAGGGTTCCGTACCTCAAAAGGAAAAAAACGGAACCCTTATAGGATCACTCGTGTGTCTGTCTGTCTGTCCGTCTGTCACAGCCAATTTGCTCCGAATCTAATGGACCAATTAAGTTGAAATTTGGTACACATATGGATTTCTGTGACCCAAACACGTACGGGTAAAGTAAATAAATGAATTTTGAATATGAGGGTCACTTTTAGGGGGCAAATAACAAAATTTAAAAAAAGTTTTGCAAACTGAATCGTGTGACATATCAAATGAAAGGGCTTACTATGAGGGTCTCAAATATATATTTCTTATAATTTTAAAATCAATCGTTTCAAAGTTATTTAAGAAAATAGACGATAATTGACCATCCGGGGCCCTTATCTCTGAAACTACTGAGCCTAAAATTAAAAAAAAAATACAGATCTTTACCTGTTCTTTACCTGTAGATTACAGGAAAACCTATGAGAAGTCTGTGAACTCAAAATAACATGGTAAATCTCTCAATATTGTGAGTACAAACTTACATTTACAGTTGGAATGTATGGGAGAACATGCATTTCAACTACAATGTTAAGTTTGTTCTTGGGATAAATTCATACCAACTACGGAACCCTTCATAGTGCGTGGTCCGACACGCTCTTGACCGGTTTTTTACGATACATCACTCTCACTCTCGACATAGTTAAAATCAAATAATATTCCAGTTTCCACTCAAACATTTCTACATGACATAGATATTTCATTAATACATATCAGTATAGAAGTTAAAGGCATTCAAGAGGCATTCTCTACGAAGACGGACGAGGCTCCCACACCTGATGGAAAATCAATAACTGTATTTGCATATCTTAACAACGGGATATATCATATTTGCTGATATATGTTCATTTTATTCATTAAGTACGTACTAAAGCTATGGTACGGTTCTTGTGAATTTCGTTTGGCTATTGAAGAAAATGTCTTTGGTTTGTTATGTTTATTGGGAACATTCAGACAAATTTAAACCAATCGTTTAGTCCACTCTCGGCCCCTCGACCCCTAAAAAAAGATTTGTTTATTTGTTTCCTCTCAACCCCTAAACATAGTTCTCACTCGACCCCTAGGGGGTGAGACGAATTTTCATACAAAGGACAGGCATACCTCGTCCACTTTCGACCCCTAGTTTGGTAAGTACCTAAAATTAATATTTTGGTACAGTAAGCTACAGAAAGCAAAATTCATGAATTGATATTAAAAAAATATATATTGAGGGTATTTCAGTTAAATAGTATGCAACTATAGGGTAGACTGATGATTTATAATCGTAACTAACTGTACTTTGGGGGTCGAGAGGAAATTAAAACTTGCCTGGAAAACAAAATCCACTCTCGACCCCCAAGGGTCGAGAATAAACTATATTTAGGGGTGCAGTGGACACATTATTTACTGGGGGTCGAGGGGCCGAGAGTGGACTAAACGAAACCAATACTAGCCTGCTGATTTAACAGCTATTTATAGTTTCTGTGAGAAAAATTGTAACTAAGGATTAAAAATCACATATAATTTCGTTTACTATTCTCGTACCTACGCACATTGAATTTTCATTGATTTTGAAAAGTCTCAAAGTATATTATTATCCTGTTGTAGATTTATAAACCTTCTCTAATTTAATAAATCTTCATAATATTCTATATTATATATTATTATTCTTCTAGCCAGAGCCTTTTGACCCATCAAATAGGTAAGATATTTTTCGAGCACCAAAACGTTAGATACCCTAAATTGGTGTCCATTTCCGTGCTATAATCGCATCGTTTGTCTCTCGCCGTCACAAAGGAGCGTTGGAGAGTGCGAAGGCAGACAGACGACTAATGGTCCGTACTCGGAGAATCGACGTCACTTGCTTTCACACGAGTGATAATGCATGGTACGAGCACGGAATAGTACCTACAGAAGGTTGCCTCTACAACATGTCCCAGAATTACCGAACAACCTCTTAGGGGGTCATTATACTCATCGTTATGAACAAATTTTACTATGGCCTCAAACTGAAATCGCGAAAAAAAAATCAGCTGTTCCCTACATTATTTTCGATTTCAGGTTCGCGAGGGAAAACAGGCACACACACACATGTAGAGCGTACATTCTGTTCCAAAAGTGTCTGATATAAATGGAAACAAATAAATCAGAAAACGTACTTGTGGATACCAATTTATAGTGCCATTTACAGATTAATTGGTTTGATTTCATTACTTGAATACTTTTAAACTCGAAAATCAAATTTTAAATCACCCTTACAAAGATGTTTTCAATTTGAGAATTTATCGTTCATTTTATAACCTCAACTTTCGTTGATGATTTTTCAATTACATTTAATCATTTGTTATTCAAACAATAATTTTATTACTGTTGGAAATTATTAAGTGAGATATAAAGTTGAAACCTTTTTAGTACCTACTAATTCCAGTTGTGTTACTTATTCCCCTTAGTTAAAAATAACCTGAACAGGGTCATACACTTTCATCAGATAGGTACTTTTGGAAAAAATTATAGTTACGGCGATTTCAGTCGAATGCCAGTCGTGCACTCGCTGAAATGGCTAGTATACAAATGCGAGCTAGCGTGCGAGTTAGCCTACTAAATAGCTGCAGTGCAGCAACTCGCACTGTGTGAACGTATAAAACGAATTACTTGCACTTGCGAGTTGGACAGTAGCTCACAGCCAAGAAACTTCATTTTTTTTTTGTTTTCACTCGCCTGCTTGCCTCGGTCGCCATGCAAGTAATGGGGGACCATCACTCGCATTGCAGCAGCTTGCACATCACTCACATCGTTCGTTCGCTTTTGGCAGTAGTTTGTGCCAGTCAGTCGCAAGAGGATCCTGAATAATCCCAGTACTACTTACACCACACAACTCGCAAGAGACTAGGCAGCTACTCTCTTAATGAAAACAGCCAAAGTAAGCCGAGCTACTGAAATGCGAGTACACAGTTCGAGTAGCTGTCTACTGTGTAGTCAGCAGCTCGCACTGTGTAAACTAGCCATAAGCAAAGCGTGTCTATGGTGCGTGCATTTTCACTTGTTGTATAAAGTCAACCTTTCTGTACTTATCTATTCTGTGGTACGAGGTTAGCGTCAACTCGCATCTTCACTGATATTTTTACAACACGTAATGGAGGAGCGTGTATTCAATTTTGTGTGAAATTTATACAAGAATTTGTGTATTTGTCAACGATATTAAACTTATGAGAGACTGTTTGACCTCTTCACACTTCTGATTATAAATGGCTTCATATTTTTCTAGCATGTGAGATTTAGGACTTGTCTTCTTAACGCTGAGGCTCGTAAAAATAAGAGTAGCTTTGCTTGAGAAAGTCGTCGACGGCTTGTTGAATTTCTGTTCGGAAAACATAATATTTGTACGTGACAGTTGAGCTAAGCAGTGTTTTGTCCAAAGTCAAAATCTATATTTCCACGAAGAAGCGACCCACTCCTCCTCCTAACCGTTGCGCACATCCATCCATACTAATATTATAAATTCGAAAGTAACTCTGTCTGTCTGTCTGTCTGTCTGTTACCTTGTGTGTTGTGTTGTCTGTTACGCCTCAAAGAGATGTCAGCAAGTGACGGGGTCCAATAGGGCCGACGCCGCTGGGGTCGCGGGTTGTTTGAAGAAGTTACCGCGGCCCTGGCATAGGCAACTGAAGGAACACGGGTGGGTTTTAGTCAGTAAAAGTCTGACACGCCCTTTCGCTCCACCCAGAGCGGGAGAAGTTATTTGATGATTTCCCACCCTCAAAAAAAAGGCTACTTTTTGTTCAAAAATAATCCTAAAGGGGGTGATATAGGGGATGAAAGTTGTATGGGAAACTCAGTATTTCTTAAGTTAGGGATAACAAATTTATGCTATTGGTAGGAAATTAAGTAATATGCGGTTCAGCGTTTTTTAATAATCATACCCTAAGTGGGTAAAATAGGGGTTTATTTTAAAATTTACAAAACTGCACGGATTTCGATAAAATTTGGCAAGGCATAGCATCCTGGGAAAGGACATGGCTACTTTTTGTCTTAAAACATAATCCTACAAGGGGTGATATATGGGATGAATGTTTGTATGGGAAACCCAGCATTTCTTAAGTTAGGGATATGAAAATTCAAATTTATGCTTTTGGTAGGAAATAAAGAAATATATGGTACAGCGTTTTTGAAAAATCGTCCCCTAAGGGGTACAAATAGGGGTTGACAAAAGTTTGTGTACCTACCTATTTTTAAGAGATTTAAGGGATTGGAAATGTAGTCATAGTTCGAATCTTGAGGTAACATTTAGTCTTTATTTAATTCGACGTTTTTACGAGGAAATTATTTGAACGAGTGGACATTCGAACAAAAGTTATTTGTTATTAGAGCGTGACTGGCATAATAAATTTTAAGTAATTAACAAAGTCCCCCCGCCGCGTAATTCTGTCTGTTTGAATACGATAGTGTCAACAAGTACCGAACGGATTTTCATACGGTTTTTTTCCAATGAACGGAGTGATTCAGTGTAATTCATTATGGTTTTGTGTAAATTGTCTGAAATATGACGACGACTGTTGAAGATGTCGGAAAAAATCATGCCGACTGGTAGCTTTATCATAACCACAACACAAGCATTAGGTTGCTTAGCTTGGGACTAGATGGCGTTGTGTGAAATGTCCAAAAATATTTATATTTATATTAATGCCTACTATACACGGTAACGATATATCGTAGCGATTTGAGTTTGCACAGTTATATCGGACGGCCCTATGTTTTCCACATGAACGTTCCCAGGGGATCTTTTCCGACATCCACGCGGGCGAAGCCGCGGGCAAAAGCTAGTATACTATAAACGGTTAGGAGGAGTAGTAGGGCGCGTCTTCGTGGAATGCACTATCTATAACGCCAATACTATTTCACTAGAAAATAACAATTTATTGCAACATAAAACAGTTGATACCTACAATGAGGTCGATGGATTCAATTCAGTTGTTGCCGCAGGCGCTAGAATTTCCATTTACAAATCAAAGGCTTGATAACACGCATGGGTCCTCAATACTCAATACTCAATAATTTATTTGCATTCCATAATGTGTATTTAGATGGTAACTTAAAAATATGTGATCATTAGGGACAGCAACAATAGTAGTAGGGGTCCTGTAGTATTAATAAGTACTAAAATTGAAAAAAAAATTGAACTATTGGCAAGGGTCATCCATAGTCTTTTACGCATTTATATAGATGTTATAGCTTGGAAAGCAACTGAACAGAAACATTGATACTGTTGAAATAAGAGATAAAATTGAAATGTTTTAAGGGTACAATTTCAACGGCACCTATAGTTACAGTTACAGCTAAAGTATAATGCTGCTTTGCAGCAAAGATTGGTTTTGTGACAGTACTTCACCGGTTAAACCCTTTTACAATAAAGTTATACTACTCTTAAGTATTTTTTAACTAAACAGGATGTAGGGAACAGCCCTCCGCAGATTGATTGGTTGAATTCAGTATATTATCATACTAAGATGACCGGTACATGAAATTATTTCAGGAACGTTATAGGAATCGAATAGACCTGATTTGTTTTTTTGTGCACAAATTGGAGCGTCTGTTACTGTTTGGTAGGGGTAGGTAATAGGCATGCAATGAGTTCGATGACATCTATTCTGTAGCTAGGCAGAAAGTGAATAGCTGATAATTTCACGCGTCGTTCGTTAGAGTATTTCAACAACCATTGCTGGTTTTTATTTTTTTATTTTAGCTGTTTTATTTACGAAAACGGAGTGCTACGTACAGATAATGTAATTTTACATAGATAAAACAATAAAAAAAAATCCTGAAAAATTTTCCAGTGGAATCATCATCATTCTCCTGCCCTTATCCCAATTTATTTGGGGTCGGCGCAACATGTCCTTTTTTTCCATACTTCTCTATTAGTCGTCATCTCGGTAGTCACACCCTTTCTAGCCATGTCATCTTTCACACAGTCCATCCATCGTTTCTTTGGTCTTCCCCTACTCTTATAGCCATCGACATTCATACTCAAAACTTTCCTCACCACATTTTCCTCATTCCTCCGCATCACATGCCCATACCATGACAACCGATTTCCGCACAACTTTTCAGTCACCGGTGCCACTTTCAAACTTCCTCTTATGTACTCATTTCTTATTCTATCCATTCGTGTAACACCACACATTCCTCTTAGCATTCTCATCTCAGTTGCATGCAGTTGCTTTTCATTCATCCCTTTTGTGGCCCAACATTCTGATCCATACAAGACAGCAGGTCTAACCATTGTTTTATATATCTTCCCCTTAAGTTTAAGGGGAATGCGGGAGTCGCAGATTGTTCCCGTGACCTGCCGCCATTTCATCCATCCAGTGTTAATTCTGTGCTTAACCGTCCGATCTACTTCGCCATCGCTTTGGACGAGTGAACCGAGATACCGAAAGTCGGAGCAGACTGGGAGAAGCGCGCCATCAAGCGCTATGGCTCCAGCACTGGAGATACCGCCGTAATCGCAGAACATGTATTCGGTTTTGGTTCTGCTGATTTTCAAGCCAACATTCTCCAGCTTCTGTTGCCATTTCTCCAATCTGCTCCGAATCTCAGGTACATCTTCACCGACAAGAACAATGTCATCGGCAAACAGCATGCACCAGGGTGCCTCTTCCTGTAGATTCGACGTCAGAGCATCCATAATCAACAGGAAGAGGTAAGGACTTAAAGCAGACCCTTGGTGCAAGCCAACAGCCAGATTGAACTCGTCGGTATTGCCAGCAGCCGACCGGACGTAGGTACGAGATTGACTGTACATAGCACGAATTAACTCTACGTACTTCCCGGGCAAACCTTTCTCTTTCAGGGCCCACCACAACACATCCCGAGGTACCCTATCATACGCTTTCTCCAGATCAATGAACACCATGTGCAAGTTCTTGTGTGCACGTCTGTACTTCTCGCACAATTGGCGGAGTGCAAAAGTGGCGTCCATTGTTCCTCGACCTGGCATAAACCCAAACTGGTTCGGGATGATTCAAAATAAGAAGTTGCACTCTGTCCCTTACAACCTGTATCTATAATAGTCATTGAACCCACGTCAAAAGCAGCCTTTAATTTTACGCAAACCACAAGTTCACATTGCTACATAACAGGCTACAAGTAGGTAGTACAATACACCTATCAATAAATCAGTACACCTATCAATGTGATTATAGTCTGAAGTACTTGTAAACACTAAATCATGGAGACAATGGTATCTGGACAGCTGTCCGCACCTTTGTGACGTCACTTAATGGCACTAGATTACCACCATTGTAGCTAAGTAATGAGTACGAACAGAAATGGATCGAGAAGTCTAGACGATTAATAATTAAGGAAGGTAGGTATATTTTCTACCTTCGTCTAAAGTACCTGACTTTAGACGAAGGTAGAAAATATACCTACCTTCCTTTAAAATGGTAAATAATAAGTTTATAAAAAGCTCTATCATCATACTAATATTATACAGGCGAAAGTTTGTGAGTGTGAGGGTGTGTTTGTATGTTTGTTACTTCTTCACCCTCAAACTGCTGGACCGATTTGGATGTTTGGTAGGTAGCTTATACCCTGGATTAACACATAGGCTACTTTTTATCCCGGTCTACGCGGGTAAAACCGCGGGGCGCAGCTAGTAAGTTTATAAAAAGCTCTATCATCTCTAAATATAAAAATGAATCCCTATTTCCCTTGGTCATGCCATAATTTGGGAATGACTTTACCGATTTCATTCATCTTTCTTTCATTTTTCTTTTTTTTAAAAGATTACGGATAGAAAATTGCGCAGAAAATTGGAAAATTTCAGAAAACTTAATGACTATTTTAACTTCGCGCGTTTACATTACAATATTCATAGTCAATACAGGACAACGTCTCTCGGGTCAGCTAGTAGTTAATAAAAATAACTTAAATCAATGAAAGCGTTACATTTTTTTTTAAATTTTATTAAGTACCTAAAATCTATGCAAATCAATTTTACTTCACTTGACTTACTTAGCTCGTGCTGTCTCGAAGGAAGAAAGAGAATAGGTACGTTAATATTAATATCTAGTACTTAGAAAAAAATTGTCAACTAATAACATAGTTATTTTATAAATAAGTATATTTTAGTAATATTAACTGTATTAAGCCAAAGTAAGCAAACAAACAAGCAACTCATTATTCACTTAACAAGATTCGCTTGTCAGATAATTATTTAAGTAGCAAACAGTTTTCTTTTCCCTCCAGCGATTTCCGAGCCACACGTACCGAACTTTTTCTTCATACCAAGTTTGCGACCAACCTTGGCACCAACTTTCCGAATTTACCGCCTATACACGTGCAACGTTCGAATAGGTATTGTATCCTTTGACATTTTTCGCACCTTTTCCCAAAGTCACGTGCGATAAAAATGCGTACCTAGACTGAAAATGGAAAGAAAAATTTGGTTATTCGACGTCTTGATCTACGCATGAAGATAAATCGTGATGTGGATGTATATTTTCCGGAATTGTAAGGATAGGAAATAAAATATATCGTCAGTATACAGAACTAACCTATTTATATCTTACCGCTTTGGCAGTAATGTACTTACATTAGCTCATAACAATGTATACCTATGTCACAATAAGATGGCTGTAGCCGTGATATAGTTATATGAAAGGGGTTTACTATTTTACTAGGAATATAGGGCACTCCGACCAAATAGGTTAGGTTAGAACTGTGACACGCGTGTGTGTGTGTGTGGCACGCGAGCCGAGCGAGCGGAGCGAGCAGTGCCGCAGAAGCGGCCGACAAACGCTACGTCTAAATTGGTGGCAGTAACAAAATTAGGGTACTCCGACAGTTTTCATGTCACCATTTACCCAACTATTTTGCAAATAAGAAAGAAATATTTTTTTTTTTGCAACAGGGATTGAAATGGGATCTTAAAAATTCAAAGTGGGGCTACTAGTGCATGTGGGACCGGTTTTTTATTTTTTATATCTATTTATATAAGCAATGACATAATTATATTTATAGGTACTTGCTAGGTAATTAATTTCAAAGTCCCAATTTTTATATAGGTACCTAGTCGAATAGATGCTAAGGTTTGCTAAAACAACAAAGAAAACTCTGTAATAAAATCTTTCCCAACAACTAAATCCACTTTCATCCCCACTGTACAATTTAACTTGAGATTCACAATTGGAACAACAGCTCCCCAAACTAGATCATATTTTGGCACTATCAACTTGAGCCCACACATCAAATACAAGCCTATCATTCAGTTCAGCAATTATACCTATTACACACTATACTGTGCATACTGGCAAAACGACGTGACGTCACGGCTTGTCAAAACAAGACAATTTGCGATCACACGATGTGAGCTTGTCTCGGCGGCCATTGTTCTAAGTGTTGAGCTATATGTTCTAGTTATTGTATCTAATGATCAATGGGGATGTATGGTATTGACATTAGGATTTTATTATGTGTAGAAATGTAGTTTGATTTCTATGTTATATCGTGATATTGGGAGATAAAAGGTTGTGTTTCGGTTCAGGGAAAAAACACAGTACCTATTTGGAAAAGACAATCTAACCAGGGATTGAATAAATTAATAATACATTTTAGACTTTAGTTTTGTAAGTAACAAAAATCGGAACCCTCTGTATTTAACTTATTCTTATTTCAATTAGGTAACTATATTATTTAGTATAATGCATATATCCACATATTTTGTTTTTTTTTTTACATTTCTATACCTACCTAAGTATGTAGGTACTAAAACATAGAAAAAAATCTTTATAAATATATTACACTGAAGCAAGGAGACGCACAATAATGTTGCAAAACTAATTTGTCTACGTCAAAGCATTATTTTTAATAGGATTCACGACGATGCGATAGCCTTAAGGCGCAGTGTTAGCTCAACATTCACAAAAATTGGTTTCTTGGATTGTCGAGTATGACGTAACGCAATGAAACTATCCGACGTAAAAAATACAGTGGACAGAGAAGGGTATAAAGAAAAACTTTAACCGAATAGAATAGTAAAAAATAGTTTAATATTCCCAATAAAAAATTTGGAAGTTGCTCCACAAAATAAACTTTGGCGTCGAACATCTCTGTATTTTCAGCGATAACGACATTCTTTTTTTTAAGAATTTAATAGAATTAGCATTTTTTTTAAATCTTTAACCGGATAGTTATTTAATTTATTGTGTATATTCTGAATAATCTAAAGAAAACCGGGAAAATAAATGCACATTCGCAGCTTAGTCACATCTCGGCAATACAAATATTATTTTCAATTTTCAACCTTATTTCAAGCCAGCGACAATAGATTACGCGGTTGTGTGACGTTTAAAATCGTAGTCAGTCCGCGTCTTAATAACTCACAATTTTCAACCTTATTTCAAGCCAGCGACAATAGATTACGCGGTTGTGTGACGTTTAAAATCGTAGTCAGTCCGCGTCTTAATAACTCACAATTTTCAACCTTATTTCAAGCCAGCGACAATAGATTACGCGGTTGTGTGACGTTTAAAATCGTAGTCAGTCCGCGTCTTAATAACTCACAATTTTCAACCTTATTTCAAGCCAGCGACAATAGATTACGCGGTTGTGTGACGTTTAAAATCGTAGTCAGTCCGCGTCTTAATAACTCACAATTTTCAACCTTATTTCAAGCCAGCGACACTAGATTACGCGGTTGTGTGACGTTTAAAATCGTAGTCAGTCCGCGTCTTAATAACTCACAATTTTCAACCTTATTTCAAGCCAGCGACAATAGATTACGCGGTTGTGTGACGTTTAAAATCGTAGTCAGTCCGCGTCTTAATAACTCACAATTTAAAGTGCACTCCTTTCATTTATGTTTGCAGCAATTAAAATTATGTTTTAATTTGTTTTTAATATCGTACTCAGATGTTGCTTCAGTTTAATATAATAACGCACTGAGTTAAGTCTAAGATATATTATGTGTAGTGGTAAATAAATGGCATATACTAAAATTGTTTATTCTGTGGTTATGGTATCTAGAGAAAATTTCGACCGTCCAACGGGTCGGAATCCGAGCGTTGCGTCGGCACCGCACGGATTTGTTACTTTGTATTTATTTCTATGGGACTGCGTGCACTGGATCGGCAAACCGGTATTTGATGCGCAAATTGAATTGAATCAATTATTTCAAACATTCAAATGAAAAATTAAATTAAAAATTTAAAAAACCCCCAACGCAAAAAGAAAGGGGAACATTTAAAAAGTCAAAAATAATACCTATCGTTGAGCCATCAAATTCGATTGAGTAATACCTATATATATTTTAATTACAGAAATTGATGGATGGCACGATAAGGTTTGCTCATTGAAATGGCGCTATAATGTCACGGCGGGGTACCGCATAAGTAAGTCAGACCCTTCACTCGATTGACTATCTACATATGCGGTACCCCGCCGCGAAATTATAGCGCCAATTCAATGAGCAAACGTTATCGTGCCATCCATCAATTTCTGTAATTAAAATATATATAGGTATTACTCAATCGAATTTGATGGCTCAACGATAGGTATTATTTTTGACTTTTTAAATGTTCCCCTTTCTTTTTGCGTTGGGGGTTTTTTAAATTTTTAATTTAATTTTTATTTTAACATTTTTAAACTTTTTAAACAATTTAACAATATAGAAATGCATTTTTATTACTGCAGATTTGCAGAATGTTAAGTTTCTCTGCACATAACATTAACTTATAATGATGCCACCATCGTACTGCAAATAGAATTAAATACTGATAAAAAAACGAATACAAATACTACTATCTGCTATTTTTTTTTCAAGAGTGTACTAGTGTGCTGGATATCCTGACTGCAACATCAGCTCATCGTGTTGCCACCATTGTATTGTATGTAGAATCAAATACTGATGTAAATGAATCCAAACACGACATATCTGCTATCACTTTTTCAAGAGTGTTCTAGTGTGCTGGACATCCTGGCTGCAGCATCAGCTCATCCTGTTGCCACCATTGCATTGTATGTAGAATCAAATACTGATGTAAATGAACCCAAACACGAAATTTCTGCTATTATTTTTTCAAGAGTGTATCCAGCACACTAGTGCTGGATATCCTGGCTGCAGCATCAGACCAAGAATTTCATAATCTTGCATAGATAGGATAGCATACATGGATGTTTCAAATTTTAGGTCACACTAAGGTTTGAAAGTAAAGTAAATACCCATTACGCGTCTAAGATCCCTACCGCAGCTAACAAAAGAGCGGATAACTTTGAAACGGCTGAACCGATTTTGATAAAACATGTCTAAGAACCATCGCTGGAAAACCTGCTTTCAATTAAAAAAACCGCATCCAAATCAGTCCACCCGTTTAAGCACTACGGTGCCACAGACAGACACACAGACACACACACACACACACACACACACTTAGCGGTCAAACTTATAACACCCCTCTTTTTGCGTCGGGGGTTAATAAAACTAAGGGCCGCTTTCTTGATCCGTAGTTAACTCAACCAATATTTAAAAATAGTAACTAAGGGTAAAGCCAGACGAGCGTATTTTTTGAGTTGTGAGTCGCGTAATTTCTGCTACATTCGTTTTCATACAAAAATCCTGTTTCGTTCACACGGCGACGCAAAATGAGTTGTCTGCCGACTCACAACTTACGTACTCAGAGCCGAAACACGACCGAAATTACGCGACTCACAACTCAAAAAATTACGCTCCTCTGGCTTCTCCCTAGTGGTTAAAGGTTCACATTTTGCCAAAATTTAATCGTTAAGTTATTTACTATTTTTAACTATTGGTTGAGTTAACTATTGTTGAGGATGCGGGATTCAGGCGATGTAGGCGGGGGTGAATGTGTTCCCTTGTCGAAGAAGTGAAATCATAACCACTTGGTACGGTATAAAAGTACTTGTATTTTCATACACAATTACACAGTACACAATTATTTATAGTCACAGAATCAGAGATACAATAACAATCTAGACTTACGCACTATATTAACACTAACAAAACAAACTTAACAACTTGACTGGACTTAACTATTTGAAAGCGCGGCGCGATAGTGATCAACAAGTAACGGTCGTAAATCGTAGAGATGTTGATTCACTGGATGACTGCTGGATACTACTGAACTACAGCAAGTGACGGCCCTTTTATTGTTAGGCTAGCGTGAGAACCCTGCAACAGTTCCCATCCCACACATTTGTCTGTTTTGGTAAAATCCCGTAAACAGTTGCAGGGAATAACCCCGGAGAGATTTTTAAAGAAAAATGAGATAAATATTTGTGAGAACCGAACCAGAGTTTGCGGTAGAAAAACGCACCGCAATGCGCGCTCGCCCTTAAGACACTCCACACTTTCGCAACTTAGACTTACGATGTACATTCACATACAAAAATTATGCCAGTATTTACTATAGTCAATCTGCCTAGCCTTTTCCCAACTATGTTGGGGTCGGCTTCCAGTCTAACCGGATGCAGCTGAATACCAGTATTTTACATGGAGCGACTGCCTGTCTGACCTCCACAACCCAGTAACTGGGTAATACGATACCCCTTGGTAAGACTGGTTGTCAGACTTTCGGGCTTCTGACGACCCGTAACGACTGTCAAAGATCCACGAATGACAGCCGGGACCAACGGCTTAACGTGCTTTCCGAGGCACGGAGGAGTCTCGGTGTGTAAAGATGGTCACCCATCCACTGACCAACCCCGGCAAGCGTAGCTTAACCTGATGGATCGACCCGTGCGGCAGTTATTACTTAGCCACGAGCTCCTATTTACTATAGTATAAATAATTTTGAGAAAAAATTAAAATGAATACAAAAGAGAATTACAGAACACAAATACTTTGTATAGAAAATATTTATGTCAAAAGTTCATCTTTATTCTTTAGTTATAAGTTATCTGACTAGGGCATTGAAAATCACCCACTTATGTCATAAAGTTGAAATCAACAAACAGCTGTGAGAAACCGTGGTAAGGTAAGCTCGTTAATTCTCTAAATGAGAAGAGGCATTTGCCCTGCAGTGCGACAATTACATGCAATGCTGATAATTATCAATTAATTTATTAATTCCTTATTAAAATAGCAGCAATTAATCAAGAGCTACACGTGACCTGTTAACTGAATAAATATTTATCAGACACGACCGCATCCCGCAATGTTGGTACAGTCACGACCGCATCCCGCAATGTAGGTACAGTCACGAACCAAAATATGTACACACTTGTCTTTACGTAATACGAAAGCTAATTTCTCGAATAATAATAATGTAAATGTAGACGTTACGCAAACCACAATATTTTCCATTCAAAGATTCTATCTTTGCAGACAGAATCTTTTAACACTAAAATTTAATTTGTACGCATAAAAATTATTAATAATATTAATTTAAATTAAAAATATAAGAAAACAAATAGAAAGACTATTCAGGTAAGTGTCTCTGGTTGTCTTCTGAGGAAAGAACCAGATTTGAGTAAACCTGTCCAGTCATAATTAATATTATTTTCAATCAATAATTAATTAAAGAAAATTCATGTCCACTGCTCTAAAACAGGAATCATTGTGAGTCCACTGGGCCCGCACTGGTGTATTAACTAAAGACCATTTTCTCTCCCACAAAATGTGCACTTCTTTTGAATATTGTTCAAACAATTATTTCATCGCCACTGCTCTCAAAATGGTGAAGGAAAACATCGTGAGGCAACCGGCATGTCCTAGAACCATAAATTCGAAGACTTCTGACATCTACTAATCCGAACTGGGCCTGCGTGGTACATTGCGGCCCACTCCCTCTCACAGACAGGAGTCCTGTGTCCCAGCAGTGGGAATATTATAGGCTGATTATTTGCTATGAATACTTATGAACTACATATTTTATAACAAGAGAAGACGAGTGTTGTTGAATTTCACTAAGTGCTTACATAATTTTGGCTCTTGATTGTACATACATACAATAAATCGATAAGCTTTGAACACTTACTTACGTAACGAGGAAAGAGGCAAAGTGATGCCCACTAATAATTTATAGCTCATCAAATTTGAAAAGTTTTTTTAGATATGCAAGTTGGTACGAAGTTAGATTATTTCTTAGGAACGGAAGGTCATCTTATGTAAAAGTTTTGTGATCACTACGGGACAGTTAATTGGACGTGGGTTTTACCGTATGGTGGGGGAAGGTTTTTAGTAGAAGGCTTCTGTTAGATTTGTTTATGATCCTTTCATGTTAAGCTGATTAATCGGTGATTGGTTAAGTATGTATCAGAAAGGTCAAAGGTGTGGTCATATTTAAGGGTGTGGTACAGATACAGAGCATCAAACTATCAACCGAAAAAAATATCAACTGTCCCATAAAAACTCCCATACGGTATTGAAGTTGTATATGGTCCCATATACAACTTCAATACCATATGGGAGTTTTAGAGTTTTAGAGTTAATATTTTTTCCCGATTACGATGTTGGTCCTATGGAGAAAGTTGTTCGGTTTGATGGTCTCTGGCCATACCTTTCTAATACATGCTGGATACTGGATACGTATAGACAAAGAATACGGACACTGGCTACCACCACCTACCACTTAAGTATTATACTGGTTGCGAATGCATCATGGTGCGGTTGACAGGTGGCAGAAAGGGTTAATTTATTCAATTTACTAGTTACCACTGATTCCGTATTATGTACACAATCTCGTATGTACGTATAATAGTTGTAAAATACGGAATCAGTAATAACTGTAGTAAATTAAATAAATTAACCCTTTCTGCCACCTGTCAACCGCACTATGATACACCTCCATGGCAGCCAATAAGCATAATTTTATCGATATCAATTTTGGTCATCGTTCAAATAAAAACTGATAATCCAAAAAAGCGAAAAGTCTTGATTTTAGGACTATTAAAATATAAAATTTACTAATACACGAATAGAAAATACAAATCATGTTTTACAAACCAAACGAGTTAAAGTCAAACAGATACTTAATAACTCCCTTCTACTCACCACATGAAAGAACTGTTTAAATCTATTCTCAAAGGATTTTCTTTAAAACGATTGCAAAACATGACATTTACTTTTACGCGGCCACTATCCACTAAAAGGAAATCAGCTTTCCGGGTCATTTACCGGCCACCGTTTAATTTTATTTTCCTAGCGTTTCGGTACTTAAGCCAGTAAATAATAGGTACAGTTTCATATTTTATTCGTGTTATTAAGTTGATGTTTTAAAATAAAATAGTTTTTGTTTGGGAAGCGTTCGGGAAGCTTCGCAATATCTTCTCGTCTCACATACCGCTGTCTCAAGACGAAAGTGTTTGACCAGTGCGTGTTGCCAGTGATGACCACTGAAACGTGGTCGCTCGCAATGGGCCTTATTAGAAGGCTAAAAGTTACCCAAAGGGCAATGGAGAGAGCTATGCTTTTCGAGTTTCCCTACGTGATCGAATCACAAATGAAGAGATCCGCAAGAGAACTATGGTAACCGACATAGGCTGAAGAATTGCCAAACTTAAGTGGCAATGGACAGGGCACATTGGTCGCAAAACAGATGGCCGGTGGGGCCGGTGGGGTTGGAAGGCCTCCCACAAAGTGGACCGATGACCTTGTAAATGCCGCAGGGATCCGCTGGATGCAGGAAGCACAGAACCGGTCGTAGTGGCGGTGCTTATGTCCAGCAGTGGACGTTTTCTGGCTGAAATTATGATAATGATGAATTTTTGTTTTTTTATTCATTTATTTATTCCTGATAAAAGTATGAATACAAAAATATAAATTAATATTATGTGACACGTTCAGTGATACAACAAAGCAACCGACGCTTGCATCTTGTGGGTCAGGACTGCGAATTTCAAAAACATTATGAGTTACCTCAAAAGAAAAGAGCATTCGTCAGATTCTGAACACAAAATAAAGTAACAATACGTGGAAGAAAGCTGATATTTTTGTCTAGGGAGACATAAAACTCATTAATTAACCTCATCATTAGCTACGCTGGTTGATTGAGAAGAAAATTATCGTGAAAGATTAAAAAAAGATCACATTCTGATCTTTTCAGAATATGCAGTGATATCTGGGTGGGCTTTATTCAAATAGCACCATAGCGCAGGAAAATAATAGTAATAACGTAGGTACTGAAGCACAGAATAAATAATAGTACTAACCAATAATGCTATTAGAATTGCCAAGCCAAGCAGAGTAAAGCGATATAAAGGAGCTCAGAAGCGTTCATCCAAGAAGACCTAATAATTATCTACCCTTACTCTACGTGTTCGAAAGTCTACATTTTTACATAGTAAAAAACCGGTCAAGAGCGAGTCGGACTCGCGCACCGAGGGTTCCGTTCCGATTTCTGAATAAGTGTGCTACTTAGATACATCGTTTTATTTTTCGTGTAATCTTTACATAAACTTCTATCACATAGAATAATTTCAGATTTTTCTCTTTGCAAACTTCCGAGATAAGGGGGGGGAACGGTATTTTTTTTTACATTTTTCATCAAAAGTCGAAAACTATGCAGCCTAAAAAAAATTAAAAATAGTTTCAGAATGTGCAAACAGCGCTCTTTCATATGATACCCCACATGCCCTAGTAGCCCCACTTCAAATTTTTAAGAGCCCCTTTCAGTCCCTGTTGCAAAAAAAATAAAAATATTTTTATTTATTTCTTATTTGCAAAATAGTTGGGTAAACGTCATATAAAAGTATTCCAAATTTCAAGTTGATAGCATCAGTAGTGCCTGAGATATCCAGCTGTGACAGACAGACAGACAGACAGACAGACAGACTGAGTCACACCGTAATGGTTCCTTTTTTACCATTTTGGTACGGAACCCTAAAAACATGATATTTTTTTTTAGAAAAAAAGTTGTTTCATGTTTTTGTAACAGCGTAGATGATTTACCTTGCTCCTCGGTGTACTTGTTAGCCGTAACAAGATCACATGTCTGACCTTTTTAAGCTTTCAATACAACACAAAAAATTATAAATGAATTTTTCGCTTATTTTTGTTTTCTGATTGAACAAGGCCGACAAAAGTCTGGCTGTGCAACAATAAAGCTTATTATTGAAAAAAAAAACGGGATTATGTTCTGTGGACTATTAAAAAAAAGTGTATATGTACACGGAGAAAAAAAATATAGTTTACTTTACCAGTATTTTGCGACGTTCACTAGAAAGTATATTAGTATACGTGACAACTATTCATTTTGTAAACGTTAGTAAAAATATCTAGTTTCTGATAATACTAAGGTATTGTTAAATTCAACCTAATTTTCGGTACACATTATTAGAAAATGTCTACTGTGTGAGCATATGGTTGAGCTTACTGACGTGCTTTATTTAACACTACAAAGCAAGATTTAATATAAACCGGACGAATTCTCGTCATTACTTTATGTTTTGTGACATTACAAAATATCTTTTAAGTGAACAATATTTTTACTGTTTTATCTAAAATAGTGTATCGTTATTCGTACCTATCCAATTATATTACTGGAAACCGTTGTTTTAGTTCTAAATATGTTCTAACTTTTAGGGGCAAAAATATACCTTGTACTATAAAAAAGTCTTGTCCAATACCAAGTTTAAATTTTAATCTCTACTATAGAATTAATAATTCATACTGTTTAACATGTTTTGTACACTAAACTTCCGTACCAGATTTTTTTAATATTCCTTAAAATGCGATTAAATAACAATAATTCTGATAGACATGATCATACATTGTTTCCTTTTACTAAATTATTATTTACAAGTCGTTCTGGTAATTTAGTAGAATATTTTTTTCTTCCGTGTATGGAAAGCGTTACTGCGTATTCACTGCTCTACAAGGTCAAATTAAATTTGGTAGCGAAACTTTGCAGACGTGAAGGGTATCTGCAGAAGATGCTGAATAAAATAAGCTTACCATTTTTATAATTAAAAAATATACTCGTATTATTAATATACCAGGAATTTGGAGTTCACTTTTGAACAAACATTTTGTATGTGCATAGAGAATTAAATAAATAAACAAAAATATCTACTCTCTAGAAGAGATCGTAATCAAAGAACAATTCACAGTATCAGACTCAAATCCTTAAGTACATTTCCCAATACACATTTGTGGGTTTCATTAAATGTCTGTAGCTTGAATTAAACCACAGTAATGTGGGTATCGTTTCCAGCCAGCTTGTTTCATTCGGCACTCGAAATTGTAGTTGTTTCAATTAATAGTGGGTACAACCGCATTGGAAACATTCACACTGATTCATTATATTACTATGTTCGTTCTGTTTCCGCAAACCTCTCTAACTAAGCCTTATTTGCTAGTAATTGGAGGTACACACGGCTACACATCAAGCTATACATTTCCAGTTTACACTGAACTCTCATTGTAAAGAAATCCTATACAGTGCGAGATCAGCTTATACTGGAAATGTATAGCTTGATCTGTAGCCGTGCGTACACGTCGGTAGTGAAACAGGTGATGTATGTGCTCGACCATCAGGTCGAGCACATACATCAGTTTAGATTTTATTGTAAGTAAGTTTTTGCGTGTTTATTATGCATTTTTACTAGGACGTTTATTTTTGAACATACGTACTAATTTTGCAATGTATTCAGGGAAAGTCAAATCAAAAGTCAAAGTCAAATCATTTATTTCAAATATGCACATAAAAGGCACTTTTGAACGTCAAATAAAAGAAATAGAATTGATTCTAGTCGCCTTTTCTAAAAGATAGTTTCGTATGGAGAAGAATGGACAAGAAACTCTACCGTCTTTAAAAGAAAGGACCTATGCCAAAAACTCACTGTTTCACGATTCAATTTTTTTTTTTGTTTATACTATTCTGTTCCACTGCTGGGCAAAGGCGTCTCCCAAGTCCTTCCAATATAATAATTATGGGACATTTTTATTGTAATGCACCACGCTTGATAAACGACTCTTTTAACGAGGTCTCAAACCAAGAATATTTTTTTTGTTTTTTTTTTATTCTTAAATTTTTAAGAGGCTTTTATCCACAGTGGCAAGTCAGCCTCATCATAACTTAAACTACATCTACAAATACAATAAAAAATATTAATTCTTAAAAAAATATGTAAGTAGGTCTGCTATCTCAGGTGAAGGTTGTGCTAAAACTTTTACGTAAGGACCAATATCATAGTTACCACCTTTAACCATACTCAACAGTGTCTCTCTTTCCTTCTTTGTTTTAGAACACTCCGTATATGGTGAACATCTTCAACCGTTCCGCATGTTTCACAATTAGGCGAGGATATAATAACGATGCGGTGTGGATAGCTTTTTCGTACCTTCAATTTTGAATACATTTATATGAAACGCAGTACTAAAAATAAAACAAAATCGGTAACCGACCATGCCACCGCACAGCGCTCGGTATGTTGAGCTCGACGAACGCAGAATTTTCGCAATATCTTTTGATTATCCGAAGATCATTATTTCATCGCTTCCCAATACATGATATCCATATAATTATGATGAGATATACTCAATTAAAATTACAAACGTGGGTTTATAGCTTTAATTTATTCCAAGCAAATGTCAAAGATGATCCTTTATGTAAAGTGATCATTACTATACTGTTGACACGGGTCTCATTAGATATTCTATTAGGGAATACAAAACCCAACAGTAATAATGCTGTAAATTACAAATGAATTTATAATTGGTAACACTAGATGTAGCAGCCGTTTTCTGCTTCTGAGGCTATATTATAATAATTAGGTACCATTCTTACATTACCACCCATTCTGTAATATTTTAACAGGATCTTTAAAAGGCCGATGATGCTTCCGATCAGTAATTACAGGGGTTAAATAATAACAGCCGCACGGGTCGATTGATCAGATTAAGCTACACTTGCCTCGGATGAAGTATGGCTGACATTCGTGGATCTTTGACAGTCGTTATGGGTCGTGAAGCTCGAAAGTCTGACAACCAGTCTTACCAAGGGGTATCGTATTACCCAGTTACTGGGTTGTAGAGATCAGATAGGCACTCACACCTTGTAAAATACAGGTATTCAGCTGCATCCGGTTAGACTGGAAGCCGACCCCAACATAGTGGGAAAAGGCTAGGTAGATGATGATGCTTCCGATCAGTAAATCTACTATAAAATCATAGAAGTTGTTATTCAATAACCGTAACAAAATTAAGTGCCACTTCTATTCCTCACATGACAGTTTGATAATTCAATAGGCTTCTAAGAACCGGTGATAAGTGACAACGCTGACAATTGACACCTGAAATTAACTGGTAACTTGTCTATTAAAACCACCCGGTTTTAATAGACAAGTGGTACCCCTCTATGGTACTTTACATAATACTACGTCTGCCTATGTTGTGTACTTCATGACATTTAGTTGCGCCCTTCGTGTGTGAGGTACAGTTTAAAAGTTTCTAGAAACTGTAATTTTACCGGCACATACCTTAACACTAAAAGAATTATGCTTAGCGGCGTAAATGTGCCCCCATCCTTCTGTATGTGGTTAAGGCTTGTCCGTCGCAAAAAGCGTGGTCACTGTCGGACTGCATAGAAAAGAAAGAGAAGCGCGATGACACAACGCTTGCAAAATATGAAGTAATTATCGATTTACAAAAAATCTGTTGATTAAACTAAAAAAGTAATGACAAGAAATCATTCCTTATTAGTTTGTAAAGAACTGTATAAAATGAACACTTTTAATGAAAACTGTAGGAGAACTGTAACTAATATAGATTTCAGGACACATGAAATCACTTGTTATGTGTTGTAGATTACTGTGTATTTTTTCCTATCAGAAAGATGCTATAGTTACTGTAAAAGATGGTTACAAAGTTACTTAGTTTCGCCGCATTTTAGGAAGGAGCAGCCTTAAGAGACTTCACAAGAAGTTGTACAGTGAGCGTCAAAAATATCGAGACGAACACATTGTTCAAAATGATCTCAACAACTAAGAAAAATAAACTTTATCTCAACTGCATAAAGTTCTTGTCAGAATGACAGTTGTCGTGTTCTGTATTCATTCTGAAACATTCCTTGTGTCATTGAGTTAATATTTCATTTTCATAGAGTTGTTTAGATCATTTTGAACAGTCTGTTCGTCCCGATATTATTGACGCTAACTGTAATACCTACTGTACTAACTTAATCATCTGTTTATCTTTCGTGTATTGCTCTTAATCACTTCTAAAGCTACCCAGTATTTTTGCAGTAAGAGTGACTGCAGGTAAAACACAGTCAGCAAGGAAAGTCTTTGTCAACATCAAAGAATCCCATTCATCTAATATCAAAATACAAAATGACTCTTCCGCCTAAAATGTACAATCTTACCCCGGCTGTTACATAGGATAAATCATATTACAAATAATTTATTACACGACGTACGGTTTCATGTAACTCATTTTCACGAAACCTTTGCGAGTGATACTGGCCAAAATGGCAATCTATATAATAAGGGATAACAGAGACAGATAACAGCTCTATGGCGTCGTGTTGTCCCTTCCTCCCCGCTTCGTGTAAAACGAGTGGTTTTGTTTTGTTTAGATAATTTATCTTGAAAGTAGTAAACAGGAGAAAAGTCAATATTTATAGGTACATATTGAATGCCTGTATGTTTTCACTTGTGACTGGCATGGATTTAATGTTCTAGTTAGTACCTAACATTGATTATAATAAGTCTGGATGAATCATAACTAAATTCTAGATAAGCAATAGGATCGTGGCAATATACGGGCCATGACAAAAGCTTATAAATACCTACTTAAAGCTTGGCATATGACGAAAACCAGTACTTTCTACCGCGCGGAAACCATTCTTCTTACCGATAGGTAGGTAGAGATAATACCATTCTAAAAATGAACGCCCCACAAAACGTGATTATTTCAATGTGTGAGAGGAAATACTTATTGCAACACTTTACTTGGGTGTACTTAGAGGTCAACTAATCGTGCGATCAGTCCAAGTAACAACATTGTACGACGGGGAGCTTGCGCTTTGTATGGAACGACACGTTCGCTCTGTCGCGCGTTCGTGTCATTTATACACTAGTTGGTCGACAAATCCTACTGTTTGACGTTTGGGCAAGTCGGGTAGATACCGTTTGCATAAAAGAATCAGTGTTATCTATATCTATAAAAATCAATGCCACTTTTCGTTGTAATTTTATAAATCAAGAACGGCTGGGCCGATTTAGCTGATTTTGGTTTTGAAATGTTTGACGTAGTTCAGGGAAGGTTTAAACGATGAGAAAAATTGGAAAAGTTGCCGGGAAAATTGGAAAATTCTGGAAAACTGAAAGTGAATTTTATATGGGAATATTGAAATTGTGTTGTGTATATTTTTATATATGTTAGTTTGTAAGGTATACAGTGTGAGTCTGCATAATGTGCACAAACTTCAGGATGTGGTGCAGACCATCTAACTGAACAACTTTTTCCCGGGGACCAACATCGTAATCGTGGAAAAAAAAACAGTCATCCCTTACTAAATTTCAATGCCTGCTTGACCAAATGTATGGGACGACTGTTTTTTTTATGATTACGATGTTGGTCCCCGGGAAAAAGTTGTTCAGTTAGATGGTCTGCACCACATCCTGAAGTTTGTGCACATTATGCAGACTCACACTGTATATTTAGTTTAGTTGTTGACCGCATTCGTCGGTGACTGAGCAACAATTGACAAATACCAATTATGATGTGTATTGCGTATATACACACTTCTTTGCACGTGAGCGTCACCGCTGTGGAGGGGCGTTAATTTTTAGAATGGTTTACCTCTACCTTGCTATTATTCACATACTCCTACAGCTAGCCTATTTAAATAAAAATTAAAAGTCTATCTTAAAATAAAACGGAACGTGTGTGGTTAGTAATACTTACTCTTATTAATAAAAAGCATTAATAATAAAGCTGGCACCACACAGACCAGATCTAAAACCAAGACCCGGAATATTTGTATTCATGAACTGTAGGCCCATGAATGTGTATTATGGCCCCATCTAGACCATCTTACGCAAGCATAATATCTGCGAGAAATATTCAAATAAGTCATTGCTTCTTATGAAATGTTAAATCAAACTCCAAGACGCAGACACCGAAATATGTGGATGAATGGATTAATATAAACTGAAATAAATCTAGAGAGCACGATTATTTTTATAAAGAATGGGAACATTTAGGACAGGACTTGCTTACCCAGAAATATTTTCAAAGTAATATAAATCGGTCAAGTGCGAGTCGGACTCGCACACGAAGTACCACAGTACAATATTTATTACCATTAAAAAACACGTTTCTTTCGTCCCTTTAATTTTTAACTTTATTTTGTTTTATTATTTAATTTTATTGTTATAGCGGCCATACCTACATACCTACTCTGGGGAAATTTCAAGTGTCTACCTATTACGGTTCAAAAGATACAGCCCTTTGACAGACGGACGGATGGATGGACAAACGGACAGCGAAGCCCAAAGGTTTACACAATTACAGTCTGCCGGCGGATATCAGCCTGCCAGTTAATTGATCACAGACTCACAGTTCCTTTATGGTTTTGGATTGACAAACAATGCGAACCCAGAGTGTGTGGCTGCTTGCCGGGGCGTGGGCCTGGGGTCTACTCCCTAAGTCCGTCCGTCTGACATAATGATCCATCAAAACTAGTGCAAAAGTTAAATTTTTCGGACGGGCAAAAACACATCGAACCAATCATCCATCCGTAGGTGATAAAGAGTAGGAAACGCCCGTAATGTAACCTGAAACTACGGGCTTCGTGCTTAGGGAGTAGACACCTGCATTGACAGGTACTTACTTATCGGCCGCACTATTGCGGTGTGAAGCTCATAGGATGTAAGTATAAACAGTTAAAAAAAAAATCAGTTGTTCCCTACATTTTGGCGAATTATACGAACATAACATGTACTGAACAGCCGATTTTTTTTCGCGATTTCAGGTTTGGTCCCATAGTAAAAGTTGTTCATAATGATGAGTACAATGACAGGGGTCATTGTACTCATCATTATGAACAACTTTAAAAGATTGCCACTGTTTACACTTACACCCTGTCTATAATATATTACTATGAGACTAATATATAATTATATGTATACCTATACACATTATCAGCAAAACTGTAAAACAAACTGAAACTGCCGACTGCCGACTGCCGCCTGCTCTACACACTAGTGTAGACCCATAGCCGGTAATCGACCGTTGCCGGCAGGAAATAAGCCCTTTAGTGTGTGGTCTATATGTATAGACCACACACTAAAGGTAAGGTAAAAGGTAAAGGTAAAGGTAAGGTAAGGTAAGGTGGGTAACCTTGCACAGCAGGCCGCCTGATAGGACCAGAGATTGCAGGCCAACTGTTAATGTGTACCTTTAACCCTTAGTAATGGGGTCCCGTTGGCACTCTTACGGAACCCTAAAAAATATCGCACCGTCGAATGAATACGAAAAGGTAGGCAAAAAAAACCAACTGAGATTCATCTTTACGAATAAGGTAAAATATCTCTGAATGTAGATTATAAGGACAATAATTTCCACAAACTTTTGTCGACATGAAAGATTAACTTGGTAACACAATCCGTTCACATCAAAGGTGATGTTATCCTTATTACGTTCGTCAAGTGTCTTCTAGTTAAATTAGTATGCTTTGCTAATGAGCAAAACGTACTTATTTAAGTAGAGAATTCATAATGACGAATTATTATTTATGCAATGAATACCGGGTGGTATTTTGAAACATATTGCGAATACTTTTATCGTTGTTTTATCAAACTTAATACTAATATAAAACAATATTGCAGTTTGTGCCGAAATTAAGTCTGAAAACAACTTCAACAAGTCTTCACCAGTAGAGGCATTGATTCGGGCGATTACTACATTGATTATTTCCTACCTATTACGGGGCACAACCGATAATACTTTCAAATCATAAATCAAATATTTGGCTATAGTAAATGGCTTAGTATTTTTCATCCAATGATCTTCATTATCAATGACTCCTGGTAGCACTACCTTAGCTACCTACCTCTTACTTAAATTGATTGGCTCCTGTACATACATAGGCGCTATCTGTCTATTGAGTGCTAGTACGTTAGTAGTTTAATTCATTAATATAAAGGGCCTAGCTCCATCTCTTCTCTCATCTCTTTAGATAAGCTGAATAAATTGAAGGTCAATCCTTTTAAATTTACTAGACCTTAAACTAGGTATGGTAGGTACTAGAGCTAGAAACCCAATACGGATTTCCTTTAAAGAAGTTAAACTTTTTTTGTTAGAAGGCTGAAGAAAGAATAAAGGTGTTAGTAAATTTAAAATATGAAAGGGGTTTCTCTGCTATATTGAGTTACTGACATTGTCAATTTGTCCGCTTTAGCTAGCACTAAGATTGTCACATAAGACTGTTTTATGGTGGATGACCGTGGATCCACACAGCCCCAGCGGCATTGCCGTCGACTTGGCCAGTACGTAAATCCGACGGCAAGGACGGGGGCACGTGCCGGGCTCTTCTGGCTCGCACCTTTGCTTGTGGCCAAGTCACTGCACTTGTGACAAGTAAGCAATGCCGCCGCTGAAAGTAGGCTCAGTAGCGGACCCAAAACAGAGCCCTGTGGAAACCCCAGAACAATGTTATTCCGACAGGCTATACATATTATGTATTATGTTATCGGATATAGATACCTATGAGAGAGCAACTTCATTGGATAGAAGAACTGTTAAATAAAAATATGACGACGAACAATAATTTGGTAGATAAAATCATATCTACAACGAAACAAACAGATAATGAATTATTGGATTTATCAAAGCCTTGAATTGAATTCATGACTACATATAGTGCAATATTTGAATGTAAGTAAGTATAATAAAAAATTTAATAGAAACACAACACGGATGACGAAACTACACCAAATAAATCTATTCACAGTCCATCTAAAAATAGGTCGATTGAAGGTAAAATTATTTCGTAATTGAGTAAAATAGGGTGGGTTAGAGTGAATGTGGCACGTAGAGCCCGGCACGTTTGAAGGCATCCTCCGCATCCCAGCTATTTCAGATATTCAAAAGGTCGCCCGTTTTAAAGGACCTCATTATTGCAGCCTATCTGTGTTTCGACTTCGAATAGACTATTTATATGAATTAATTTCATCACGGACGTTGGGAATTCTATTATATTTGTGTTTATATGCCACATCCTGCGGCAAGGATCCGTCATTTTCTTCGATTCTAGTTTTGATTTGAGTTTATTATATTCCACAAAGGAAAGTGGGCAAAACTGGTATATGGTCCAATAGCCACGATATGATATTTTGTGTAGGAATCAAAAAAACTATTCTCTAAATTGCCAGGTCAGATTTTGAAGCCCCTTTGCACAAGAAATATATCAGAAAACGTAACACACACATATAACGCATATACGTATCGTAATGACAATAAATAACACGTTACTGCCATTTTAAAAAACGTATAATTTTGTTGTAAATTTTAAGAATATAAAAAAACAGAAAGTGTACAAAAAATATATAAAAGAATCACATGAATTTATATCGGATTTTTCAACGTAGGTATCTGATATAAAAATTTAAAAATATTTGATAAAGATACCATCACAACCGTATCGCTAGAATCGCTATTAGTCTATAGATCTCTTCCCATACAAACTTTGCCAGTCTCCTTTAACTACCATCTATTTACTTCTTCTGTTAGAGAACTTTCGTCTTTCATTTTGGCACGAACTCGATTATGTTTGTGAAAATCTCATTTTGAGGTAATATTACCCAGTCAACAAGGCGGAATATATAGCTACCTATAAATCATGTATAAATAATAGCGTAATCTGCAGCCTATACTGTTCCCACTGTTGGGACACAGGCCTCCTCATTTGAGAGGGAGTGCGGGTTGGTAGATGTCACATGTCTTGTCTTGTCTTGTGTCTTGTGTTTGTCTTCTTTCTTTGTCTTCTTGTCTTTGTTGTTTTTCTAGCTAGCAGTATTCAGTAACATAATTATTTAATTTTAACAGCTAATTGAATTTTGATATACCTATGTAGTTACAAAAGGCTTATCGAAATACATTTGCATATACGACATCAAATTATTGTCCAATTTCAACTGTAATTTGAATGCACCATCAGTAATTAACTAACCTTATTCCCGGAGAACAAATTACTGTTACAATAAATGTTAAAATTATTGGTAATGTTGGTGTTGCATGCATGATTCCTCTGAATGAATTTGTCATAAATTGCTCTGATAAAATTAATAAAACACTTTGAACTCTTCGTTGCACAATGCACATACCACTATAATATTACCTACTTTATTTTGTTGTCTCATCTCATCATCTGCACAAGCCCCCTCTAATGTTCCCACTGCTGGGATACAGGCCTCTTCTCTGTGAGAGCGAGTTAGCTGTAATCCACCACGCGGCCCAGTGCGGGTTGGTAGATGTCACGTGTCTTCGAATTTTTGGGTTCTAGGACATGCCGCTTTCCTCACGATGTTTTCCTTCACCGTTCCCCGATTTGTTATCTCATTTGCTCATGGTGAAATGACAGAATAAGTTTCCAAAATTGTTGAATATTTGTTGAACACATAAGAGAATAAAGTAACCAACGAAAAGTAACACTCCATTGCACACAATCCAATATACAGAATTTCAAACAAAACTCTAATTTCAGCAAGTCCATAAAAAGATTGCGTTCTCAGAAAATAAAGACGTTTACACACGTGATACTTTCATTTGTTTTGTCTTTAAAAGGTAGTTTATTATGGGTCTGTCCATTAAAGGCCCCCACTAATGGAGAACAATCCGAAATAAGCGGTCAAAATCAGGGTCCGACCCTAAGGTACGAATTTCGTTCATAAATATTTAAGATCGTTGATGCTATAAGAACGAACCTATAACGAACTTTAGAATTTTCTTGCAACCAGGTAAATAAATTGAAATGGTTGGTATCAGGTTTCACTGGATAAAAGGTTGCAGGGCTAATTATTGTAGCTTGTTGTGTTGTTTACACAGAGATTGAAATGAAATTGAGCTGGCAATGGATATTTACGGGGAATGTAGTATTAATTTAAAAGCCTTCACAGGTGACGATCCTTTGTCACCACGGTACTAATTACTCGACTGAAAAAGCGCACACATTTTTAGTGAAGCGATTACTATTCCAATGAATCTGGTCTTGAAGAATCATCATCATCTGCCTAACCTTTTCCCAACTATGTTGGAGTCGGCTACTCGGCTTCCAGTTTAATCAGAAGCCGCTGAATACCACATGTAGTGACTGCCTATCTGACCTCCACAACCCAGTTATTGGGTAATACGATACCCCTTGGTAAGATGGTTGTCAGACTTTCGGGCTTCTGACGACCCGTAACGACTGCCAAAGATCCACGAATGACAGCCGGGACGAATAACTTATTCTGAGGCACGGAGGGGTCTTGGTATGTAAAGATGGTCACCCGTACACGGACCAACCGCGGCAAGCGTAGCTTAACCTGACCGATCGAACCGTGCGGCTGTTATTACTTAGCCACGGGCCCCTGGTCTTGAATCTGAGTAAAAAAAAATGTGTGGAGTCGTAGGACACCCGGTAAGACCTATGTTATGTAGTAAATAACAGGCACAATGCAGCGCAAAGTGGGACGCCCCCCAGCTAGATGGACTGAAGACCTCAAAAAGGTGGCTGGGACAGACTGGATGCGGAAAGTGGAGGACAAGGAGGACTATCATATGTCCAGCAGATGACTGCGATAGGTTAAGTTGACAGGCACAGTGAAATAAACTAACAACGTTTGATAGTAACTTCATGAACAACAAAAAAAAGTGTCTTGACCTTCAAAATGTTACACTTTTTTCGGTCTAAATCTTATTCGCTATATACATGCGATAAGGAACTTCATTCCAAAAGCACAAACTCTACAATAACAAAAGTAAGTATAACTGAGCAAAAATTTTAATAAAAAAGAAAAGAAGATTATCAAGTACCTACTTTACTGAACTGAACTGTTTTGTACTCAAAGTGCCATATTCCATTAAATTTCAAATAAACGACTGCAAAGTTGCTCTTGTATATTTCACTCGATTTGTATGCAACGCTCGCGGTTAATTCCAGTCACTCTCGGGAATAGCCGGGCAAACATCATAAGACTAAATGTTTCGGTCAAAGTGGACAAAGTTGGGAATTTGTTTTAAATATTGTTGTTTAATTATTCCCCTGCCTCATGAAATCAAAAATGTTTTGTTTGTTTTGGTACAACTCTTTCAAAATACCTACTTAAAAGTGTTATGTTTTTGCCATCATTATTTCCATAATAATCTACTAAACCCTTTAGAAACATAACTCCTTAGAGCACTAACATTAATTCACAGAAAAGTTGAAAGACATTGGAGTTTTCCCTGCGGCTGCGGCTTAGAACACGTCTACTGAAAAACTGGGACAGTACGAAAATTAAACTATATTCTCTTGTACTGTTGAATATTTTATGTCTCAAATATTCAACAGTATAGGAGAATATAGTTTCATGACTCAATAGAAACCTTATGATGATACGAACACTAATAAATTTTAGTATTTTCTAATATTGTCTATTTTTATCGAATTTTATCTAACTTCGTTTAATTTAATTTAATTTCATAAAATTTTGTCTAGTTTTATATTTAATCTAATTTTACGATAACTTGTATGTGCAGTACCTACATCATTGTGTGTAGTGTATATTGTAAATATAAGTTGGTTATTAATAAATAAATGAACACATATAAATAATGGTCGTTTTCACCAAACTTAATTGACACTTAAATGAATCCCTAAATAAAAGTGCACTGTTAGATTTCCAACACTAGGCTTAACAGCGCCGAGAGTTGAAAATCCAACAGTGCAATAATATTTAGGGATTCATTTAAGTGTCATTTAGGTTTGGTGAAATCGGTCATAAGTGTCCTAAAATGTTGACTATCATTATTTACCCAAAAAATAAACTAAAAATATTCACAAACATAAAAATTACTCGAAACGTCTAGATCCATGTGCCATCGACATTGTTACAACTCCCAAAATCACGTACGCCTTACTAAGTAAGATCAACAGCGTGCTAAGCCAAACGGTATTTATCCACAATTTACATCCACCAAAGTGCCTTCTTCATTTAATTCTTCCTCGTTAAGAGTAAACCTGGGGATTGTATTCATTATTACTATAATATATTAAGGATAAGCAAAGTTAGAGGCTTAATTAAAAGCGAGTAAATCTACGCACACGTACACCTTAGTGAAATTTACATGGATGTATTGTCACAAAGGGCCTCAAAGGAGTGACGCCGACGTCTTATAACTTCGAGAGTTATGAAAATTTCATGCTAAATGATGATGTTCGTGTTAATTAAATCCTGTTTTGCAAATTACTATGTTTCATAATGAGTTTTGTGGACATATCTTGGAAAACGACAAACAAAATAATGTATCTTTGAGGAAACTCTGCATTTTTAGGATTCCGTACCTCAAAAGGAAAAATAGAACACTTATAGGATCACTTCGTTGTCCGTCTGTCTGTCTGTTTGTGTGTCTGTTTGTCTGTCTGTTTGTCTGTCTGTCAAGACCACCGAACAGATAAAGAGGTCATATTTATCTGTTCTGTGCTCAAGACCTTTTTTCTCAGGAACACGTGGAGGTATCATGTTGAAAAATACGAAAGTTTGGTCCTTTGGAATTCTAAAAAAATCAAGCTTCTAAGGCAACGCAATAAAAAAATACGGCCATTTATGCGACATATTTTGATACTCGCAAGTAAATCAAAACCTATATGGTACTTCCCGTTGACCTAGAATAATGAAATTTGGCAAGAAGGTCTCACAGCACAATCAAAGGGAAAAGTCCGAAAATTGTTAATTTGTAATTTAATAACATCAAAAATTTTTTTTGGAATAACAATGTTAAGTTTGTTTTTGGGATAAATTCTTTTCATCTACGGAACCTTTTTTACGGTTTTAACGGTTTTTTATAATAAGTATTATTGTCATCTGCTGAACGATTGTATCAAACTTTTTGAATAAATGATAACTCTCTGTATGAGTAAAACAATTTGTTTTAAGAGTTAACAAAACAAATTGTATACGACAGAAGTATAATCGGGCATTGTGACTGTAAAGTTTTAAGTTTCAGTGGGAGACTGCGTTGTAAAAGTTGTTTTGAAAAATGTCGTATATTTTCATGATACCACATGAGTAGTGGTCGTAATAAATAGCGGTAGTAACATACAATAAATAAGGCACTGTTGCCGTGGACAATATTTTTAAGGAGAGAATTTTATCAGTGCAAGCAATGAAGAAAGCAAAAATTAAGATTAATATTTTTGAATCAATAATCGTCCTAGATTCAATGGATTTAAGTTTTTCTTTCACTTTTTCACACACACAAGAATAACTGAATTGTCATATCTAAGTATAATACTATCTAAGTATTTTTTTTACGTTCAGTCGAAATTCCTTTTTTTATATATTTCTCTCGACAATAATACGAGTAATCATTACCGTGTTTACCCCTTGTTCAGATAAAGCCGGGTCTTCTGCTGGGTCTTTCGTTGTAATGATATTCGTTGCTGCGTGCTTTCGTCATTATGTTATTCGTTACTACAAACTTTCGGCACTGCGTTATTCGGCGTAGTACTTTTCGAGGTCACGTAGCGGACTCAAGCTTTAGATATGGCTTTAACACATTTTTGTGTATGAAATACTTAGTACTTAGAAAAAATGTTTTAATTTCACAGAAACACGTGCATTTTAAAAAGACAAGTACCTAAGCTCGAATACTTAATTAGTATAAACAAAACAAATGCAGGGTGTAAGCAGTGGCGTGCACTCCATACATGCAAATAAGCTCTGCATACCCTGTAGTCCCATACATACATGCCCCTCTAAATGATAAATAACTATTTAAATTAAAAAAAAAAACATGGTAGGTATTAAATGAAAAATTAAAAATTAAAAAAATCCGTCATTTGAATTCCCGTGTTTATAATGCGATTCCGCGCCATCTATTACTTTTTTGTGGAACTAACTAGTTGGAGCGGCGAATACGCGCCACCGATTCACCGCGCAAGCAGCGCTCCCGTGTGAGCAAAAGCACTACTACGTCTTGCTTATTTTTCATACTACGCATCTCGTGAATTCTCGTGTAGTACACAGCAAAAGTGTGACTGTGTGCGTGAAAATGTGTGCGCGTGTTGGAGTTTTAGAAGCAGAGCTTACATTGCAAACCGTCCAAATTGAGAAGCCGTAAAAGCACCGCTTATTTGTTGATTGTAGAGAATCAACTTTTTTTAGTCGGATTAAACAATTTATTTGTTCGTATTAAATTAGTACGTTAGTACTATTATTTATTCTGTGGTATTAGTTGTAGTTCGTAATTGCTATGTTTTTCGCCATATTTATTGTTTCGATTGATTTAATATCATTGTTCGTTTGTATTTCTGGTTAAAAACGCAAAATTATACCCGTGAGACCTGTACTGGGCAAGTGTGTTCAAATAAATTAAAATCTGCCGCTTTTCGACGTCATCTTTTGAGGAAGAAGTTAAATTGATTGCAAAGGGGTCCGTGTGTACCTGGGGTTTGGTTTAACACAAAAAAAGGTAATGCTACTTACTCGTTATTTACATAAAAAGTATTATGATAATTGTTACTGGCTAACAGCTAAAGGTTGTGTACCTACACACAAACATATTGTATTTTTTACCTTGCATTTTATTTACAAATCAACATAAAAATTATATATTTGAATCTACATATAACGGATGTTCAGATTTAAATAATTTAGATATTTTTGGTGGTCGCAAAGAAACGCCATGCGAAGCCAATGGCGCCGTGTGGTAAGAGTCGGGTATGTAGGTAACTAGGTACTGGGTAGGGTATCTAGTCGGTGGGACTCCGACCGAAAGAAGCTGAAACTGGTACTTAAGTTTTTTATTTTATTTTAACCGTGCATACCCTGTCTGAAATCTCTGTGCACGCCACTGGGTGTAAGGGACAGCCATCCGCAAACTAACAGGGTATTAATCAGCTTCTTATTTTGAATTTTATTCCACCGGAAAATTTTTCTGGAATGTTTTTAAATTTTTATTGTTTTTAGGGTTCCGTACCTCAAAAGGAAAAAACGGAACCCTTATAGGATCACTTCGTTGTCCGTCTGTCTGTCTGTCTGTCTGTCCGTCTGTCTGTCTGTCTGTCAAGACCCTTTTTCTCAGGAACGCGTGGAGGTATCAAGTTGAAATCAATATCAAATACGTCTATGGTCTCTTGGAGTTAAAAAAAAATCAAGCTTCTAAGTCAACGCAATAAAAAAATACGGCCATTTCTACGACATATATGTTGATACTCGCAAGTAAATCAAAACCTATAGGGTACTTCCCGTTGACCTAGAATCATGAAATTTGGCAAGAAGCAAGCTATCACAAGATAAGTAAAAGGAAAAGTCCGAAAATTGTTAATTTGTAATTTTATCACGTAAAAAATATTCCCAAGATTGACAGTCTATCAAGACCCTTTTTCTCAGGAACGCGTAAAGGTAGAAATTAATATCAAATACATAGGTCTATGATGCCTTGGAGTTCTAAAAAAATTGAGCTTCTAAGTCAACGCAATAAAAAAATACGGCCATTTATACGACAATTATTATGTTGATACTCGCAAGTAAATCAAAACCTATAGAGTACTTCCCGTTGACCTAGAATCATGAAATTTGGCAAGGAGCAAGGTGTCACAGGATAAGTAAAAGGAAAAGTCTGAAAATTGTTAATTAATAATTTCATCACATAAAAAAAAATTGTTTGGTATTACAATGTTAAGTTCATTTTTCGGATAAATTCTTCTCAACTACGGAAGCAAAAACCGATATTATTTTTAACAATGTTATTCAACGCGATACTCAGAGTGCACCACTATCCAAAATTATGGAAGATCTCAACAATATGCATGATGACTAAACCGGGAAAACCGCCAACTGAACCCAGCTCGTACAGACCTATAAGCTTACTCCCAGTTTTATCAAAGCTATTTGAAAAAATATTATTGTTCAGACTTAAACCAGTTTTGGACGAGAACAAGATAATCCTAGATCATCAGTTTGGATTCCGGGAGAAACATGCTACAGTCGAGCAAGTGCACAGAGTAGTTCATAAAATCAGACAATCCCTCGAGAGAAAAGAGTACTGCTCTGCTGTATTCATAGACATCCAGCAAGCATTTGACAAAGTCTGGCATAAGGGACTTCTATATAAACTTAAAACTCTGCTTCCAAACTCATTTTACATGATTCTAAAATCATACCTGGAACAAAGATGGTTTCAAGTGATATATGGAGAAGAATTCTCAAAGCTGCATCAAATTAAAGCCTCAGTACCACAAAGATCAGTGCTAGGCCCTGTACTTTACTCCACATATACGGCAGACCTGCCTGAGACTGCTGATGTAGTTACAGCGACCTATGCAGATGACACAGCGTGTCTCGCAAGCGACACCGACCCCGTAAAGGCATCCACCAAACTGCAGGCACAGCTAGATAAGATCGACAAGTGGCTTCAAAAATGGAGAATCAAGCCCAGCGTAACAAAGTCCACGCATGTCACATTCTCACTCAGGAAGGGGGATTGCGCACCTGTTTGCATGGAACGAGGAACCCTGCCAACCAGCAGCACGGTGAAATACCTAGGCCTGCATCTGGATAGACGATTGACATGGGGAAACCACATTAAAGCCAAGAGAACAGAAGCAAATTTGCAATTCAAGAACTTCTTATGGCTATTAGGCCGAAAATCACAAGTTTCTATCAGCAATAAATTGCTGGTCTACAAGGCCATCATTAAACCAATTTGGACCTATGGGGTAGAACTCTGGGGATCTGCTAGCAATTCCAACCTAGAGATACTTCAGCGATTCCAAAATGTTGCATTAAGAACGGTCTCCAGCGCACACTGGTTTGTACGGAACTCTGAAGTACATGAATACTTAGAAATGCCAACCATAAGATAAGAAGTAAACAAATACAGCAAAAGGTACAAAGAACGACTAAACAGCCACAGCAACACATTAGCTAGAGAACTACTTCAAGATAAAGACCACATAAAACGCCTTAAAAGATGGCACATACTGGAACTCGACCAAAGGAACTGAAGTGTTCTACGGAACGTGAACTACGGAAGCCTTCATTGTGCGTGGTCCGACACGCACTTGGCCGGTTTTTTTCAGTAACTATTAATTTATTTCAAAGTAAAATTACGTTCTCTATATGCACTTATGGCAGCAGTCCATTTATGTTAAAAAAAACAGCTAAAATAAAAAAATCTGCAATGGATGTTGAAATACTCTAATGAACGACGCGTGAAATGGTGGGGAAGGCTCGCTGCGCTGCCGTTCGCTACGTGCGTTTTGCCACGGTAACGATACATTGCGTGTGAGGTAATAAAACAAATCATGTTTATTGGATTCCTATAATGCTCCTGAAATAATTTCATGTATCGGTCATCTTAGTATGATAATACACGCCATCACCCAGTCTGCGGAGGGCTGTCCCTTACACCCTGTATAACAATTAACTGAATATGACATTATGCACGTTTTTAACACACGACTAATTTCATAGTTTTCTTTCCACCCCAACCGTCCCCATTTTTATAAAACTGCACACTTTCCCGCGTATAGTTCAGCCATGACAGCTGCAGTACTAAATAAAATCAAAGCGAGAGCACCCCACACGTCACTGTGAAGAGCCCAGACTAAGGACTGTAGCTAGCAGAGCGCGTTCTGAAGACGTTCCTAGATTAGAACCGTGTAGGCGTGCCTAAACTCGGTTTAAATTGAAGAGCTTTGGTATTCGCAAGGTGTTCCCAAGTCGTATTTAATTTAGAAGTTTTGCGGAACATTTCCATCTTGATCTTTGTAAAAATGGCTTGCTGAATTCCATTGGAAGTTGTAATGATTTAATTGGTGGAAAGAATAGTATTTTGAATTAAAGTGAATGTTTGAAGTCAGGAATTCTTAGAATAATAACTCGTAGAAAGTAAAAAGCTTGCGAATTTATCTTTTGGTTTGACCCTTCGGCTACCTTTCAGCAGTAATTCTTGTACTGGGTAATTGGCTGACTTTATTATAATAAGAGATTTTATTTAACAAAAAAAAAAACCGGCCAAGTGCGTGTCGGCCTACATACAATGTATTATATGTAGTGTATGTATGTGTATGTAGTTGGGATAAAACTATCCCAAGAACAAACTTAATATTATAGTTCTCATTCTTACAATATTGAGAGATTTACCATGTTATTTTAAGACCACAAACTTCATATAGATTCTCCTGTAATCTACAGGTGTAGAACTATTTTCTGTATTTTTTTCAAAATTTTAGGCTCAGTAGTTTCGGAGATAAGGGGTGGAAATGGTCAATTTTCGCCTATTTTCTCAAATAACTTTAAAACGATTTATTTTAAATTTATAATAAAAATATATTTGAGACCCATAAAGTAAAGCCTTTCATTTGATATGTTACACGGTACAGTTTGCAATTATTATTTTTTTACTTTCTCCCCTGAAAGTGACCCCACATTCAAAATTCATTTATTTACTTTAGCCGTACGTGTTTGGGTCACAGAAATCCATATTTGTATCAAATTTCAACTTAATCGGTCCATTAGATTCGGAGCAAATGGGCTGTGACAGACGGACAGACAGACAGACAGACACACGTGTGATCCTATAAGGGTTCCGTTTTTCCTTTTGAGGTACGGAATTTTTCGTTTGATATTCCCAAAGTTATAGAACAGATATTCCAGCAATTTTGCGTTAGTTTTTCAATCAAAGAGTAAAGCTTTATACTCTGGAATAAGCTAGAGAAACTAATGAGGTGTCGTCACACTGGCGTACAGTCTGCAACAGAGATAAGTAACCAGTGTTGTAGTGTGCGTGACACTACAAAACTGTATTGCTACTGTTAAAACGATTCATTACGTACAGCACACAATGCCCTCACGCACACATCGCGTTCATGTGCGAGTGAGTGCGCTAATGTCTTCTCAATTATAGTATAACATAATTTCGCGTTGAAAACTTAAGCGTTCGTAGCCCAACGAATAAGGCATTATACTTCTGAATACTACGGTGTGAGTTCAAATCTCTGAAGTGATGATTCTTTTTGCGATTTATTATTTTAAGCTAAAGCAATTAGAACAATTTTTGTTAAGAAAATGTTTTATTTATTTAAAATTGCTTAAATAAATAAAACAATTTTTAATAAATATCTTTATTTAAAAAAAAGAACATCAAAAGTGAACATGTTTTATTATAAATACAACAATATGTTTAGAACATGCTATTACATCTTTTTATACCATTATATAATATGTATACAACAATGGGCGGAGTGAATAAACATGTCACATAGATAACAAATATAATCTGATCCAGTAACAATAACATCACTCACACACTTCTACCTACACAGTACCGCCGACTTAATTTATTATGGCTAAATATGCTGTGAAAGTATTAAGTATTTCGTTTAGGTATCTATTATAAAATAAAGTCGCTTTTCATGTCTGTCTGTGTAGCCGCGTTGTTCTTCTAACGCCACAGATTTTGATGCGGTTTTCACTATCATGATAAATATTTAACTTATATATTATAGAAACCTTCATGTTTTAACAAGTCGTAAAAACCGTGCGAATCAGGGCCGGGTCGCTAGTTCAGTTATATACAGATATGAATTACCTACATTTTTGAAAATTAAAATTAAAATAAAAACATTTACCACCTGTATCGGGAACAGTAGGTATTATAATTATTACCAACCATTATTAATTATTTCTAGGAAAATAATAGATTTAAAAACGTTAAAATGTCTGAAATTTAAAGATAGTATATAATATGTATGTTACGATAAGTCGGTGGTGATTTTCGATGAAGACATTTTTCATCAGTAATTATGACGACATTGTTTTGTCAATCGAAGTGCCGATATTCCGCAATTTTGACGGTGCACGGTATATAACAAAATTTTACGCGTCGGTTTGCAACATGTCAAACCGTCTGCTTGCAGGTGGTTCCGTACAGTTTGCATAATGACGTTGTGTGCTGCTGCTGTTATGCTGGTCTAAGCGAATGGATCTGATGTATGGGTGGCAACAATTTCACGCACGATGCCGAGGCGAAACATTTGTGTAAGCCAATGGTGTCGGTCCAGGCAGGCGACGGTTTATTTCGCTTGTCTCAGTGACAATGCACCCACAGTCAAACGGTTTTTCTCTACAAAAAAAAAAGTGAAAATATTAGGTCTAAACATACACCTCCCAAATTATAAATTAAGAAATAAAAGTTACACAATATAAATACAATGCAGAGAATATATATTTATATACTTAAATACAATTGATATATAAGGCTAGTGGTCAGTAATAATAAAAATTATAATACGATAAAATGGAAATAAAAAGGCAGGGCGAGTGACCTAGGAAATACATAATATCATACTTATAAAAAATAAAAAATAATATAATATAATAATGACACAAATAAAAAAAACAAACAACAAATAATATAATATAATGATGATTTTTTATTTTTTCTAAAAAGTATTAAACAATAAGTATTATTATACTTTATTTAGAATAGAAATCCTTTGTTTAATTACCATACATGCAATTTACATTTTTAAATATTTTAGATAAAAAATGAAATCTTTTAAAATTGTATTTTATTATTATTATCTAATCATTTACAAACATATTCATTATTTTTGAATATTTTATTACAAAACACAGATAAAAAACTATTACTATAATACTGTGTAAACCAATAATGGAAATGATTAAATAATTATCGATATAATGAGTGGCTATGCAGTTAACAAAAATTGTATTTATTTGTTAACTGCATAGCCACTCATTATACTAAATTCAACTATTCCGGTGTCATTTCCTATTAGATTCAACTATTCATATCCACAATTCGTTAAATGAGATACAACAGACAATCATAATAAAATTACTGGGTGGGATCACGGTGACATAATAAATTAATACATTCTAATAATAATTTCACTCACCGATAGCATTGGGCGCCTTGCGATTTCACTAATAGAAATATATTTTTTCTCATGCAAAACAATAATCTGAGCTTTTTGAAATCTTGTTAAATGATGCATGGTCTAAATTAATCAATATATCACAATCACAAACTTCAAGTGCAAAAGAAAGAGTATAATGTGTAGTTGCTAATGCAGACTGACTACATAAGTTCACAATTAAAGGCAGGAATATATTTTTAAAGCGGGTTTAGCTTCTAAACTGGGAAATAATTTTAAGTAGGCGAGAAACTTGTGGTAGATTCTCAAACTGGTCAGAATATCGCTTTATTCAGTTAGTATATTCATTTTAAATTACAAAATCTCAAAAATAATATTTTAGTAAACTCGAGGCTCGAACTCAGATCATTCTGTCACTATAGGTTGAATGCTTACCTGTTGCGCCACGAGAGCAACTATCCTACATCGCGAAATTATGTTACACTATCATTTAAAAGACGTCAGCGCACTCACTCTATGAATGGGATGTGTGCGAGGCTGTCATTGTGAGCAGTACGTACAGTAGGATATAGTTTTGTAGTGTGCGTGTCTGGTTACTTAATTCCTTTGGCGTGTGTACATACGTACATATTTACTAAAGTAGTTTTATTTTAGTGTTTTTTTTTTTGTTTTTTTTTTTTGTTTTACCTATACCGAAATAGCATACGGAAAACTTTATTTTTAATATTTGCACTCCTTTTTTTTCATGGCGTTGTGTGAAATGTCCAATGATATTTTATTATTATTTTTGTGGAGTGTTTTTACTTCTCAGCTCTTTGGCCGCTGGTTTTTGCAACTTTTCGGACCGAAGCCAAGTAAATGCAGCGTGTGGTGTGTTAAGTTGAGGATGAGGACCTACATCATTTTCATCTATTTGCATGCATTTTCAGACAGGGTTGGGTTTTTGTAGGGTGATGTAGAGGGTTTCTTTTAGATTTAGTAGTTTAAGGCTACGGAGAAGATGATTTGGATGACGCCTGTTGTGGAAAGGACTATAGGGACCACATAAACTTTTTGCTGGCGCCATATTATAGTTGACTTCATCTTTGAGTTCTGCGTATTCACTATTTTTTCAGATATTGTCTTCTGAATGTTGTGTGTTGGGAACGGCAATATCTATTAGGTAAGTAACTTTATTTATTTTATCCACTAAGGTTATATCTGGGCTATTGTAGTGAATTGTCTTTGTTTATGTGTGTCAGTTTCTAAGATAGTTTGTGGTGTGTAATTGTAGTAAGGAGTGTTTGTGTCTTGAATGAGTGTGTATTTGTCTGCTAATTTTTGATGAATTATATTTGCCACCTGATTGTGCCTGTGTGTGTAGTCTGTCGGCGTGAGAGTGGTGCAAGCTCCTGTTATGTGCTGAATTGTTTCTGGTTGAATGTGACACTTGCGACATTTATCATTTGTTACTGAAGGATCTTTGATAATATATTTTGTATAGGTTTTAATATTATTATTTTTTATTTTTGTCATATCTCGGGACCCTGGGGTCTCGGTCCTTTGGAAGGCGTACGAGGAGCCGAAGCCAACTTGCAGAGGCCCCTTAGACAATTTTAAATGAAGAGAAGGCACCAGCCGACGATTATCCCTGTATGCACTATGCAAGTGCACCCAAGGACAACCCCCGGTTGGTGCAGGACTATTGCAGAACATGGAAACAAAATATATAAGACTATGGGTTTGGGTGGCTGTGGACTGGTTACCTAGAACTATGAAACGCTATGGCCCCTGCCTCACTAATGTTTTGTATACAATACACAGATAAAATGGCAGGGGGTGACTTGCACACTCAATAATGGGCCCCCGAAAACGGTCGCTAGCACATAGTGTCGTAACGCCAAGGGGGCAACATGTCCTGAGGTGCTTGTGAGGAGTGGAGAGGTATCTCACGGTTCTCAGAACAATCCCAGAGCCCGGAAGATGGTCAAGATCCCTACAAACACTTACTGGAATACTTCCTTCCTCCGAGCACGTTTGCTCTTGCGAATCTCCACTCAAGCCAGCCAATAAAGGCAAGAATGAGGTGGGAGCTCTGTTCCCGTCAGTGTTCACTCCAGCCGGCCAATAAAGGCAAGCCAGAGATGAGGAACAAGACTACTCCCGGGAGATAGGGTCCGTGGGGTCGCTACTGCCCAACAGCTCGCCACATGCTGCCCTTCGGGTTTCTGTATCCCTCTTGGTCTGGCTCCTCACCCTAGACCTGTTTCGGCAAAGTGAACTCTACCGGCACAGATCCAGAGTTCGGAGCGCGCAAGCCCCACCACGACGTCAACGTAGAGATACGGCGGTTATTATTATTATTTTTCACTGGCTCATTATTTCTTTTTGATCAAGCTGAAGTTGACATTCATTGATTGTCATTTGACACTATTCGACTCAGTTTCATGTAAGCTTCAACATGTATTGTATTGGATTGGACACAAATTGAGCATCGGAATTAAAGAGAAAAATATGTAGAGTACTTATTGTATTGATAATTATGCTGTTAAATTGACGTATGCGGTAACAAAGGGTGGTAATTAATAAAACCACACTTGTCTATCGAATTTATTATTGTTTGATCAGATAACCAACGTTTAATGTTGATCGCATTATCTCATTTATTAAGCGTAGGTATGATTGAGTATTTTTTTATTTTATGTTCTCCAAGTTATCGGATATTTTTTTTGTTGCTAAAAGGAAAGGATTTTTTTAAAAAAGGTGGTCCAATTAGCTTCGTTTACCTTGATCCCAACAAATACAATATTTTTTTATCCTTTTTTTGAATCCCTCAAAGCCAAAGTAATACAACAATTAGATTAGCATACTAATGAAGAAAGTCTCGAATTGGGAATAAGGTAGAATCTGACATTTTAATTGAAAATGTTGAATAAGTAATTAGCTAAAGTAACGAGATTCATGGCGAGATAATTTTCTGATGAAACCGCTTCATAATAATATTATTGAGTTGCTGTAAAAATTAACATGGCCGACGGCGACGTCGCGGCGGTGGCGTACATTATCACTATTTTAAAGTCTTGGACGAAAAGTCTCTTCATTCCGTCACTTTGCACGTACCTATAAGCAAAAAATGCGTAGTGGTTTAATTTTTAACCGTCTTCAAAAAAGGAGGTTCTGTATTCGACCCATATATATGTATGTCCGCGATTTCCTCAAAAACTAATGAACCAATTTTGATGATTCTTTCACAAACGTAAACTACTTACATTCAGAAAGGTTTAATTATGTCATAAATTAGGTAGGTATATTATGCATAAATGAACTGTATCTCCGGCATTTCTAAGCGGATTTTGATGATTTTTCTTTTTGTTCGTCTTGGGCTTATGTACCTAATTGTATAGTCAACTAAAAATGGAAAAATAAATTTACTTTAAAAAAAGTATAAACCGAATTCAAAAACCGAAAACGAATAAAGTAACTATCATAAAAAACTTAACAGCTTCTGAAGTCGGTGTCTTCAATTCTCCAATGCACCTTAGCTTGGCTTACCTTGGCACCTTAGTTTTTTTATGAAAGCTAAATGCGTCTTACGTTTTTCAATTCGGTTTTACTTTTTTTAAAGTAAATTTTTCACTAAGGTTAGGTAATTTTTAGGTGATGCCTTTTATCTATATTATATATCATTATATTTTATTTTATCTATTGAGTTTGAGTTTGAGTTTATCTATATTGTTATTTTTAGGGTTCCGTACCTCAAAAGGAAAACACGGAACCCTTATAGGACCACTTCGATGTCCGTCTGTCTGTCAGTCCGTCAAGACCCTTTTTTTCAGGAACGCGTGGAGGTATCAAGTTGAAATTAATATGAAATATATGTAGGTCTATGATCCCTTGATCTAAAAAAATCAAGCTTCTAAGTCAACGCAGTAAAAAAAAGTAATTAAAAAAAACTAAAAACCCGACTGCAAATATTTTTTTTATCAAAATTAAATTTGTCATTTCGAATTACTTTTAAACATATAAGTTGTATATATGTTTGTAATCACCTTTTAAAACCTTTCATTTTGATATCACAATCGATGGTATTAGAATACAAAAAAAATCGAACTCCGCAATATGTCACACCAAATCCGCCATTTTACTGATATGTTTTTGATGATAATGTAGCCAGTGACCCTCGCGTCACCAAGACTAAAGACGTATAATTTATCCTAATGCGTTCATCCGTTTAGGAGTTACGAGGGAACAACGGACATACACACATACATACATATACATACAGGTCAAACACATAACCCTTCTTTTGGGCTTTGCCGCAGTCGGGTAAAAACTACGGTCATTATTATTATTTTGACACTCGCAAGCAAACCAAAACCTATAGGGTACTTATCGCTGACCTACAATCGAGCACAAGTAAAGGAAAAAGTCCGAAAATCGTTAATTCTATCACAATAAAAATGTTTTTTGGGAATACAAACTTTAATTTGCAGTTGGATAAAATGACCGTGACGTATACGTATATCAATATGGAGAACATGTTTTTCAACCACAATGTTAAGTTTGTTTTTGGGATAAATTCTTTTCAACTACGGAACCCTTCATTGTGCGTGGTCCGACACACACTTGGCCGGTTTTTTTTAAATATATTTTATCTTTTTTTTATTCAAAGGTTGAAAATAAACCTTCGGTTTTTGAGAGATTGTTCAAGTTACTGACTCTCTCACAAAGTCACAATAGTGGATCTGTTGTGATTGGTTTACCAAAAAAACAAAACCGGCCAAGTGCGTGTCGGACTACGCACAACGAAGGGTTCCGTAGTTGGGATGAAATTGAACCAAGAACAAACGTAACATTATAGTTGAAAAACATGTTCTCCCATACATTTCAACAGTAAATGTAAGTTTGTACTCACAATATTGAGAGATTTACCAGGTTATTTTAAGGCCACAAACTTCTTATAGGTTTTCCTGTAATCTATAGGAACTATTTTCTGTATTTTTTTTCAAAATTTTAGCCTCAGTAGTTTCGGAGATAAGGGCAGGGGAATGGTAAATTTTCGTAAATTTTCTTAAATAACTTTAAAACGATTTATTTTAAAATTATAAAAAAAAATATTTGAGACTCTCATAGGAGGTCTTTTGAGATTATTATTATTGTTAGAGTAAGGTGATTTAGGTGCAATTTTTTTTTAGTACTTGCTTTATTGAACTCTTGGCATTAAATTAACTAACTTTTACATGCATACGATGCATTGTTATTATGAAACAAACCGTTTATTAAGAGCTAAAAACAGAGAATTTCGATGACATTGTGACATCTGAATTAAGAAAATGAAAGATAATTAGAAAAAAGTAATCAGCGCATTTTGAAGACAAGAATATAAAAACAATTATGCGCTGAACAGATTTTCTAAATAAAATTTGTATTGCCCAATGCAAGTGCACAAACATAACTCGAATCGTTGCTGGCTCGAAAGAGCTGTATTTAACGCTTGATTTACCTAACATAATCCACCCAGATGAACTTAAAAAAAAATACCAGCTATTACTTATATTATGGATATTCACGTACTATAATAATATTTCATGTTATTTCATTACTTTTGTTTAAAAAAAAATACAAAGTTGCGCAAATAATTCGCCGCGAGTGAATTTTGCAAGACTGCAGCCTTAAAGGAGCGCAAAAATTTAAAAATCTCTTTAACTACATACTTTAACCGAAAAAAAACAAGAATCCAAACTATCCTATCATCAAATACATGACAAATAGTTCCCCAGAAAAACTTGTATGGAATTGAAAAATAATTAAATTACTTTTTTACCGTGCTCGGAATTTGAGATATTATCCGAAGCATGAGGATTTGTTTCCCGCATCGCTTCAACTGTGCGGATTTATCCTGAGGTGTGTTAATAGATGCTGCAAACTTATACCCGGGTTATCCGCCGTTAGCTGTGTTGTAGAAGCTATAAACTGCTCTGTAGTGGTGGGCGGTACTTTGAGTTGGGATGTGTTCTTTGTTGTACCTACATAATTATTATAGCAATATTTAATGTTAAAGAACAAGCACTAATTAGGTACCAAGCGTGCTATTGATTTCAGACCAATGACTAACAAAAATAATTTACAAGGTAGGTGTTAGTGAAACGCCGCCGCCGCCGCCGGTAGCTCTGGAAGGATATATTACGTACAGTAGTGCTCAAGTAATATGGCTTATGGATGTACCTGCGCAGAAGATGAATTTTCAAAGCGCGGGAAATGCTATTGGCCAATCGACACGCTCCACGCTTTTTCCTGTACCGCTATTGGTCGGTAGCTGCCGCCATGTTAGCGCGTGCTGCTTGGCAGCCGCCATACTTGCGAGTGAGACGGAACTAACAGCTGCAGTGTATTATGAACCTTATAGTAGTGATCTAAGGTTGATTGTAAATTTTAATTATTCTCGTTAATCTTCGGGGCCATACTTTCTTTTCTGTGCGAACGAATATTCACGACGCGCCTTATTAGTTGAGTACTACTGTACTAGCTTTTGCCAGCGGCTTGGCCTGCGTGTATGTCGGAAAGTATCCCACGGGAACCTTCTACCGGGATTAAAGTATCCTATGTCTTAATCCAGGTTAAAAACTATCTGTATACCAAATTTCATTCAAATCCGTTCAGCCGTTTTTGCGTGATTGAGTAACAAACATCCAAACTTTCACATTTATAATATTTTAGTAGGATTATAGTGACCTAATGGGGAGCCACACGCAAAGCTGTTTGTAGATGGCGCTCTGAACGACTGTACATTGTTTTACAAACAAATCCATACAATTTGACAATCGTTCGTTATGTCAAATCAATGAAAAAAGGACAGTCGATCATGTGCCACCTAGCGTGATAAAAAGTTAGTTTTCCTCCACATTGGTGAAGTTCTTCAGAAAGATCAGTTGCGTAGTAATTGCAACCGGCGTGCATGATTGGCTAGGTCTAAGAACGTAAACTAAGCAAAAGGAGTATGAAAGAATCGTAGCAGGTGGTGTTCTTTAGATTCTGCCTACCCCATGGGAATAAGGCGTGAGTTTATGCATGTATGGATCCAAGATAATAAAAAGTGCAAGTAACATGACATTATACAATGTTTATAAAACTCGTGATCAAGAAAGGTGCTTTTCCTATTTACCTGGGTCACATGATCTTTTTGAGGCAACGATCGGAAAACATAATACACGACTCATTATTAAAACTACACCAAGATTCATTTCAATAAAAGCAGATTTTTACAGTCAGGTAGATCTTTTTATCATATTTTCTGTGCAAAACTGTCAAACCGCCATATTTATTATTTAGATTCAATCTATCCTGAGGACTGTAAAACTGGTCCTAAGAAAACTTTTCCATCTAACGGAAAATTTTCCAAACACGACAAAAAAAATAAGAAACATTTTACAATTTCCTTGTTAGAAGGAGAATATTTTCCCGCATCACTTCAAGTGAAAGGGTAACCGTGTGGTGCGATAATGGATGCTGCAACTTATCTCGGGTTGTATGCACTGTTGGAATTTTAGAAACCGAAAACTCAACATAGCAGAAAATATAATATAATAGTAACAGATAGCTGCATACCTGTATTTAAGTCCCTAAAATTGCTAACATTCCCATCCCTTTATATTTTAGAGGTGGCAGTTTTTGTCAAGTCAAATATACATATTTTTAAAAAAGTGTCTGAAAATAGAAACCGGCCAATTAGGAGACATTATAAGAATTTGCTAATTGTTAGTGGTTCCGATACCGCCCTATTAAAGAAAAGTATTATGCGTATGGGTCCGACCATATTTGACAAAATACCCGATGTAATAAAAAATGAGACACTTCCACTTTTTAAAAAGAAATTGACAGATCTATTAATTAATAAATGTTATTACTCAATTGGCGAATTTTTTACCGATAAAAATTTAAATTGATAATATGACATCTCTGTTTTGTACTAATCTCATTTATATTTTTAATTTATCTGTATTGACTGTATTGCCTATTTCAAATTTTTTTGCTGAATTTCTTCTTGACATGGTAAACTTGTACTGATTTGATATAAAGACATTAAAAATATATTAGGTACTATCACATTCAGTGATAGTACCTAATATATTTTTAATGTCTTTAATATTATAGCTTAAGCTGTTTGCATGCCTTAGTTAAGGTAGTTAGTATAAGGAACTTTTTAAACTAAAACACCTGTAACTTGTACCTACTTTCTGTGCAAATAAAAAACTATTCTATTCTATTCTATTCTATTCTATTCTATAAAGTTGAATCCGTTCGTTGTTCCGTGAAATTCATGTGGATTTCTGTGTTACTTGGTTTGCAGGTAATCGTAAATAAGTGTCGGGAAAAAAACGGACTTTTCAATTAGTAGGTAATTCTTTTTTAGGGTTCCGTACCCGAAGGGTCCAAAAGGACCCCTATTGCTGTCACTCACGTGACCGTCTATCCGTTGACTGTCACATAGCTTTTACAGCCAAACGTTTGGAGCTACAGGCTTCAATTTTTTACAGTTTATGCATGTTGTTATCATAGACACGTTTGGCGCAGTGGTTGAGCGATTGACTGCTGCGCAGCATGTCGCGGGTTCGATTCCCGCACGAAACAAATATTTGTACGACCTACAAGTATTTGTTCCGAGTCTGGGTGTTTTTCTATCTATAATATGTATGTATTTACAAAAAAAAAAAATGTGTATAAGTAGTTTATCAGCCATCTCGTTACCATAACACAAGCATTAGGTTGCTTAGCTTGGGACTAGATGGCGTTGTGTGAAATGTCCAAGGATATTTATTTATTTATTATTTATAGAGCCATACGAATTGTCAAAAATTATTTTTAAATGTTTTTAAGGGGGATTCCCATACAGCTAAAGGGGGGCGCGAAAATGATGAAAATGTTTACCTACCCCACTGAGTGGGGTATCGTTGTTTAGAACTCTTTGGGTAGAAAATGTTGTATTTTTTATTTTAAAAAGTATTGGAAAATAAAGGAATGAGAAGCCACCAAAGTCAGCTTTTTAGTAGAACATAGTTTAGAAGAACAACGCGGTCACACAGACAATCACAAAAAGCGACTTTCTTTTATAATAATTACTATTATATAGGTATAGATTAGCTATTTAGTTATTACTTAGCCACGAGGAGCTCGTGGCTAAGTAATAACAGTCGCACGGGTCGATCCATCAGGTTAAGCTACGCTTGCCGGGGTTAATCCGTGGATGGGTGACCTATCTTTACATACCGAGACTTCTCCGTGCCTCGGAAAGCACGTTAAGCCGTTGGTCCCGGCTGTCATTCGTGGATCTTTGACAGTCGTTACGGGTCGTCAAAAGTCCGAAAGTCTGACAACCAGTCTTACCAAGGGGTATCGCATTACCCAGTTACTGGGTTGTGGAGGTCAGATAGGCAGTCGCTCCATGTAAAATACTGGTATTCAGCTGCATCTGGTTAGACTGGAAGCCGACCCCAATATAGTTGGGAAAAGGCTAGGCAGATTGACTATTATATAGGTATAGATCCATCTTTACATACCAACACCCCTCCGTGCCTCGGAAAGCACATTAAGCTTGGTCCCGGCATGTCATTCGTGGATCTTTGACAGTCGTTACGGGTCGTCAGAAGTCCGAAAGTCTCAGTCTTACCAAGGGGTATTATATATTACACAGTAACTGGGGATGTGGAGGTTAAATAGGCAGTCGCTCCATGTAAAATAGATGATGTTTATTATATACCGTGTATCTATAGGCTAGGTATATAATAACTGGCACCATATGTATTAAATTATCTACAAGTAATAAAGCACCACAGAAATATAGCAAAATTAAATACCGTAAAAATACATTTAAAACCGTAAATTAAAAAGTTATTTTTTCAAGCAAAATAAATATCGGATAAATTCAGTAAAAGTAATCACTCTATTTAGACAACTGAGCTGGCCACCTGCGGTACACCATACTGCCCAATCCATTGTTCACCGAACATGCTTTTTTTTGTTTGCACACCTTTGACCTAGTGATCCAATTCTACAGTGTTCAAATTTACTCAAAATTAAAAGTCTACTTTTTGACGTAATTACTGGACCGATGTCGTAATTTTTTTGTATATCTTCAGCAAAGGCGATAACAAGTATTGTTAGATTTATGTGTTGGATTCAAGTGATTGTATTTATTGCATAGACGTTTGTTCCATGCCGTATAAAAGATCCCATTGACATTGGAAATACTGTTCAAAAATCTTCACCAATAGGTACACAACCTTCTTCCCATCTTATTATTTTTGTCCAATAGTTGGCCACTTCAGTCGCGTCTCGAGAGGCTATTGAGGTCATCTTCAGGACAAATGTGAGGGTACTCGATTTCCTCAAGCAAATGTGACATAATTGAATAAAGAACAGACTTCAGGGCGTTATAATAATGGTACATTTCTGCAGCTTTCTACTTATTTTTAACAGGATTAGTGACTTCAAGATTGTCCACTGCTGTTAACACTTCGGGCGATTGGGTTTTGTTTGCTATTCCCCGGGGAATTTTCAAGTTTAATGTTGCTTGAAAAACCATGCTTACTTATTATTAAAATTTCTTCATAGTAAATATCTGACCAGTCAGTCTGTGTCTGCCGAGAAAGGGCTACACAACCATTAGGTCAGTAGCTTTGATTTTTAATTAACTCAGGGTCCAGTCTAATATCAACTTTTTAATTTTATATTGAGTTATTCAGGTTCCTCCTAACCATTTTAATTACGCAACCAAGGAGTGGACGAATAAAATGCTCTAATATATAGCTTTCTCAAAAAAAATTACCTACTACCTCTATTAAAATTAAAATAAATAGTGTTTTATTGTAGGCAAGAGTACCCATATACAAGAAAAATACAAAAATACATAATAATAATAATCATAAAAATATCATTCCATTCATTCATAAAAATAGCATTCCATCCATTCATCCATTCATAAAAATAAAAAAATAAAATTCATTCATTTATATTACATACCCGTACGTGAAAGCCGAATAACAAATAAATATCTACAAAATTTGGTTATATCAGTTCCTAATTCATAAATAATATTATCCTACGCTTCCAGGAAAAGTATCATTTAATATTACCTATAAGGTAAAACGTGGGAAATCAGTTGATGAAACCCAAATATACATAGAAAACATATTAAAGGAAGATATAAATATGAATGTGAGGCAAAATATGTAAGAGTTTACTCCATATTAAATATTAATACAGCAATTTATTTCTGCTTGCTCAAACTACGCTTTCGTAGTGAAAATATATGAACGAAATTTGAATATAGGTAAATACTTTGGAATGGGAATTACTAAGAAAGAGACAAAATTAACTCGACTTATTTGCCATAAAATTTTCTTTGAAATCCCTATAATAACTCGAAATGTTGCAGTTCTAGACTTTTCATAATGACGTCAAAATTATTATGATAGAAGTGAAAACTTATGACATCATATTGCGTCCATTTTTATTACCGGACTGTCCCAGAAGTAGGGTAATGTTTTTATGATAAGTGATCTAGTTTTATGCAACAACAAACAATACAAACATAGTATAAATATCCAAACCAGAGGCTGCATAGTCATCATCATTGCTATAAAAAGACAGTTGAAAAAAATAATGGGTTAACCCGGTTCCCTCGTAAAATAAAATGTAATTTACGTCCCTTTTTTAACCGACTTCAAAAAAAGGAGGAGGTTCTCAATTCGGTTGTATGTTTTTTTTTTTTTGTATGTTTTTTACCTCAGTACTCCGTCATTTATGAACCGATTCGGAAAATTCCGATTTCCGGGTATACTCCTGAGATGGTCGCATAAAAATATCTTCAAGTTCTGATGACTGGCTTTTGAGTTAGCTTCAATAATTTAATACGTAATATATTTCCCATTAAATTTAGTCTATGTGGATGATGCTCTAATTTATTTTGCAGAGTGGTATTCAGATTTGTGTGGGGTAGGCACCACTAAAAAGTGAAAAATAAAAACTTTTTACAAAAAAAAAAACCGACCGATTAAGTTGAAATTTGGTACAAATATGGATTTCTGTGACCCAAACACGTACACCTAAAGTAAATATTTGAATTTTGAATATGAGAGTCACTTTTAGGAGGAAAATAAGAAAATGTAAAAAAAAAGTTTTGTAAACTGTACCGTGTGACATATCAAATGAAAGGGCTTACTATGAGGATCTTAAATATATTTTATTTATAATTTTAAAATATATTGTTTTAAAGTTATTTAAGAAAATAGACGAAAATTGACCATTCCCCCCCTTATCTCCGAAACTACTGAGCCTAAAATTTTGAAAAAAATATAGAAAATAGTTCTATACCTGTAGATTACAGGAAAACTTATAAGAAGTCTGTGGTCTTAAAATAACATGGTAAATCTATATATATAAATAAATCAAAGTCCTGACTGAGTCACTGACTAATATATCAACGCACAGCCCAAACCAATGGACCTAGAGAGTTGAAATTTTGCACATAGATACCTTATATAGTGTAAACATCCACTAAGGAAGGATTTTTGGAAATTCTATCCCTAAGGGTGTAAAATAGGGGATGAAGGTTTGTATGAAAAATCCTATCCCTTGAGTTAATAGACTTGAAACTTAGCACGAATATTCATCTAAGTAAATTATAAAGTTTATCATTTTGAGTTTTCCTAAACTACCCCCTAAAGAGGGATTGGGCGTGTCAAAGTTTGTATGGAGGAATTTTAACACGCGGTCCGATTTACTCAAAACTCAGTTTTTATACTTGAGACCAAAAATGAAGACTACAATCGATTGTGCTATTTTGTGTGTAAGTAATAATTATAATGTAGTCACCTACAACGTGTATCAGGGTTTTCCAAAAATCTACCCCTAAGGGGTGAAAAGTTAATTTTATAGCGGAGGATTTTATTGGGGGCTTGATTAACTCTGAAATTGGTGTAAATAATGTTTGAGTCAAGTTATGGAAACATACCAGACGATTTTTGAAATTCTTTATGTGTGTTCGTGAAAACAGATATACAGTTTATATGAAAAATCTTATTAATTTGGTTAATGAACTTGAAACTTAGCACAAATACTTGCATAAGTAAGTAATAATGTTTGTCATTATTAGTTTTTCAAAACTACGCCTCAAATGAGGTTTAGGGATGTTAAAGTTTGTATAGAAGAATTTTAAAGCGCAGTCCGATTAAAAAAATGGTACTTGCCAAACGAATTTTCACCGATTTTGACGGCATATAGCTGATGTTTTAAGGAGTAACTAAGGCAATTTTTATTTTAGAAAAATAATTAGGATTCCGCGCAAGAAAATTAAAATCCATGAAATCAGACAACCACGTACAGTCCAGTACAAACTTGCTAAGCCTCCGCTGTCTATTACGGCTATAACAACAAATAATAAAAATAAAGCAAAGTTAAAAGTTTAAGGGGTCAGTCCCCAAACAATAAACTTTTCATTTTGAAAAAAAATAAATAAATAATCTAGCATGTGGGGTGTCATCGTCTACTCAACTCATTGAGTAGAGTACAAACACATTTTTTTTTATCTTCTAAAATTAAGAAATTTTAGACCATTTTTGTATGAACTCTAGCGCAACAATTCAACAAATTAGGAATTTGAAACTTCTTTATACCATGTAGGTACCATAAATACTGTATTTAAGCAACAATACTGAAAACGGCGATTCATAAGGTATTTTGTTTAAACATGGGTGATTTTCTGCAACTGCAAAAAATAACCACGTAATTCACAGTATCATTATAAAATAAGTAAAAATTATCTTTGCGATTGTTAATCATATAATATGGTACGGAACCCTTCGTGCGCGAGTCCGACTCGCACTTGACCGGTTTTTTTTTTTAGGGTTCCATGTCTGAGGAGGTGAAGACGAAACTATTGTAGAGGATGATTTATGTGCTTGTAATAAATAAATGTTACGGATAAACCACAGTACCTATGGAAGATATAATTATAATTTCTGTGGCTGCATCAACTAGCTTCGTTAATGAATTGAACTTACCAAACAATTTGCTTGAAAAGTTGGAAGGTATGAAAACGCAGCAAATGTAATGTAGGAAAATTGCAGTAAGTAGGTATATTCCAGTAAGAAACGATTTCACTACCTTGCTCAAATATTCTAGGCATACAGAATACAAATGGACTTTCGAGATAAATATAGGCATCATATTTTAGACTTTGACTCTTGACATAATATTTTAGCAACTTTAATAATAGACAACAAAATCGCTGTGATTACTTCAACTGAATATCACCTGCCGCTCGTGAAGAAAATGCTTTTTCGGAAAACCAAACAAAAGGTACAATACATATCCTGCAATGATATTAATTTTATTGAGAGTTCCCAAATAAACTTCATTAGCTCTCTTTTCTTGATACGTTTGCGAATGAATGGAATATGATACTGTCAGAATCTTTGAATTTTTGTGAGAAGAATGCATGACTGTGTTAAATAAATTATATGTTTAAATAGTGTTGGTTGGAGGTTGGTTGTGTTGGTGTATTGGTTTCAGCCGTTCTATTTAAAATAAAATAAATAAATAAATAACGAATCCACTGTACATGAAAGCCAAATTACCGTGAAACAATAATTTAGTTTACATTTAAACCACTGTTCAATCCTCGTGTGTATCTGCAATTACATAAACGCTCCTGTTTCCTCGAATTCCGGGTCGTTACCACATCGAAACGTCTTCAATATACAAAGGTTTCCCACAAGGAAGATATCAGGTTTGACTAAGATTGGTTTAAGTCGAAATTGTGTTCACGCTTGCTTGCTTTCTGTGTATTAATTTGATTCCAATTACTAGCTTTGTATCAAACTTATATCTACACAATCTAGGATACTTCAGTTTTGGCTAGGTACTTTCGTGATTTTCAGTTTCAGCGAAGTTCCCAAGAAACTGTCATTTCATATGAGCAAAAAATCTATCTATAATATGTTGAGGGTGAATTATAAACCATAAGACTATACCAAGATAAAATATTTTTAAAATCATTGACTGCCATGTGTGGTTGCAATTTTTTAAGTTTTTTGCTCGTGTAATCATGACATGTGTGGCCACTTTCTCACCTGGCGGCAGCGACGATGCGGAAAACTATAGTACACGTTTATTTTAAAATTTCCTTAGAAGATGCGGCCAACTATAATGGACGTTTCCTTAGAAGATGGGGACGACTATGGTGCAAGTTTCCTTAGAAGATGCGGACAACTATGGTCCACGTTTCCTTAGAAATTTCTTTAGAAGATGCGAACATCCTTAGTGGACGTTTCCTTAGCAGTATTTACTCGAGACTTGAAAGCTACCGAAATATAGCTATCGGAAAATACCGACTCTGAGTTTAAATTCTTAGATTTCAAATTAAATACGGAAATGTTGTTAACGTTATCTCAAAACGTTTCAACACCACCTTATTTCAAATAGTCCTAAAACAATGACACAAACAGTACCAAAGCTTCTGAGATATCTCAAGTAAATTACTTATTCACGCGAATTAAACCTGTTAAATATGATTAAACTTGAAGAGGAAGTTAGCAGATACAAACCTGAAATCCTTTGGAACGGGTACCTCTAATATAGCTGCTTTCGTCTAACGAAGTTGATACTATAAAGGAGCTTAGCAGAGATTGGTCTGTTAACGTAAACTCGAATCAATTTTGGTCTCGGTACTGGTAAATGTGTTTAGTTAGTTACATCTACGATGTTCAGTTGTTCTCAGTGTCTTAGATGCTGACTAAATGAACTTCTTGTCAGTTTTCTTAGAAAGCAGTTGTTAGACGACATCGAGGTACACTGAACGACGACCCATGAACGGTACATTGCGTGTCACGAAAGATGAGACTTGACACACCACGTAGTTTGACTTGCGCAGTAGATTATAATCGTCTGTGTCTGATTATTCTGATTTATATGTCTCTTTAAAACGTTTCATTTAAACGTTTTTCTTACTTTCTTTTTAGGGTTCCATATCAAATAAAAGCGCTTAGTCTCAAATATATTTTTTTTATAATTTTAAAATAAATTGTTTTAAAGTTATTTAAGAAAATAGACGAAAATTTACCATCCCCCCACCTTCTCCGAAACTACTGAGCCTAAAATTTTGAAAAAAATACAGAAAATAGTTCTTTACCTGTAGATTACAGGAAAACCTATAAAAAGTCTGTGGTCTCAAAATAACATGGTAAATCTTTCAATATTGTGAGTACCAACTTACATTTATAGTTGGAATGTATGGGAGAACATGTATTTCAACTACAATGTTAAGTTTGTTCTTGGGATAAATTCATCCCAACTGCAGAACCCTTCATTGTGCGTGGTCCGACACGCACTTGGCCGGTTTTTTTTCTTTCTTTAGCGGTATGAGGTCTGAGACGGGAAGGGACCGGGCGTCACCGGGGCGGCGGAAATAGCGCGGGTGGCGCGATACTGCGCTCGTCAAGTCTCATCTTTCGTGGCACGCATTGCAGCTACCTCAAAAATGATGTCAAGACTTGTAACATCGCCATCTTACGCATAATTATTTTAATCAGAATATCAATATCTTTATCTGGGTCAGATAAACAAAATATAACTGAATGACTGGTTCCGATATTTTAATAAGTTAATTTAACTGTCAAAAATTACACTGAATAAGCAAGAAAAGAACGTATTTTCTGAATTCGAGTTCAATTATTACTATTAAATTAACCCATAAAAATACTTGAAAGATATCTTAATATCTATAAAAATCAATGCCCCCTTTCGTTGTAATTTTATAACTCAAAAACGGCTGGTCCGATTTAGCTGATTTTGATTTTGAAATGTTTGACGTAGTCCAGGGAAGGTTTAAACGATGAGAAAAATTGGAAAAATTGCCGGGAAAATTGGAAAATTCCGGAAAACTGAAACTGGATTTTGTTCGGGAAATTGGGACAGGACAACGTCTGTCGGGTCAGCTAGTTTAATATAAAAATCTGTAAAATATAGACCGTTTAGGTAATATCACTAGTGTTTTAAGACATCTACGCTACAGCATTAAAATACAGCAGAATTTATTAAAAGTCTACAATTTTTCCGCTGGACAAGACGTTACAAACATTAGCTTCGAATTGAAGCCTTACTTGCAATTAAGAAGCTTATCTGCTGCGTAAAGAGGCATAGAAACAAAAGAAAAATGGAAGTCTCGATAATTTGTTTGGTTGAAAAACAAAGGAAGCCGTCAAGCTGCTACTGTGAGTTGTACAAAACTTAGTTTAATGGAGACTAAATTCATGCCATCCCTTATATTATGTATTAAAAAGAAAGAGACTGCATCAATTTAAATTCTCCATTAAACTAATGTGGTTTTGTGCATTTCACCGTTAATGTTGCAGGCAATGATTTTGTTGTTGCACGAACCAATGGACCTAAAGTTACCTTTTACGCAAGCCTAAGGAAGGCTTGCGTAAAAGGTAACTTTATGTCCATTAGTAGTAAGACTAGTACCCGTTGAAAAGGTAGTTTAAGTAAACTAAATTTAAGGCTTTTCTTCCGTAGAAAGCGCGGTCACTGTCGGACTGCATAGAAAAGAAAGAGAAGCGCGATGACCCTGGTAATTTATTGCAAAATATGAAGCAATTATCTATTTACAAAATATGTATTGATTGGACTAAAGTCACGGCTTCTTCCCATGGGGGTAAGCAGAAATTACAGAACATGGAAACGCCACCTGCACCATGGACTAAAAAAGTAATGACATGAAATCATTCCTTACTTTGTAGAGAACTGTACAAAATGAAACCTAAAATTAAAATTGTAGGAGTAATATGGTAAAAACTAAGAAAAATACACCCGAATTTAGTTTTTTCTTTAGTTCTTTAGTTCTTTAGTTTTTTGTTAAATGATGCTATAGTTACTGTAAAATATTGACACAAAGTTACTCAGTTTTGTCGTATTTCACGGAGGAAAAGCCTTAAGTTACGTTTCGTGTAAGTAACATTTTATAATAGTACTTTCCACGCAGCTTCGCCCACGTGTATGTCGGAAAATATCCCACGGGAACGTGCTACCGGAAAATCCTTCCTTATTCCTTGTCTACATTATACAGGGAACCTCTGTGCAAAATTTCAGCTTTCTAGGTCCAAGGGTTTGGGCTGGGCGTTGATGAGTCAGTCAGTCAGTCAGGACTTTTCTTTTTATTTATATAGACTTTACGGAAGCCAGTCTTTGAAAAACTCTACGGTACATCAAAAACAAAATAGGGACTAAATCAAAGTGGAGGATTTTATCAAGAACTTTACCTTAATAATGAAAGTTAACATATTTATGCTGCAGTAACAATTTCCTAACATTAATCATTGGCGATAAGATATTTCCAACTGCAGTGACTCCACCTACTATTCTGTTTGATGCTCGGGCTACAGTAGGCAAAACGCCAGAGTAAGTTACTCTTCCAATGAAAGCGCAACGTAGTTTTAAAAGTCGTTTGAATATTGACCTGGCAGAATAAACCTAGCTGTGTTCGCGGATTCACTGAAAAGTTATTAGTTTTCTGGAACGAAAAGCACTTTATGCTAATCCAACACTAACAATACAGTGAAGCATGAGCTCTGTGCATACACTCGCACACGCACAGATTCACATCAATCTGAGATTTCGTGCACACATGTCTACGAATCGACAGCGCTGTCTTGATTATTTATTTAGTCTGAGAACCAGCAAATAAGCATTCATTTTAGGTATCAACAAGAGAATCGGCACCACCGATTCTCTTGTTCAATAACTAAACCAAAATTAGAGAATCGCTATCTTTTACTAACAGACAGTGCGAGAAAAGGACGGCTGTAGCTATGAACTAAGTTAGAGATGTCGAACTAAACGCTTTGCGCTTCACCGTGTTTTGGTCAACATGTTTTACGTGGCGTCATCTGTATGGATTTTTATATATATATATATGGATTAATTCAACTAAATTTGACGGCTCTAATTTACGACCGTCTCTTTCTTGTTTTATTAGAAAGAAAAAGTTAGCAATAGCCTAAATTAAGTTTAGTTTGTACACAACAGAATCGCCAAAACTAATAATTTGCGCGATTGAACAAGACCTGCCAGTAGTGTCAGTGTCATCATTGTTGTGGATTATTGATATTGACAGCTCATAAACGCGGTTGAGGTGTGCTCATTTTCATTGGTCTACAATGTCATTATGATCATTATTATCATCATCTGCCTAGCCTTTACCCAACTACTTATATGGTGGTCGGCTTCCAGTATAAACGGATGCAGCTGAATACCAGTACCTACTTTACATGGAGCAACTGCCTATCTGACTTCCGCAGACCTGTTACTGGGTAATACGAGAGATTTTAGTATGATCATTAAGCATGGTTTAATTAAAACCATGTCATTGTTTTTTAAATACTTACACAAAAGAACGAAGGAATCGTAAAAAAGGTATACCTACAATCTAAAACTCGACAACTTCGCAAACATTTTCGCAATTTTTATCCCTACAACAACTCACTCCATTTTATTTTCCAAACCCATATCAGCATGGAAACTGTCCAACATTCAGCTCGGTAAAAACGCTCGTTTACGTTAAACGCACAACCGACATCGGTTACTCTCTGGTTAATTTTCCTAATAGTTCTCAACGAACAATGTTTACGCATCCTTCGTCGTGATTTCTTGCCAGCCTTTTTATTGTCTCCATTTCATTTTTTTCATCTAGCCACACAATTCGCGAGCTCGAAATTCAAATTGTTCACCCACACAAAATTTCCACTGTGCCGAGTTTTAATTGAGAAATGTATTTATTGTTTCAATATTTATTCACGAATATTTTATTTATTTTTTTCAAATTTTCAGATTTGTACAGGCCTTGGGTAATGGATAGGATTGCGAAATTTTTAATCAAAAAGCAAATGCCGAATTTCTGGGAACTGATGAGGTTTTATAAATTAGGGTATTCAACTCGTCCTACGATATCTATAAAGTAAGGCTGGTACCTAAATATAGAATTTTATACCATATTAAATTTATGATTTACCTTCTAAATTTAGAGCGTACTGATAAGTCGTAATTAATTAATGCGATACGATCGACGGCTTCATCTTGCCGCACCAAACTTCGGTTTGAAAACTCTATAAATAAACACAGCTACACACACTATGATGAATAATACCTACTTAATTAATGAATGAATGTAAACGTGCAGAGATATCACACTTAGTAGATAGTTAAAAATCGATTGAGCGCTTCCGCTTGTTCTAAGATTAGATCATTGTTACGCCACACATTTAGATGTTGTGTAAATCAACATGAATACCATTTACTCAAATTATAACTAAACAACGTTAATCATAATATAATCCCTTGATTATGAGTTATCTATGTAATGAGGTTTAAGGCAACGGAATGCTTGTTGATGGTCAGTCCTCTGTCCAGGACATAAGTCTGTATCATAAGTGAGTGCTCATTTTTGGCTAAGTGTCAACGTTTATAATTATGGTGGCGAAGGTATCTACAAGAGTACATACAAGTTTAAGTTAATTTATTCATTGTTTAAGACTAGAGCTAAACTAACAAGCATAAGGTCCCAGCTAGCACTTTAGTGACTGATGGACTTGAAAAAGCAAATCTTGAATATTCTACATTCACCGTAAACGAGCTTAATTAATTACATATGAGCCGATCCAAGGAGCACCCAAGCCCTTTACAGCTTACAACAGAATATATAGGGATGAGGACTAAAATTTTTTTTTGTCTGTTATGTACGTACATTATTATAAAATATTGGACACGTATTCTTTCTTTTTTTACGTAAGCAAAAGATTACGGCATTACATTGAGTTAAAATATGGCATGACGTCACGCCTAGCTAAATTTTATACGTAGGTGTGACGTAGAGTCCCCACTCACCAACTGTAATGCGTATTATCTAAGTCATTTTTAGGGTTCCGTACCAAAATGGTAAAAAAGGAACCCTTATGGTGTCACTCAGTCTGTCTGTCTGTCTGTCTGTCTGTCTGTCACAGCTGGACATCTCAAGAACTACTCATGCTATCAACTTGAAATTTAGAATAGTTTTAGATGACGTTGACCCAACTATTTTGCAAATAAGAAAGAAATTAAAATATTTATATTTTTTTTGCAAATGGGACTGAAAGGGGGTCTTAAAAAATCAAACTGGGGCTACTAGGGCATGTGGGGTATCATATGAAAGAACGCTGTTTGCACAATCTCAAACTTTTTTTTTTTTTAAGCTGCATAGTTTTCGACTTCTGATGAAAAATTTAAAAAAAAAATACCGTTCCCGCCCCCTTATCTCCAAAGTTTGCAAAGAGAAAAATCTGAAATTATTCTATGTGATAGAAGTTTATCTAAAGATTACAGGAAAAATAAAACGATGTCTATAAATAGCACACTTTTTCAGAAATCGGAACGGAACCCTCGGTGCGCGAGTCCGACTCGCTCTTGACCGGTTTTTTTATTAATATGATAAAGCAAAAAATACGTGTCTAATATTTTTTTATTATCTGACTGACGGACTAAATAGAATTTAATTTTTTTACCCAGGCATCATCCCTATTTCTGCGGTACAGTATTTTAGGAACTAAATGGTTTACAAACAAGACTATGACACAATGACAGACAGTTATGACATTTTGTACCTACGCATTTTGCAACTGCATTTTGGAACATTCCATGCATTTTGCATGACATTTTAACACTCTACCTCTCAAAACTGTGACAAGACTTGATTCGTGTATGTAGAGCGAAGACAGATGTAGAGCTTACCAACCTTTCACTACGTCGCGCGTCGTTGGGCTACCTAGTAGAAAATAAACTTTTGGAAAATCCAAAAGTACACAACTCACAGATAGAAACATGTTGATGATTTACGGAAAAATAATTAAGAAACTTCATCGATTTTTATTAATATCTTTTGAACGGTTATTGAGTTATGATAACGAAAGTAATAGGGCTCATCCGAAGGATGAAAGAAAATTTATAGAAGATTTAGATTAATCCATTGCGTGTGACGATGTGAATCGTGACGACAAACAGACACACTTTCCAACGGAAAGCACTACACGTAATTTTTAAATACATTTTTTGTTACATAAATATCAAAGTATATACATACATACATCTCACGGCTCCTTCTTAAGGGCGTGGGCAGAAACTACAGAACGCCATCTGCTACGATCCTTACCATACTCCTTTTGCCTCATTTACACATCTGCGGGGGCCTAAAACGGCCACATTAAGCAATTCCTCTAAAAGCGATTCTGAATTCCCAGAAATTTATTATGATTGTGCTATTTGACATTAAACTTCAATAAAGCAATTCATAATTTGTGGACCATTTTACCAATCTCCATACAAAACTGTCAAACAGATGAATTGTGTGCTATGAATTGTACGCAGATAAATTATGAATTGTCAGTTTGTGACCGTTTTACGATTTTAAATATGATTCATAAATATCTATTATCCTATTATGATTCTGCCAAAGTGGCCGTTTTACCAACCCTGGTCTTACATGCGCGCCGGTTGCGAGTACTAAGCACCTGACCTTTCTGAAGAACATAACCAATAAGGTCACTATATGTCTTCTTAGGGCGTCTCCTCCCGGCGCCGGCGTTTCCACTCACATCTGCCTTGTAAATACCTTTTGTTAGTCGCCTTTTCTTTATTCTCATAACATGACCAAACCATCTAAGCATAATCTTTTAAATTTTTGCCACTACGTCTTCTTTTAAACCGCACCGTTGCCTTATCACATCATTCCTCAGCCTATCATTCATTGTCCCACACCTTTATCTAAAAATATATTAATCTTATAATTTCATGTCTCCAGTGTTTAAAACTTCCCTGCTAATATGAATTCCATATATAATTGAGACTTTGAGAGTATAGAAACGATTTTATGTTGGAAATTTTTGATAAGGTGACATATCGAGAGAGAGAGCACTCTTACATGTGACACGTTGTGAGGCGTGCAAAATGTATTAGCCTAACAATCCGTGTGCCCGATGGGATTTCCCGTAGCATAAATGACGGTCTTCCATACAAACTTTCATCCGCTATTTAACCCCTTAAGGGTTTTTTATACACTGTCCCACTGCTGAGCAAAGGCCTGCCCCAAATCCTTCCAAGCACCCTTTTCCAGGGCCACCTCGATCCAACCCTTGCGGTACGCGTCTACGTCATCTCGCCACCTCGTCCTGAGCCGGCTTTTAAGGGGATGAATTTCCAAAAACCCTTCCTCAGTGCTCAACTTCGTTATATATATATGGAACTTTTGTCCAAAACATGATCTTAGCGGTTTAGGCTGTGCGTTGTCTGTCAGTGCGTGAATTTAAGAATTTTATTATGTAGAGTTTAACTCAAGCAGTATTGACAATTTATTATGCTAAAGTTTGTTATCAAATGTATGCGTATTAGATGTCCATATAAAACATTACTTATGCTGGACGTTCGGATATTTCAAACTCAGGTATTTGTGCACATTGGGCACGCCACAATTGCGGCGATAAGTCCCCTCTTTGAGGAGTGGTTAGAGAGGCGCCTGCACGGCGTCCTCACCTTCCGCCTGACGCAGGTCCTCACCGGACACGGTTGTTTCGGGAGGTTCCTGTTTCGCATAAGGCGGGAGGAAACGCCCGGGTGTTACCATTGTGTGGATCGCCCGGAGGACACGGTGGAGCATACAGTGGAGGTCTGCCCGGCTTGGGCAGAGCACCGCCGTGTTCTCACGGAGGCGATCGGCGGCGGCGATCTCTCACGTCCGAGCCTGGTCCAGGACATGGTGCGGAGCGAGAGTGCATGGGAGGCCATCACCTGCTTCTGTGAAGCAGTGATGCTCGCGAAGGAGGAGGCGGAGCGCGTGAGGGAGAGGCAGCCTCACGGCCTCTCCTGCGGCGGGAGACGCCCTGGGCGGCGGGAATCGCGGGGCGATTTCCGGCCACCGTAGGCGCGGGCCTGCGGACGGTGAGCAGCGGGTAGCTCACCGTCCGGTAAGGACCAGGCCCGAGTCGACGGCGCGTTGTGTTCCACGCGCGCCTCAAAGAGATGTCAGCAAGTGACGGGGTACAATAGGGCCGACGCCGCTGGGGTCGCGGGTTGTTTGAAGAAGTTACCGCGGCCCTGGCATAGGCAACTGAAGGAACACGGATGGGTTTTAGTCAGTAAAAGTCTGACACGCCCTTCCGCTCCACCCAGAGCGGGAGAAGATATTTGATGATTTCCCACACACACAAAAAAAAAAAAAAAGGTATTTGTGCACATAAAAGAAATGAAACCATTCCCATTATTATTTTTTTTCCATTTTTTTGTTTTATTATGGCTCCGTACCAAAATGGTAAAAAAGGAACGCTTATGGTGTGACTCAGTCTGTCTGTCTGTCACACCTGGATATCTCAAGAACTACTAATGCTATCTATAACTTGAAATTTAGAACAGTTTTAGATGACGTTTGCCCAACTATTTTAGAAATAAGAAAGAAATAAAAATAAGTACATATGTTTTTTTTGCAACAGGGCCCGAAAGGAGGTCTTAAAAATTCGAAGTGGGGTTACTAGAGCATGCGGGGTATCCTAAGAAAGAGCACTGTTTGCACATTAAACGTTTTTTTCTTTTTTTTAGCCCGCCTAGTTTTCGACTTTTGATGAAAGAAGTTTGTGAAATGTGATAGAAGTTTACGAGTATGTATAGATTAGTTACACGAAAAATATAACGATAAATACGTCTCTAAATACCACAGTTTTTCAGAAATCATCAACAAAAATTACATACTTATAAATGATGGTACGGAACCCTCGATGCGCGAGTCCGACTCGCTGTTGACCGGCTTTTTTTATCTGCTGCTTGTGTGCATTTTAGTCTGTGATAAATAAATGTATTTTCTTTCTTTTCTTTCTTTCCCAAACCAGATAATAAAATGAGTGTCAAATTCGAATATCCCGTTGCTACTTATAAGTACCTTTTCTATAATGTTCTATCTATATTAGAGGGTTTAGCTTCCGTACTTAGTCCTTCAAGTGGACCATTGTACGCACGGCTACAGATCAAGCTATACATCTCTAGTATAAGCTGATCTCACATTGTATAGGATTTCCTTACAATGAGAGGTAGTGTAAACTGGAAATATACCTATATCTTGATGCGTAGCCGTGTGTACGTGGGTCATGGCAGCCATCGGTAGTTATTCCAACCAGTCCACCTCCCTCCAGAAGTTGATGAGGTCTCCTGGTCTGTTTAGAGCATGTGTAAAAGATCTGGATGACCCGAGGGTTTCAGTTCTAATCTAGGTAACGCCTGTGCATTCTGTGAAACGGTTTCCTCAGCCTGCACAGAGGATGGTCCGTTCAAACTCAAACTCAAAGCATTTATTTCAATTAAACCAATTACAGGCACTTTTGAATTGTCAAAGAGTCGGTCAGTAGGTAAGTCAGAAAGTTGAAGCTAGTTGCCCATTCCAAAAGGTAGATCTCTATGGAGAAGAACGTTATGCTACTTATACGTATTCATTGGTATAAATTTCACTCCGCATTCTATTACTAAGTGCCATACAAAAATACAATACCTAATAAGATTTATATCCGAGGGAAGCTTAGAGCATAATAAACCGAGCTTCAATTGTAACTTGGCGATTGTCTTCAGAAAATATTTCGTGATATTTCGGTTCCTAAAGAAAATTGCTTTAAGGGGAACCTTTCACCGGGAGTGGCAAACGCCAAAGAAAAGTTAAACCAATTATTTGGAAGTAAGAAATATCAAAACGTTGTAACAAAGTTATGGATTCGTTTATAGATTTCTCGCTTCTTGGCTATCTTCGATTCAATTAAATTAACACAACAAAAAAGTTGAAAAAATGTGGACCCATTATTTTCCTTAAACGCATTAGTTTTTAAAACGTAATACATATACACGTATCCAGATGCGTAATACAGATATAAGTATACCTTAAGGCTTGTCCGCCGTAAAAAGCGCGGTCACTGTCGGACTGTAAAGAACTGTATAAATTTATGAACACTTAATGAAAACTGTAGGAGTAATATGGTAAAAACTCGAAAAAATAGACAGAAATAGACCTTGGTTTATCCTTTTTTTCTTTAGTTCTACAAACTAAAATTGATTTCAGGACACATGAAATCACTTCTTTCTAGATTATTGTGTATTTTTTTTTTATCAAAAAGGTGATATAGTTACTGTAAAAATGGAAACAAACTTACTTATTTTCGCCGTATTTTAGGGAGGACAAGTCTTAAAATACAGTAGTACACCTAGTAAAAATAATAACGTACCCTTTTATTTTACACTGTGCAAAACCTACCCAGTCAACGAATACTAATGATTTACGAATTCAAACAAACACGATCAAAGTTCCATCCAATTATCAAAATTTTCAATCTACAAAAGGAACGAGGATCAAAATTTGATTACTCGAGTCAAGATTGAATAAAAAAGTGAATTAAAAGCTGCGCTAACAGCGTCCATTGTGATTAAAGTGAAAAATTAGTCGGAAAATTCTCTCCTCTGTCAATCTCGGATCCCACTTTGTAACGTTGACGAATCACTCGACTGTTGACCCCTCGGACGAACTTGGACGAAAGTTTTATTTCATTATCTCTCCTGAACGGAACAGGAATTGTACAATTTTGATGTCGCAATTCAGTTTTTCCAAGTTCTACGTATTTTCTCGCTCTATTTTAGAAAAGAGTGTTAAGCCCCTTTTCTAAAGCACTGTAAAGGGCATGAACCCTAAACCTAGTTTCGCTAAGTCTTGACGAAAATAGTTCAGATACAATACAACTGCAACAAAAACGAAAAAGTACTAATTGGAATTGCAGGTCCTTTACAAATCGACGTATGAATTGGTTTTGCCACTTACCACTTTCATCTGTCAACATCATCAACATTCATTAACTCGACACCACCACTTTCGCAACACTAAAATTTTGACCTAAAAAAAGTAAAAGAAAAAAGTGTCAAGTCCACTCCGAAACAAATTCACATGTATTCTACTGTCTATTATTGTTAAATAAAAGTAGCCAGTAACTTTGAATTTTAAATTCGAGATATTTTTTCGAACGGAGTGTGGGCGATTCGTTCGGCCCGCGCAGACGTCCTACCCCCGCGACGTTTCAGTGAAGACTGAATGGTACTGACTGAAGCTGAAAATCTGAAATATTTGTCGATCCTTGTGGACAGCCACCCGCTGCCGTGGAGATAAGTCCAATAGTACTTGCGCTAAGCTGATTACGAGCCTTGTTTCAGATATTCTCTATCTTCTATGTTCAAGTTTTAAGATTATAGACACCTTTAAGTAGCCGTTAACGGATTGTTTGGAGACTGTTACTGAACGTTTATTGTTCTTATTTGGCTTTATTTAGGAATTTACATTTCAGCTATAATAATTTCGAGGATTAGGGAGTAAAATGGAAACCACACCTAATGTGTCAGAAAATGTACACTTGGTCGCACATTATAAATGAAAATTGTCACTGAAAGGTACTATCACACACGGCCTACGCTGAATAACATTGACCTCAATCAAGTATGTAGCTTGCTTGTAAGTACTTATTGGTAACCAGGAACCTCAGACTCGCGCGTAAAGCAGATTTCGTTATACAAAATTATGTCCCCTCTTTTTTTTACACTCAGGGATAATGCGGAATTGGATCAGTAGATCCGAAGATTACTTACCCCCTACATTATAATATTAAGTACTAGCTTCTGCCCGTGACTTCGTCCGCGTGAAATTTCTTGTTCACCAGTTTCACGGCCCACCCTATTACTACACATCGCCCGCGCTATTACTTAGTTTTAGAATTTCATAGGCAAAATTTTGCTACTTTGCATTACATTATTGCAATTTTCTTAAGGATCTCTAATTTTTTCGAAAATAAATTATAGCCTATGTTACTTCCTGATAATTTCACTTTCTATTGGTGAAAAAATTATTAAAATCGGTCCAGTAGTTTCGGAGCCTATTCGGTACAAACAAACAAACAAACACACAAACAAACAAACAAACAAAAAAATCTTTCCTCTTTATAATATTAGTATAGAAGTATAGATAGATATAGATTTAGTCAAATATGGACGAACAAGTATTCAGCTCGCGTTGAACGTGCCGTAGCCTTAAGAATTATTACTAGATAGAACGTTCACGCTATGTGAGTTGCGCAAATTGGTATCCCCAAAGGCAACCATCCTGCACTAGTGAAGCGAAGATTATTGATGTACTGACATCTGCTTCATTAACAAGACCTACCTTACTACCAAGAGATACCTTAGACAAGGGACCAACCAGTTCATGCAGACACATCTCGTAAGTGTTAGGCCCATCGTCGACGAGCCTACTCAAAAGTAACGTTTTAATAGTTTGTATCGGGTTGCTGTCGGCGGCCTTAATGTTCAGTTATCAAAGTAATTTTGCAAGACATAAAAAGATAGTTCATTGGTAGATAGACACCTAACCGCCCAGTGATGGTAAGCTTTGATATTTTGCTTTTCGTAAGGAGACACATTTTAGTTTCAATTTTTAACCCTTCACGCGTCGGTTTGTACTAATTTATAAACCGAAAACCCCAGGGGTGGGACGGGGTGGGGGTAGTTGCGAACCCCATAGGTTCACAACTACTGATGATGATTGGTTTTCCATCGGATGATGTTTTTTTACACTTATATTATATGTAATATAAGCTACCTATTATGTAAAGGTTTTTCCTTATGCACACCCGTGTGTGCACTTGACGTGTGAGGGGTTAAATGTTGATTTTGTTTCCGATTTAATTAAACTAACTGTACCTAAGTATTTTTAATGACGTTTTAACAAGTAGCTTTTTACTGGTTCATTAATATACATTTCTATAATACTTACTCATGAAACTTATGAAAAATACCTTCTTACAAACAGACAATACACATATACTTACCTAACTACTACGTAGGTTCACCACGAGAAAGAGAAATTATAAGATTTGGGGATCCCCCTTACATCTCTTTTTGATTGACTAAAGCATAATGTCGAGTTCGCCATCTTTTTTTAGCCAAGGTTACCAGGTTGTATAGGCCCTTCTAAAAACAATAGCTCTATAGAAATCGATTCTTTGTTGTACTAAGATCAAAAGCGAGTTACTAAGATGGGAATTTTGGGGGCAAGGTTTGCTTATAAAAAACGACGTTCTATATCATTTTGGATTTCGCAAAACCCGTGAAAATCTTTGTTCTCAGAATAGACATTAGGGTCGTAGTGTAGTCGTTAGTACAGACAGCGTCAAAAACATCGGGACGAACAGACTGATCAAAAAATTAAACTTTATTTCAATTGGATAAAGTTCTTGTCAGAATGACAGTTGTGTGTACTGTTTTCATTCTGAAACATTCCTTGTGTTATTCAGTTAATATTTCATTTTCATATTGTTTAGATCATTTTGAATAGTCTGTTCGTCCCGATATTATTGACGCTGACTGTACACAGATTATATACCTACCACAAAAGATGGGCGCTTCGGTAATCTGTTTGTTTTCGAATTAGTACGATTAAGAGCGATGCCACACTGCGTTGCGTTGCGTTGCATCGTCGCATTTTAATGACCCTTGCTCGGTTCTAACCAACATGAAATCATGTCATTTGTGGCATCGCTCTAAGTGCGTACTAAAGGCTCTTACAGACAGAGGCGATATCGCGAGCGATATTGCGATATTATCGCGTCGCAACACCGCTACGCGACACGTCGCTACGCGATATCGCCTCTGTCTGTAAGAGCCTTAATTCAGAAACATTAAAAATACGTACCAAGTATGAGTACTTTGACCTACTAATTATTTCGTTCTTACCATTTTCGTTTAGATAGGCTAGTAAGCCTATTTGAGGAAACCTGTGTAGTGTTTGTGACATTGAATACCTACATATCGGAATAGAATACTTAATAAATGTAATTTTTCATATTAGATTAATATAATCATGTAATTGGATTTCGACAGTTCAATTGCCTATAATTGGTTAATCCTCGTTAACATATTGCGTGCGGCAGTAATCCCTTAGATTAGGTACCATGTAAGGATTCTAATGTATGTTACTGATACATTATAGCCAATAGGATTATTATGAAATAAATAAGTTACATAACGACTTATATACAGGGCATAACACGACCCATCACATAATAACCGATATTTACGCATTCTGTACATCAAACTACACATACATTGAGCAAACATTATTTCTGGGATATGACCTTTAAAATTGGTGTGAAAAATCACTGTATGGCAGCGCGATATGTAGCACAATCGGTCTATAATGTTCCCACTGCTGGGACACAGGCCTCCTCTCTTCGAGAGGGAGTGGACTGTAATGTACCACGCGGGCACAGTGCGGGTTGGTAGTAGATGTCACATGTCTTCTAATTTTTGTTTCTAGGACATGCCGGTTTCCTCACGATGTTTTCCTTCACCGTTTTGAGATCAGTGGTGATGAAATTATTTACACAAAGTAAATCGCAGGCGCCTGAGTTCGAACACGCTACAAATCGTAAGTCACGGCCGTTGCTAAGTGCCGAACGCAAAACACTGTGCATAAGGGTGCATCCAATGGTACAGGAGTTGTGGGAAAAGATAAGTCTCGAAAAAAAGTTGGATCTACTTTGACGTTCAATATCTCCGTTCTTTATTTTCCACGTATGTATGTATGTATTTACATAATCATAACCATAGGAATCACCAATACATCTCTTTAAGTTAGATTTCCTCCGGATTCAGGGGGGCTAAGACGGCCACTTTGGCAGAATCATAATAGGATAATAGGTGACCGTTTTACGATTTCAAATATGATTCATATCATATTTGAAATCGTAAAACGGTCACAAACTGACAATTCATAATTTATATGCGTACAATTCATAGCACGCAATTCATCTGTTTGACAGTTTTGTATGGAAATTCGTTAAATGGTCCACAAATTATAAATTGCTTTATTGAAGTTTAGTGTCAAGTACGTCAAATAGCACAATTATTGCTGGGAATTCAGAATATGAATCGCTTTTAGAGGAATTGCTTAATTTGGCCGTTTTAGGTCCCCAGGTCTGATTTCAGAAATCAGACTTGCAAATTGCAAGAAAATTTTAATTTCGCGGGCTACGACAGAGCAACCTTACCTTAAGCTTTGGTTTCCTGGGAAAGCAGTTCCGTCATATTATAACGGCCGCCATGAAAATCTGTCATTTTCACTGGTATTTGACATTAAGTCAAACCCGCTGCCCCAATATTTAAATCGCTAGATTTGTCCTCACCGTACTTAGTCACGTGATGAAGTGCCCATACTGAAAAGAGTGAGCTCACACATTATTCAATAATCCATGACAATCAAGTCAAGTCACTGGCGTCATTGTGTGTCAGAGTTGTCAAAGCAAAACAGTAACGCGAATATCTTTTGACGCGGTATCTAACGATTTAAATCTTTGTCGCCGTCATCATTTTCATGACAGCCGTCACTGCGGCCACCACTCTTCTAGGAAACGGTAGCTTTAGTGATGCTTCAATTTACTGGGGATTGTTGTCAAAAGTGGCAATTACGAGGACAAGTACTTACAGTGCTACAGGAATCTTATGGCACTCGAATGCCTTTAAAAGGGGATGCTGTTGGTTTTGAGAAATGTATTAAAATAAAAACCGTCCAAGTGCTTGTCGGACCACGCACAATGAAGGATTCCGTAGTTGAAAAGAATTTATTAAAACACACAACATTGTAATCACAAAAAAAAATTTTTTTGGTGGTAAAATTACAAATTAACAATTTTCGGACTTTTTCCTTTATTTGTGCTGTGAGACCTTGCTTCTTGCCAAATTCCATGGTTCTAGGTTATCGGGAAGTACCCTATAGGTTTTGATTTATTTGTGAGCATCAAAATATGTCGCATAATATGGCCGTATTTCTTTATTGCGTTGACTTAGAGACTTGATTTTTGTTAGAACTCCTAGGGACCGTAGACTTACATATTTGATATGTATTTCAACTTGATACCTCCAGGTGTACCTGAGAAAAGGGTCCTGACAGACAGGCAGACAACGAAGTGATCCTATACTCGTAAATGTTTCGTTTTTAGGGTTCCGTACCTGAAAAGGAAAAAACGGAACCCTTATAGGATCACTTGTTTGTCCGTCTGTCTGTCTGTCAGTCTGTCAAGACCCTTTTCTCAGGAACGCGTAGAGGTATCAAGTTGAAATTAATACCAAATACGTAGATCTATGGTCCCTTGGAGTCCTGAAAAAATCAACCTTCTAAGTCAACGCAATAAAAAAAATACGGTCATTTATGTGACATATTTTGTTACTCGCAACTGTCGCAAGTAAATCAAAACCTATAGGGTACTTCCCGTTGACCAAGAATAATGAAATTTGGCAAGAAGCAAGGTCCCCCAGCACAAGTAAAGGAAAAAGTCCGAAAATTGTGAATTTGTAATTTTTTGACATAATTTTTAGGGATCCAATGTTAAGTTTGTTTTTGGGATAAATTCTTTTCAACTACGGAACCCTTCATTGTGCGTGGTCCGACACGCACTTGGCCGGTTTTTTCCTTTTGAGGTACGGAAACAAGATGTCAGCCGTAGGTCCGATATTGGCCACGCGCCAAAAGATCCTTATACAGCTATTAACTGTCGACTATGAAAAACCAAAGAACTATTTCATATCGTATTCAAAACTAATAAAATAGGCTACAAAAAGTGTGCAAAAAGGACTCGTAAAATGCAACTGTAAACGGAAAAAATATTTGATACGGTTTTTCATCATTCATTTTACAATTCTCTTATTAGGTACATCGCTGGTGTTTTCCGTAAAACTTTTTGTATGGACCACCACTGACACGGCGGCGAGTTTGAAACGGGGAGCTTCATGAATAATGGGCAAAGTTGAAAGAGTTTAAAATTGAACTGTCCATATTTCGGCTGAATATTAATTTCGTGGATTCTAGTTGGCATTCATAATGAAAATTAATTGTAATAATTGTAAAGTGATAAATTCGTTCGACAGAGGATTGTGGTCTTATTGTTTGAGGAGGAAAATTGGTATGTTATGAGAGGATTTTTTGTTTCAATGTGGTGTCTATTACAGCTCTATGTATACCTACATTCCTATGTAACCTATATGATGTAGCTTGCTTGTTTGCTTCGTGTGAATGTATTTAAATGAATTTTATTTTATTTAGATACCTAACGTACCTACTTAATTGATTTAACCACTCGTTTAGTTACAGAAACAATTAAAAAGCCTCTCGTCTCACGTAGATCTGCGTTCTGAAATACGGAGAGAAAGGCATAGAATAGATTTATAGTCATATTTATTACTTACGGTATAACGATCAATTGTGGACCAAAATAGTTTTCTAATAAATAAACATATAAGTATACTATAGCGATTACCTACTCGAGCCTTAGGTTATTATTTTATAGTGGACAGCTACGGTAACTTTCTACTTAAGTATATCGAGAAAGCACTCGCCACTAAAGTTTCTGGTCGCAAATGGTCGCATACACGGTTGTACTAGGCATCCGGTTTTTCACGATGTACTTTACAAGGTACGTATAGGTAATATTATCTGTTCACTAACTATAACTAGTTCTATTTAAACATTTTGATACCTAAACGAAGACCTAGCTTCTCATTTTTATTATCAAGATAAATCATAACATGTTTTCTAAAACAATCTCGAAACTATTCAGTCATATTATTCACAAATTGAACACGACTAAAACCAAGTCTCGGTCAAAATGGCATAACTTAACTATGAATAATGTCATCTTAATTAATAAAATTTGCATAACAATCGTATGCAATATAGTACCTTTGTTTGGTATTCTAGCGTAATAGTAGCATCCCATGAGATATAATTAATAATTGTTTTATGCAAATCAGCATCCCTTATCTTTGGCGAGACTACATAAGCTTCTGTTGGGAAGTCAAACGAGGGCTTAGATAATTGAATTAAGCACAAAATTGTGCTTAAATGCTTAATCCGTTAAGGTGTACCTATAAATATGAAACGCTGGATTTAAATGTTTTAGAATGACACACACAACCCTATTTGGTTTCCAAGTCGGGAATTAATTTCTTTTTGTATTTTTAAAAACTCTTCATGAGGTTTATTTTATTTAGGGTGGCTTTCATTACGATTAAGAGCATAATTAACTCTAAACCTTTGAAATATGATTGCGTTTCATTTAAATTTAAGTTAGTAGAGCGTACTATAGGTACTATAGGTACACTTCTGCCTAACCCTTCTGAGAATACAGGATTGATGTTATGTTCTATTGTTAAAGACAGCTTTGAGTTTCATCATACAATTATTCGTAATTTATTCACCTTTAATATTAATGCACGCTTGTTTTTAGGATTCCGTACCGCAAAAGGAACAAACGGAACCCTTATAGGATCACTTCGTTGTCCGTCTGTCTGTCTGTCTGTCAAGACCTTTTTTTCTCAGGAACGCGTAGTGGTATCAAGTTGAAATTAATATCAAATACGTAGGTCTATGGTCCCTTGGAGTTCTAAAAAAATCAAGCTTCTAAGTCAGCACAATAAAAAAATACGGCCATTTATGCTACATATTTTGATACTTGTAAGTAAATCAAAACCTATAGGGTACTTCCCATTGACCTAGAATCATGAAATTTGCCAAAAAGGTCTTAGAGGTCTTACAGCACAAGTAATGGAAAAAGTCTGAAAATTATTAATTTGTAATTTTATCACATAAAAAAATATATTCAAGTATGTCAGTCTGTCAAGACCCTTTTTCCCAGGATTGCGTTGAGGTATCAAGTTGAAATTAATACCAAATACGTAACTAAGTCTATATAACCTTAGAGTTCTAAAAAAATCAAGCTTCTAAGTCTACGCAATAAACAAATACGGCCATGAATGCGACATATTTTGATACTCGCATGTAAATCAAAACCTAAAGAGTACTTCCCGTTGTTCTAGAATCACGGCACAAGTAAAGGAAAAAGTCCAAAAATAATTTTATCACATACATTTTTTTTTTTTGGGATTACAATGTTAAATTTGTTTTTAGGATATACTTCAATTCTTTTCAACTACGGAAACCTTCATTGTGCGTGGCGGACTTGGCCGGTTTTCTTTTTGGCTAAAATCAATTTTCGCTCTGATACTTAAATTTTTAAAATTTCAAATCAGTGAACAAGCACTTATCGTCAAAGTATTAATGAAAGATTTAACACAGCATTAACAAAGTTAATTAAAAAGCTCCGAGTATTTAAACACTTTACAGGGCAATGAATATTGAACAAATCATAAAACAAACAATAAAACCAGTTGATTGTTAAACTTATTGGCTTTTCTAATTTCCTTCTTCGTTTATCTTTTTAACGAATTGATTCGGAACTTGACTTTTTAGGGCGCGCACACAACCGACTACTTATATATAAAAAAAAACTACATACACTTCACAGCGGTTGAACCGATTTGGCAAATTTTTGTTTTTAATCAGCTGTCGGGGAAATTGGAAATTTCGGGAAAACTGAAAGCGCATTTTCTATGGGAATTTTGTATGAATTATTGAAAAGACAGGACAACGTCTGTCGGGTCAACTAGGTTTTCAGTAAAAAAAAACCGGCCAAGTGCGAGTCGGCCTCGCGCACCGAGGGTTCCGTTCCCATTTCTGAAAAAGTGTGCTATTTAGAGGCATCGTTTTATTTTTCCTGTAATCTTTACATAAACTTCAAACTACCCCATAGTTTAAAAAAAAAATAAAAAAATGTTTGAAAATGTGCAAACAGCGTCCTTTCATAATGATACCCCACATGCCCTAGTAGTCCTCCTTTGAATTTTTAAGACCCCCTTTCAGTCCCTGTTGCACACAAAAAATAAATATTTTTTATTTTTTTCTTATTTGAAAAATAGTTGGGTAAACGTCATCTAAAACTGTTCCAAATTTCAAGTTAGACAGACAGACAGACAGACAGACAGACAGACAGACAGACAGACAGACAGACAGACAGACAGACAGACTGACTGAGTCACACCATAAGGGTTCCTTTTTTACCATTTTGGTACGGAACCCTAAAAACTAGTAGATAAAAATAAAATGACCTATAATCATAATCTGCCTAGCCTTTTTAAACTATGTTGGGGTCAGAGTTTTACATAAAACGAGCCTATCTGACCTCCATAACCCACTTACTGGGTATTGTGTACCCTGGTAAGACTGCTTTGCCAGACTTTCGGGCTTTCGGATTAGTTAATACGACTTTACCGTTACATAACAAACAACTATTTTTTAGTCTGACAAAATTTTTGTTACACGAACCATAACGTTACACACAAAAAAAATACGTCCGAAACCGTCCGAATTTTGCCGATCTCTCCCGACTATTATCAGTACTTATACGAAGAAAGGGATAAATCAGACCACTGGACAGGTATTAATGCAGGACAAGTGTGCTAAGACGTGTGTGCATTGAACTGAAAAACATGGTACCGATCCACTCCGACAAAGTCGACGAATGGAGATTAAATCGATCCTTTGTGTTAAGCCTTAGTTGTAACATCTTCGATTTGAATACAAAACATCAATAAAACTGATTGTTGCGTCAATTCATCAAATTGGCGTCTTTTGATTATTATTGTTTTCTTTGATAAGTTTTCCGAATCGACAATTCTCAGCTTGTTTTTCTAATCAAACATGGGTAGATTAGCAGCTATGGGTAGATTAGCAGCTATGGGGTGGGTTTTTTTAAGGTAAACGCACACTTCTTAGAGCGAAGGAAGCGAAGAAGCTGAAAGAATCGAATTTTAGTATTCTTAAGATTCATACAAGTATTATACTTGTATGAAATCTTATGAAACCTCGCACACTTAACCGCGCTGAATCGGACGAATCGCCAGAAGAATTACTAAGAACTTCGTTTCTTTCGGCGCGGTCGATTCTTTCGGTGCGGACAAGTTTGTGTTTACCTTTATCCTTCCTCTAAGTGTACTTTATGCTGGCGAGAAAATTAAACTTTAAGCAGTCAGACATCAGTTTGCTCCAAGTTTTTGTAGTCTTTCGTTATAATATCATGACGTAAAAGCAGTAAATCTTCTCGCTACTAGGTGCGTACATCAAAGAGTAATCATCATCATCCCTTGTAACATATATACCTACAGGGTGACTTGTAATGTGACGTATTCCCTCCAGGATGTGATAGTGTGACCCATTTGCAACAATAAGCACCCCCTAAAGCCTATGCGAAAATTCATGGAAGTCGAGAAAACCCAGTTTTCATGTATTTTTAAAAATTTCCCAGAATTCGACACTTTTACACACTTTGACTTAAGTAATTACTTTTACTTGACTATAAAAGTCAAGTAAAAGTAATTACTTAAGTCAAAGTAATTGCTCAAGCAATGATTTTCTTTCTATAGTTTAGTAATTGCTTGAAGTTAGAACTGTCATAGCTTAGAATTCTTAGCCAAGTAATAGTCAACATTTTCATTACTTAAGAATTCTACCCTCAAGTATGAAATTACTTAGTAGCAAGTAATTACTCAAGTAATTACTTTGATTATAAATACGAGCCTTAATATCACTTTTCTCTCAAAGTTAAAGGGAGAAGTTTACTAACCATTTTCAAATATCATCTACGTTTATGAACTTTGACATAGTATCATTTGGAGATAACTGCATGGTTTCAAAGTTATATACGTAGATGACATTTGAAAATGATTAGATAAACTTCTCTCTTTAACTTTTAACTATTTTAGAAAATTTGGTTACATCTAAAGGTTTGTTAAAGTAACATGTACCCAATCGAATAGTAATGAAGGCCATTCAATTTGAGAGTTTAGAGAAAAGTAATATTTAGTGACAAATTCTGGGAAATTCTCAAAAATACATGAAAATTGGGTTTTCTCGAATCCCATGAATTTTCGCCTAGGCTTTATAGGGTGCTTATTACGGTATTTTACTCTATATGAGAAAATATCTAAAAATATAAATTATTTAGATAGCTTAGGCAAAAAGCAGTCGGAAAATTTATTTGTTTATTATTTATTTATCAAAAAATAAATAAAAAAATTAATAAAAAAATAATAAATGAATAAATAATATATATATAATAAAAGTTTTATTAATTTTAAAAATAAGCTAAAATAAGTTAAAAATATAATATCTTAAACTACCTTAATAATAAATGTTAGTTTTAGTTCATAAAATAACAATATAAATTTTAAAATTCAATTCAAAGTTTTCAGTTTTTTAATATATTTTCTAACACCATGAAATGCCGCCATGTTTTTACGTCATACCGCTCTGTAAATAAAAAAGTGTCAATGTCAACTGTCAACTGATGAGCGTATATGATTTGTAAATCATATACGCTCATCAGTTGACAGACGGTGAACTGACGTCATGACCACAAAGCAATATGGCGTCCACTGCGTTGAGCGTTTTCGCGCGAAATTTGAAAATGTAAAATTTAAATGCATTTTTATGGCACTTATCGATAGAATAAAAAATTTCTGGTTTTTTTGGTGGCTTATTAGCACTATAGAATCTAATTGAGACACTTTTCAAAAATGGGTGTAATACCCTATTGTTGCAAATGGTCACACTATCACGTCCTGGAAGGAATACGTCAAATTACAAGTCACCCTGTATAGTTACTTACACTGACATTATTCACTAATCACCCCACAAACTATGACAACAAGCGCGTTAAACTCACTCATTAATACAAACCCTTGTCAGTTCCCAACTTGTAATGATAACGTTATCTGTCCTAATTAGAGACAGCCTTCAAGGTAGGGTAGGCGTATTAATCAATGTCCGTTACATCGATAGAATAGGGGTTGGGACATTGACTTGACGAGATGTTCACCTTATTGTCCATTGGTTTCAAGTCGACCAACTAAGATAATTGATTCACGAAGTCTGTAATCAATTTGCGAGCGGCAATTGTTTTTTGGCAATTATTCGTGTGTTTCTATTTAGGGACGTTGATTTTGGATAAGTAATATCAGCCGCACGGGTCGATTAACCAGTTTAACCCCTCAAGTGTCGAATGCACCCCATTTGTGCATAAGAAAAACGCTTTTTTTGTTAGGTATATATGCTTATATCACATATATATAGGGTGACTGGTAATTAGTGACCGATACTTAAACACATGATTGTGCTCATGATAACAAACAACTTTTACTATGGGACCAAATCAGACATCGCGAAAAAAAAATCAGCTGCCCCATACATTCATGTTCGCATAACTCGTCAAAATGTAGGGAGCAGCTGATTTTTTTTTCGCGATTTCAGATTTGGTCCCATAGTAAAAGTTGTTTGTTATCATGAGCACAATCATGTGTTTAGGTATTGGTCACTAATTACCAGTCACCCTATATAAATGTAAAAAAACATCATCCGATGGAAAACCAATCATCATCATTAGTTGTGAACCTATGGAGTTCGTAGCTAAACCGCGTGTGAAATGCATCTAAAGTGTGCAAAAGGACAAAACTTTACATAATAGGTATATAAGCTTAGATCACATATATATAATCGTAAAAAAACATCATTTGATGGAAAACATATCATCATCAGTAGTTGTGAACCTATGGGGTTCGCAACTAAGCCCCAACCCCCCCCACTCGCTGGGGTTTTGGGTCTAAAATTAGCCAAACTCAGACACTTGAGGGGTTAAGTTACGCTTGCCGCGGTTGGTCCATGGATGGGTCTTTACATACCTAGACCCCTCCGTGCCTCGGATAGCCGCTGGTCCCGGCTGTCATTCGTAGATCTTTGACAGTCGTTACGGGTCGTCAGAAGCCCGAAAGTCTGACATTATACATTGCACATTACACATTTACTCTCCTCAGATGTCTGAGTAGTCCTAAATTTAGACGCAAACCGGGGAGGGGGGGGGGTTGGGGTTAGTTGCGAACTCCATAGGTTCACAACTACTGATGATGATATGTTTTCCATCGGATGATGTTTTTTTTACGTTTATATACTGGGTGATTTTTTAATGACCAGCCAAATTTTCACAGGGTGTTCTACCCATGAATATGAACAACTTTCACTATGGGACCAACTTTGAAATCACGAAAAAAAAACCAGCGGTTTCCTACAAAAGTTCAATACCTACTCGATCAAAATGTATGAAACAGCTGATATTTTTTTTGCGATTTCAAAGTTGGTCCCATAGTGAATGTTGTTCATATTCATTGGGTAGAACACCCTGTGAAAATTTGGCTGGTCATTAAAAAATCACCCTTTATATGTGATATAAGCTTATTTACCTATTATGTAAAGTTTTGTCCTTATGCACACATGGGATGCATTTGACACGCGGGGTGGAGGGGTTAGTTGCTGATGATGATTGATTTTCTATCGGATGAGGGGTATCGTACTACCCAGTAACTGGGTTGTGTAGGTCAGACAGGCAGTCGCTCCATGTAAAATACTGGTATTCAACTGCATCCGGTTAGACTTGAAGCCGACCCCAACATAGCTGGGAAAAGGCTAGGCAGATGATGTTATATGAATGTTGATTTTAGTTGTTATATACGGGTACGTTAGGCAAGCTATATTCGTGTTGAATGAGGATTAAAAAGAGTGAATCAATTGAATTAAAAGTGTGGATTTATCGGAATCTGTAACTGAATAATAGATTGAAAAGGTAAATAAGCTGCCAAGCCAAAAAGAACAAAGTCATTAATTACTAACACTCTAAGGAAAAATTACAGTATCACTTTTCTCGGAAAACTGGATAAGTTTACTTTGTTTGCCAAAAAAAATAAACACAAGAATTATGAAACCAAAAAAGTTAGAAAATAATAATATCATCTGGTTTCTCGCCCTTTCACATAATATTTAGCACCAAAACACGCTGTCCAAATCAGCAGGGTACACGTGATAAAAAATTTACACCAATAACAACGAAATTGTAAGGCGATGTCCGTTATACCAACTGCGTCAAAATAAAATATTAATACTGCAGTCATATCAATGGGCGTCTGGCTGGAAAAAATGATATATACACCTACAGGGTACAGATGTAAAGGCTGGTTTATACATTGCCGTGCTGAAAAATAATAAATAAAAAATGGTTTATTATTTTTACAAGTACCTTGACAATTAGTGATTGGAGCCTCCTTTTCAGCAAATCAACCTGATCAAAGTCATTTATTTGCCACCTTTTGTATTAGCAAATGTCTTAGAGCATTTAACCTATGGAGATGGCATAGCTGAGCGAACCCCTCTGCCAAAGTCGATTGGCCATATGGCCATGCACGTTATATAAAACTAATTCATTCGCCGACTGCTGTCATTGTGTATCGTATTGTGTCGCAAGAAAGTGCTCCCAAAAAATGGTTAATTGTGCAGTTTCCTCGTGCAAAAAGCGATCTGCCACTTCAAATTTGCGAAACCATGGTGTTTCTTACCACATACAAGTATAAATTATACATTCAAACAGTTTTATTTAAGTACTAGCTTTTGCCCGCGACTTCGTCCGCGTTTCCGTCGCTTTTCGTAAAAAAGTACCATATGTCCTTCCTCACGGTTCAGTGGTTTTGATGTAACAGACAGATTAACTTTCGTATTTTAGTAGGGAACTATAATATGTCAATCCACAATACTGTTGAAAAATATCGCAATAAGGAACCGCAGAATATTATTATTAATAGCTGTGCCCGCGACTCCGCCAGCGTGTAACTCCTTGTATGTTATTAAGTTAATGTATTGGTAATATTGTTTAGATCACTTTAACATGAAGCTTAAGTACCTATAGAACGAAAATACTTCAGCGCAAAGCTTCCGGGTAAACTATGTTGAAAGTTGACCCGTCCGGCACGTGAACATAAAGATTTCTAGAACTGCTAACCCGGGAAAGAGCGACATATAACTGACCATGCGAGAAACAACTGACACCGAGATCTACTCCAGCAACACGAAAAGTCTGCCCTTGAGCTTTATTAATTGTCATTGCATAACACACCGATACTGGGAATTGCGTTCTTTTAAATTGGAATGGAAAATTATTTGGTATTATGGGAATTCTGGGAATAAAGATGGTCTCTCCAGCACCGCAGCCTGTTAAAATTTGAGCCTCGATTACATTTTGTTGCAACTGGGTTACTTTTAGCCGAGTTCCATTGCAAAGTTGTGGTGGTCTTAAATTTCGGAGCAGAATAATCGGAATGCCAATTTTTAAACAATTTCATGAGAAGGAAGTCCGGGCATATTTAAAGAATTTAAAAATTCTATCGGGTAATTAGTGGTTTCTTGTTCATCTACCATTTTATTTATTGAACAATAAACTTTGCTTTCCCCTGGATATTCGACATTATTTTATTATTAATCTCAGATGCCTGGTCATTGCGAGATGATTCTTGAAATACTACAGGTTGGACTTTCCGTGCGATCTAAATCAATTGGTATTTTAAACATAGTGTGAGCAGTTTTACCTCCTGGTAGCAATGTTGCAGCTATACCCACTGATTTATGGCAAGATCACGAAAATTATCATTAGTTGCGCCTTCATCATTGTGACATATATTCCGAAGAAAGTCTTCTGCAAATTTTTCTTTATATTTTTCCCATAATTGGACAGGATATATTCTGACAAATTACAAAATGTGAGCAATGTTACAAATAAATGGCGTAACCGTCGTGGATTATCACTAACACAGGATTCTGCTAAAGCGTCATCCCAATGCTGACCATTTTCAAGCAAACGACGCGCTTGGCAAGCTGCATGGTAAGTTGGATAAACAACATCGTCTACTTTTCTCAAATCTATAAATGATGTATAAGTTTGGTGTTTATATACCGATTACTAAGATTCTTTTTTTATTGAATAGGTAATAATATTAACTTCTTTTAATTAGGGATGAGTGAGAGTATTATAAACGTAAGAGTAAACAAATATAATCAGAAAGCTCCGAACTGCTAAGCTATCGGGAGTTACACGTGTTATTGTGAGTCAACCATAAAAGATAGACATATGCTGTTGTGGGATATTTTTTAGATAATTTTATGTAGAACATTTCCGTCATAAATGATTTCTATGTAGCTTTAACCATTAAGGCTGCACACGCGACGGAAGCTTAAAAAATGGAGCAACTTCTCCCGTTTTCCCAACATTTTCCTTCACTGCTCTGCTCCTATTAATTGTAGCGTGATGAAAAGTATACTTTAACCTCCCCAGGAGTATGAAGAATAATTATACCAAGTTTCGTTAAAATCCGTCGAGTACTTTTTGTTTCTATAAGGAACATACAGACAGACAGACAGACAGACAGACAGACAGACAAAAATTTTACTGATTGCATTTTTGGCATCAGTATCGATCACTAATTACCTCCTGATAGTTATTTTGAAAATATATATCATGTACAGAATTTACCTCTCTACAGATTTATTATAAGTATAGATAATGTCGAAATAATCGTTGTTGACATTACGATAGAAAAATACAGTGGTACGTTGGTAGCGCAAACGTAGTACAGGTAAGAATTTGCATAGTGCAGGGACAACGTGAAGCAATGATTGATAAAATAAATGATTTTTTCAGTCATTATGTTCAGTAACCAGTTTTTTTTTTTGTAATGTAGGTATCTGGTTAAGTCAGGTTGAAATAAAAAATATATATATTACATAATATTAATTTCAGTTCTTTGTGAGTCGATTTAAATTCTTTTCTTTTGTAGTTTTAGGCTAATAAAAAATAACAGTTTGTTCGTTTCGAATGTGAGTTTTTGCAGCTCATGCAATTTGAAAAAAAATAATCAGCACTGGAATAATTTAATAACTATTCCACCGCGGACCGTAGGTAGAAGGTACTTACTAGTAGGTTTTTTCAAGGCTGTTATGAAAACGTAGTACACACGGCTACACATCAAGCTATACATTTCCAGTTTACACTAATCTCTCACTGTAAGGAAATCCTATGCAGTGCGAGATCACCTTATACTGGATATGTATAGCTTGATCTGTAGCCGTGCGTGCGTACACAATCAAATTAATAGACATGATTTTCCTTTGATTCTATTGGCACTTATTTAAACTGATTACTTCTATTCTATATTTTTCGTCAACAGATTTCCAAAAGATCCCGTACTATGACAAAATTGGAGGATATTTTGCGGTAATACAGAAACTTGGGGACCCACGCGTACTAGTGTAATCTGTTCGGAACATTTTATGTCGTGTAATTTTAAACAACTTGCAAATAATAGAAGTAAACTAATTGAGGGTACGATACCCACTTTAAAAAACATTCTTGGCACGGAAGAACCGCCTGCAAAATTAAAGATTTTAGTAGGACCGTTTTATTATTGGCAACACTTCTGAAATGTCAGAATTCCGTCGAATTAAAAATCAGACTGTAGTCGTCATTATTCAGACATGAATATGAACTAAACATGCGGGTGTGGCTTCATAGCCAAAGCCTGCACCCGCATGTTTTCCTACTAAAATATCAAATACATCATTTAGTTTCTTTAATTAGTTAGTTATGAAACACAGAACTCAAATAGTTTTAAAAAACAAAAAATGGACGAGTAAAAGTGTTATTTTTAACAAAATAATAAAATTGGCTGTGTTATTTTATTATTTATATTCTACCCTTCCCACTTTTTGACACGTATACCTACGTTAAGCCCGCATTATAAAACGGGGCTCAAGTATGTATCCCGAATTGTGGCTCCACTGTACTATCACACACGCGCGTCCGAAACTTCACATTGGTGAATCACTTGGGTTAGTGACCATTACCTCTATTGCTTGAGAATAATTTTGGTTAGGTTGGGTTAGGTTAGAACAGTGACCCTTAACGCGTAGCTAGTATATAAAATCGCCGGTTGTGTTTGTACAGTGGTTCCCGAATTTCTAAATGCAGAATGATAGGGAAGGTCCAGCAATATCAATAATGTTATTTGAAAAAAATATTTGAGTAAAAAATAAATACAATCGTTCTTTTTCTAAAGCACTATTAATTGTTTTGTCATTACTGGCTACCTACGTAGTTTTGCAGGCATTAATCATATTGCGTATTTTTGTGTACAGACGCCAGCACGTCAAGCTACTACAATCTTTATAAATCTAAATATTATTAGTATTAGGTTCAAGGTTGATTGGGAAAATTTGACAGTTTCGGGTGGCTTGACCTGTACACACAAGAAAATAAAACGAATTAACATTTTATTTATTCATTCATTCATGTAATGAAATAGCAGGTTAAGCTACGCTTGGCGGGGTTGGTCAGTGAATGAGTGACCATCTTTACATACCGAGACTCCTCCGTGCTTCGGAAAGCACGTTAAGCCGTTGGTCCCGGCTGTCATTCGTGGTTCTTTGACAGTCGTTACGGGTCATCAGAAGCCCGAAAGTCTGACAACCAGTCTTACCAAGGGGTATCGTATTACCAAGTAACTGGGTTGTAGAGGTCAGACAGGCAGTCTCTCTATGTAAAATACTGGTATTCAGCTGCATCCGGTTAGACTGGAAGCCAACCCCAACATAGTTGGGAAAAGGTTAGGCAGATTGATTTTTGATTCATGTAATGAAATACCACTGATTGTTTGTGTCCCATCACTAGCACTTTGTGTTTGTTGTCATAGGACAGTTGCGTAGATACGCACAAATTTGTCAATGTGTATGTGTTTTTTTATTGTGTGGCTATTATTCTTTCGTGTGCGTTCGTAGCAATACGAAGCATGTCTCTGTGTGTGGTTGTCAAATTTTCGTAATGTGCTGTATGTGTTTTCCTCGCCCCCCGCATAAAGTGGCAGAAAATGTTGTTCGGTGATTCGCTGCTTGCCATCTCCATAGGTTAAATGCTCTAAGGCAAATGTACATAACTTCTATTGCGTTGGTGGCATGACAAATGTCAGCTGTAGTAAACAGTTGGTATTGTAACCACTTTTTTGCCTTTAATGCCATCCTTAAGCCCACGGAATAGAAGTCAAGATCGCTTGAATGGACTATGAAATAGGAAGGTTTGTTTAAATATCTTCTGTATCTTTAGTAGGATATAATTAAAGCTATTTTCACAATAATAATGTTATTCTTAAGCGATAACAGTAGCCACATGGAGTGACAAGCAGAAAGTATTCGGATAATATAAGACTTACCCTGTACGTTTGATACTGAATAGCCACAGAGTCGATGCATACGATGCGTTAGGGCGCCGCAACCCAAATATTTCGCCGTACAAACGTTGTGGTGCGGCGGCGGCGCCGCAAAGCATCGGCCCATAAAGCAGTGGTTTGTAAAATGTATCATTGAAGAAGAGGTCCCCAGAAATAAAACTTATTTTTAAGTTTTAGATTATTATGCCGGAAATACAAAGTTAGAAGCAGCTTGCAAATTAAAATTCTACAGATATGGAAATCTCTGTTAAGCAAAAAAGTTTAATTAATTAATTAAACTTGAAAACTCAAATCCAAAGACTTTCAATATTAAATTTTCCGAGTTTCTTCTGCATTCAACTTTAAAACACGAATATTAAAACACTATAATCTAATCGAGAATATAAATGGAGAATCATCTGTTTTTAACCTTTAAGTAAAGTCGTCACGGTACGATAAAGTGTCAATCAGCTTTAAAATGAAGTGACCGGTAGAACAGGTGACGCCATGCCTCCAATAATTACTCACGTGAAATTCGTTCTTTTACCATATTTATGATCAGCGAATTTAACGGTCTGCCCATTTCCGAGCCGTTTACTTTATCTGTTCTGACATGGTCAATTAAATTGGACAAAAAAAAAGTATAAAATTGTTCAAATTATTTCGCGGCATGATTTGTGAGCGGGTAAAAAACTTCATCATGGATTGTTTTTGATAAACAAACTTATTTGATGGTGTTTTTGTGGTTCTGCACCCTATTAAATCCGATGGGTGTTGTTACTGGTGACCAAGGGAACTTCAGGCAATAGGCTTACTGATGCAGGTGTTTTTAAAAACAAAAAATATTGCTGGCACAGACAGTCACTGTTTAAGTAAAATTGTTCTTTTTATAAAGTTCTTTGAGCAAAAGGTTTACAAAACAACAATAAACAGTTGAATCTCGGTAGCTACTAGTAATTGGAATATCGTGTTCTCCGTGTTTTGTTATTCCTTTTGAATTTCCTAACCATTGAACAAATTGCTGATGTTTGTCAATAAGAGCGAATAAGAGAAATGGAGCCCTTTAACAAATTGGTTTTGTTTTTATTTAATTTACCTTAAATCAACCTAGTGTCCAAAATTGTCCAAGTTAGCCAAAATTAGCTTGGAAGAATCCATCTTAACATACTGCCAAGCGAAGCTCAATCAAAATGTGCCAAATTGAACCTCCGGGCTATCCAGTGACACACATCAAATACTGCTATTTATCTTACTTACATTGGCTTTACAATCAATCGCAATGCTCGCGAAAGTTAACGAGTTTTTCATCCCAATAGCTTCCCCGCAGGATATAAAAATAATTAAAAACACGGAATGGACTCATTGGTTGAAGTGATACCCGTGTTAAATGTCAACCCTTAAATGTCGATGGTCCTTTCGAATAGACGTGACAATGTAATCGGGGATTTAATGATGGATTAAGAGAATGATTGCTAAGTTAAAACTCATTTAAAATTGGTGCAGAAGATTATTATGTGTATAATATGTTAGTATTTCTAACGTCACTAATTGTTTCAGTGAATTATTTGATTCTATGCATGTTATGTCTATAAGTTCTATCAGATACTCTCAGCCCAAACTTAGTCAGGAGACTTTTATTTTAATATGAATATCTCATTTAAAACAAAGTCAAAATTAAATGTGCTTTCAGATAATTATGTTGGAACACGAACATTAAAGTATTCAGGGCATACACAATTTCCCAGTAATGAAAGAGAAGTTTGCCCACACAGATTCATTTCAACCGTAATCCGATTTGTCGTAATAAAATATTCATAAAGCGGACAAATGGTTTTTGCAGGTGCTACTAAAATGATTTCTATAAAAAAAATATCATAGTAATACACTTTTTATATGTACAAAAATGATTCAGTAAAAAATGTGAGTGACATGCACGGAGGTGACATGACAGCCTACATAATTTTTTTTTTCAGTTATTTTTGTTGACAGTATTAAACAATTTGTAGTTCAGCTTTTTGTTGTTTGTTTACTGAATTCATTTATAAATAGTTTTACCAATCAAATATTTTAATTATGTGCTGTTTAACGCAACATAATAGGTACCTACGTACCTATTTTGTTCCAAAGGTTGTTTACTCTTTTTACACTAGGTAGTTACATAATTGCTTCTATAAAAAAAAATTCTATAAAATTCGTTATTTTCTTTAAAACCACATACCTACGACTATCTTTTACAAATAAAAACACATAAATTTAGAAGAGATGATCGTTTTACCACTTTTTTAAATGTAGACCTACATCTTTTCGCACATGATCACTTTTTCAAGCAAAAAACCCAAAAAAAAAAAAACAAAAAAAAACCAACAAAATATATTTAATCGTAATCAATGAAACAGGCAATATTTAAGCACTGGTGATCTCCTCAATAGGCAGTGCTTCGAAGTAGTTGACAACGTTCTTGAATATTCTCTTCGCGGCCAAATCCATCATGGGTCTGCCGAATTCTGTCGCAATTTGCTTCCAGTTTTCGTTCAGGAACTTCAACATGGCCTCACCTAGAATAAATAATAATTAAACATGTACGTTTTATTTTAGGAAGGAAAAGGATAACACGGTGTTCATAACATAAAGGTCTACGGATCGACCTCAGCAAAGTTAGGTAACTTTACCTACGATCGAACCATGCGGCTGTTATTAATTAGCCACGAACCTATACATAACATAACGAAGGCATTTTGATTTCAAAAGCACTGGTGGCCCAGTTGTACGTCGTGGGTTGAACCTAGACAGGCGCTTTACTTTGTGTATATAATTTCATCACCACTGCTTTCTTTGCTTTAAAGGAAAATATCGAGAGGAAACCGGCATGACCTAGAACCAAAAAATTCAAAGTTATGTGACATCTACCAACACGCACTGGGCCCGCGAAGTAAATTACAGCGCATTCCCTCTCGAAGATATGAGATCTGTGTTCCAGCAGCAGCAGTGCAGTGGCAACATTATAGGATGATTATGTTATTTTGATTTCATCGTTATCAGAATGGTCGGATTTGATGGGTAACCGTAATAATAGTCAAAATACTAAGTAGATACAGTGGGCTGCATGAATTGGGTAACCCAGTTGTATTATAATTTTAACGGTCCTTTACGTACTGGGACTCCTCCATGCCTCGGACTGTTGGTCCTGGCTGTCATTCATAGATCTTTGACAGTCGTTACGGGTAGTCAGAAGCCCGAAAGTCTGACAACCAATCTTACCAAGGGGTATCGTGTTACCCAGTAACTGGGTTGTGGAGGTCAGATAGGCAGTCGCTCCATGTAAAATGCTAGTATTCAGCTGCATTCGGTTAGACTGGAAGCCGACCCCACCATATGTATGGTAGGCAGATAATGATTAACAATTTCATAGTGATGAAATACCTACATCACGCCGTAATTGAAAATCCGCGAGAAAAAATGGTTGCTTTGCATTTTATGCAGCTATGGCGAAAGGCAATATGTGGCGCCATCTATTATGTTCGACAAAGATTAATGCGACATCTATTGTCAACATTCATTGGAATAGTTTCTTGATATTTTATGGAGAACTCAATTTTCAGTGCCTCTATGGCCTTTTTATTCATATAGACAAAAATATGCTTAAGCAGAGTACGTTATTGGTACGTTTACTATTGTTTTATATCGCCCGGCATGGTGAATAGCATGTAGTTGGAAATTAAAAACGTTCCACGGAAGCCAAGCTAGTCTCGAATCACACGTTGGAAATTCGAAAGACCCACAGTTTTACGAGTTTTTGACATGAAAATGAATAGGATATTTATTAAAGTTAGGTGATTTTGGATCATCCTGATTAATTTATTGGCGGACACTCTTGTAAGCGCTAAGTGAGGTAATAAAATTTATACGGGACCATCGCGCAAGATGTCTCTAGCAAATGAAAAAAGATTTTTCAAAATCGGTCCACACATGATAAAAATATCGATGAACATACAAAAAAAATATATACCGACGAATTAAGAACCTCCTCCTCTTTTAAGAAGTCGGTGAAAGTATTGAAGATACTTACTAAGCTGCTTGTTTCCGTTGAACAAGTTAGTCAGGTGGTAGTGAGCGTGATCCTTGACTTCGAAATCGAAGTTGAACTTCTTAGGCTTGATGATGTCCTTGCCGTCAGCATTCTTGACCACATCGTAATGAATGAACTGCTGGATGTTAAGGTTTTCTGAAAAGAAAGAGGATGTTTAGTGGAAGTTGCTGGCAACAGCGACTGGTTTGCCCGCGAAATTCAAATTTTCATACGTTTTTTGCAATTTACAAGTCAGTATTAAGATGTAGGTTGATTAAAATAGTAGTCATCAATACAACTCTTTAACACCAAGTAAACCTATGAATGACTATTTCATGAAATCTTGAAATTTAAGGATTATAGGTACTAACTTAAAAGTTTTATTACTGATTCTAATGATTACATTCTATAAATTCATATTTTTTACGGTCGCGAATCATACTTTAATCAACATACAACCTAACACTGACTTGTAAATTGCAAAAATCGTAAGAAAATTTGAATTTCACGGGATACTCTGGCGCTTCCCCTATTCTATTGAGTATGAAAGAAAAATAGAAGCATATTCAGAATACTTAAATTATTAGTTAGCTTAAAATATAATATATTAACATGCAGTTAATATACACTTGCGTGCAAAAAAATTGGCCCACCCCATGCTCTCTATTTGAGAGACGATAGCTCAAAGATATAATGTATTTATTTTAATTATTTTATACTGTGTGAAGGTAGGTAAGATAAAGTTTATTTACACATACACATATACTTTGATAAAAGCAATATTCTTGACAAGATCGACTCGATTCTTCTGATGTTCTCATCAATCACTTTTGTTTGAAAAAACTGCGTGACTTTTTTTTGTCAGTGAAGTTGACATAAGCTTAATTTTGTTTATTACTGTTCGTTTATTGATCATTTGACTTGAATTTTTAACCAACTTGAAAAAAAGGAGGTTTTTCATTCGATCTGTATGTTTTTAAATTCGCGTTTTTCTCAAAAAGTAATGAATCAGTTTTGATATTTTTTTCACTTACGTAATCTACATACAGTCAGGAAGGTTTTAGTACACAATATATTAGGTTATTGTTTATTAAACTTGTTAAATTTTCTCGTTTCATATCGAAGAGAATGGGGTGGATCGATTTTATTGCACGCAAGTGTATTATGAAATGATGGATGTAAGAAAGTACTTATCATGAAAAGATAGGAGGGCTTGGAGAAGTGATAATTCTACAACGAATTTCAACAGGATTAGGATTATAAGCTATTATACGTTATCATAATGCTTATTTCAAAAAAGTCAAAAATGTATATTGGATTGATATGTATTATGTCAATCCAATACATTTTTGACTTGTCCACTTTCTACACAAAAAATATTATAGTAGATACATAGACTTATAAAAAAAGATGGACTCCGCGCTGCGCATATCGAAAGTGAAGCACAGTAAGTATGCCGGCTCCGTTTGTACAAACACGCCTCGCGCACACATTTATATCGTAGTATGCCGACCGGCCGCCATTACGTGACACGAGCGACGGCGTCTTTGCAGGTACTCAAATCACGCACACATAGATCGGTAGGGTGCTTCACTTTCGATATGCGTGGCGCGGAGTCCATCTTTTTTTATAAGTCTATGAGTAGATATATGATATGTTCCAATTTGGGTTTTTCTTAGTTAACACATCAAATGATCCAAAATAATTTCACTTACTCAATTTCAGCTTCATCTGTCCATCACCAGTGATGGGCAAGATCAGAATGCGTCCTCCAGCAGTGTAGTGACCCTTTACTGAGACGTCCATGTGGAATTCTACAGAGAAGACCTTCTTCTTCGTGTCCCATCTGGTGGCAAAAATGAAAGGTTAAGGGACTATAATATTGTACCTAGTAGCATAGACTTATAAAAAATGAGGACTCCGCGCCACGCATATCGAAAATGAAGCACAGTAAGCATGTACAAACACGCCTAACGCACACATTTACATCATAGTATGCTGACCGGCCGCCATTACATGACACGAGCGACGGCGTCTTTGCAGGTAGGTACTCAAATCACGCACACATAGATCGGTACGCTGCTTCACTTATAAGTCTATGCCTAGTAGGTATAAAATCCCTCAACAAAATGACATTATATCAGCAGTAACGAGAGTGGATTAAGTCTAAAAAGTTTTGGATAATATTGTACCTAGTGTTCACTTAAACAGCTAGCGTTGACTCGTAGGAACTGTCGGTAATGCATATAGTTATCTGATACTAATGTGTCCATGTTTCTGTTAGTATTCAGCGAGAATTGGATTAAGTTTGAAGATCGAAATACTGTGAAGCCTTTAATTAGGTATTAGCGGCTCTAGAAACACTAAAATGCACCCGTAATCCGATTTTCATAGAAGAAAATCTTGTTTAAGACCACGAATTTTGACTTTATCTTATTTTATTTTTTGTCCGAAGCTGATACTTACTCAACTTTGTCAACAATGGAACTCTTCAATCCCTTCATGATGCCTCCTGTCAAAGTGAACTGAAGACCAGCCAGGTCGAAGGCCAGGTCATCCATTTCCATAGGGTCTAAGACTTCAACGTTGTTCTCCGATATTCCTCCCATGAAAATTGGCATCATTTGCTGGAAAGCTGGAGTCAAACAGACATTGTCGCCGAGCTTGCATTTTTCTGCTGATGGTAAAACTGTGAACAAAGAAATATGTCTTGAGGATCCACGAAAAAACAAGTTTACTTTTTTTACCATGTAACACAGAACATCACACCTGATTAAATAAACTATTTCACGAAGGCGTGTTAGTTATTGCAATTTAAACCTTATGATTAACGACTTGCAGGCTGGAAGACACGACTTCGTGAAATAGTATAACTATATCCTTCTATGGGGTCGAGGTGTATAGTGCACCCAAATTTCGCCAGTTATTTGTAACTATTTTAGGTCCTATGAATTTGTAACAGTGGCGATTCTTTTGCTAGGTACAGAATAGGTACAAATCTAACTTCGGGCTTCAACTGAATCTTCCTGCACAATTGTGGTCGAAGCTTTAAAACAAATAATAGAAATCCTCGAACACGACGAAGAAGAAGAATTTAAGAGCAAATGGGGGCGACCAGACTTTTGAAAATTAGGTATTTTAATTGTTTAAGAAGTTATTGCTGTCGCTCTGCTAGCGCTCCGCCCTTGAATTCGTGCGATAAGGACAACTGCAGATCCGACTAAATAGCCTATGTAAAAAGTCACATTTCGAGGTTTGGCTCTCGCCTATTTCCTCCTCCAATATTGGACAAATTTTTCATAAACTTTTCATAGATTTTTCATAAACTGAATAAGAAGAATATATAGGTACTATGCCCCTATGTTTTTCTTTTTTCGTTAATAGTTGTCAAATTGGTACATACACTAGGCGTCTGTTGACAGCGGTCTGAATAGGCAATTTTGAGCATTTTTAAGGGTTCTAGTTCTTATAAAAATAATATATCATCGAAAAGGAAAACATAGGGGCATACAAGTAGCTGATATTTATATTTCTATAAAAAATCATGGCTTTATGGTCATTAACCAGAAAGAAAACAGGCGAGAGCGTTTGTATCTTTTTGTATGGAGAAAAGAGCACCCACGTTTCCTCTTATTATTTTCTAATTGAAAGACCTATCCTCGATATTGGATATCCATTATTGTACTTCTGAATCGAGGATTTCGCAATCCATATTTTTTTGAAATCGACAGATTCTTGCATTTTCTACGTTTGAGATGAAGGTTCTAAAACAAATTTGAATCGCATGTCAAATACTGTTACTACTAGAAGATAAACATCCGAGGGAATCATAATTATTATGATTATACTGTCTGTGTAATTACATATAACAAATTATCCCTTCCCTCTGTTTAAGTCGCGTACGTAATAAGATGTCATATCACTTACGAACTAATGTCTCGCTCATAGAAACTAATTGGGCCCACTTAAAAGTAAAAAGTAGGATCGATTATATAAATTACGTTCTATTATTCAAGATATGACATGGCTATTTTTCATTTAGATTTTATTTTTTTTCATTTTTGTAAGTACTTGGTTTTTTCTAGATAATTTTCATTTATTTATTTCTTGTATGGAACCTAAAAGAAATCATCATTCTCCTGCCCTTATCCCAATTTATTTCGGGTCAGTGCAACACCTCGGTAATTTATTTATTACTAGCTTTTGCTAGCGGCTTCGCCCGCATGGATGTCGGAAAATATCTCACGGGAACATACTACCGGGAATTCCTTCCTTACTCTTTGCCTACATTATAAAGGGAACCTCTGTGCAAAATTTCAGCTTTCTAGGTCCAAAGGTTTGGGCTGGGCGTTGATGAAGCGGTCAGTCAGTCATTCAGGACTTCTCTTTTTATTTAGATTTATTTATTATTACTTTATGCACAAGTAAAAAAATACTGTAGAAAGGCGGAATTAAAGTCAACCTTAGGGTGATGCAGAGACAAAACATGGCAGGTGCAACATCGCGAACATGTTTATGTGTGTATTCTCAGTGTCGCGTTCCCTAAAACTACAAGATCGCTATAATTTTACCTAAATGACCCAGCCAGCGGCTTCGCCCCCGCAGATGTCGGAAAATATCCCACGGGAACGTATTACCGGGGATTCCTTCCTTATTCCTTGTCGATATTAGGTATAAAGGAAACCTTTGTGCAAAATTTCAGCTTTCTAGGTACAAGGGTTTGGGCTGGGTTTTGATGAGTCAGTCAATCAGTCAGTCAGTCAGGACTTTTCTTTTTATTTATGTCTAAAGATTAATTATGGTGAATTTACCAATAATTGATATTGTGATTAATCACACTGCTCACATTAAGCAATCAATTGATAAGAAATGTGTCGCGGTGACGCGGTGACGTGAACTCCCCCTACCAAAAATCAGAATTTTTCACTGCAATAGAAATAAAAAGAAAAATAGCCATGTTGATGTCATACCTACTGTAATCCTGAATAATAGAACGTAATTAATATAATCGATGCTACTTTATACTTAGGTACCTAAGTATTTCTTTTTGCAAAACCGTTTGTAGTAAGGTACTTAGATTATAATTTTAATATTATTGCATTTTACATCGATACACGTGGAATTCTTTCGGCTGAATAATGATGATGACCATGTATTACTTGTTTTAATTAGAAATTAATTGTGTTATTATCCGCGCATAATGTAGTGCAAGCTGTGCTTTTCTATAAAACATGAGGCGCTTAGACTTAAGTTTGTAATGTACAAATTATAAAGTAATAGTGTACAACTATTTTCTTAATGTCCCTCGGCAAACTTCGTGTTTCGTCAGCTACCATTGCATTTGGTGCAGACCGGACGCTCTCAATCGTCTTGCGAGTGGTTGATACTCTTTCAACTTAAGGCGGGGTGAAAGCAAGCGCCGTAGGTATTAAATGCTTACCGCAGCCCCCGCAAGGAGTAGCGATACGTAATAAATTACGATGCGCGGGAAACGCGCGCCAAGCGCACCGCTCATGAGTTCATGAACTCGAGTAGGTACTATGTTGCGTCACAGAATAGAGCAATGCAGTAGATAAACTTGAACTGATTAGTATACAAGTTTATTTTGTTTTATTTTTCTAGTAAGTATTTTTTAAAGTTTTAGACAGATTAGGTATGCATTGTAAACTTGAACAGTTAAAATAAATAAAAATAACTACTTATACATATTTATTTTCGAGAATAAGGTGGATTTAAAATCTGACTGACACGAAGACCTTTACCCGTACGATTCAAAACTACGCGCCGCGCACCATTTTACTTTACGAAGGTGTCGCATGGCGTGGGGAATAGTAGTTTCTGTCATTCCCCACGATACCACACCAGTGGTATCGTTTTCAGTGGTGTCGCTGTCGTGGGGAATGACAGAAACTACTATTCCCCACGCCATGCGACACCACCGACTGTATTGTGCTGTTAGTGATGTCCAGCTACATAACAATGATGTGTTACATAACAATTTAGACCTTATTGACATTCATGTTTTTTTGTTAAATTTAGCTTCCAGACCATTTACCAAGTATCTTGGACCAAAAAAACAAATGGTTTGTAAAATGTCTATAAGGTCGAAATTAGCTTGACACCCTAGAAATGATGTGCATAATAATCTAGACACTTTCTGAGGTGTCAAGCGAATTTAGACCTTATTGACATTCATGTTTTTTTGTTAAATTCAGCTTCCAGATCATTTACCAAGTATCTTGGGCCAAAAAAACAAAGGGTTTGTAAAATATCAATAAGGTCGAAATTAGCTTAACACCCTAAAAATGATGTGCATAATAATCTAGACACTTTCTGAGGTGTCAAGCGAATTTAGACCTTATTGACATTCATGTTTTTTTGTTAAATTCAGCTTCCAGATCATTTACCGAGTATTCTGGACCAAAAAAACAAAGGGTTTGTAAAATGTCAATAAGGTCGAAATTAGCTTGAGACCTTTATCGTCTTCAGCGAACTTAAATACCACGAAATGACCGTTCATTCCCCACGACACCATTGGTGGTGTCGTCGGGAATGACAGAAACTAGTATTCCCCACGACACCAATGACTGCATTGTGAGTGATGTCCAGCTAATTTTTAAACGTAACAATGATGTGCTATTTTTAAACGACTTCAAAAACGGAGGAGAATATCAATTCAGTTGTATTTTTTTTTTTTATGTTTGTTACTGCAGTACTCCGTCATTTAGAAGCCGATTTGGAAAGTTCTTTTTTTATTTTATTCGTTATGTCAACACAAAAAAAAAAAAACGGAGGGGCATAACTTCTTACGCTCTAGTTTTTTTTTTCTTGAGAGGATGTGATTACGGTCAAAATGAAAATCCAAGATGGCGGCTGCAAAAATTTTCGAATTTATCGACATGGGCGTCAATTTCGTGATATTTGAGGTCGCTGAAAACGATAATGGGGTCAAAATGAAAATCCAAGATGGCGGCTGCGAAAATTTTCTAATTTTTCGTCATGGGTGTCATTTTCGTGATATTTGAGGTCGCTGAAAACGATAGTGGGGTCAAAATGAAAATCCGAGATGGCGGCTGCGAAAATTTTTAAATTTTTCAACATGGGTGTCATTTTCGTGATATTTGAGGTCGCTGAAAACGATAGTGGGGCCAATATGAAAATCCAAGATGGCGGCTGCGAAAATTTCCTAATTTTCGGTCATGGGTATCATTTTCGTGATATTTGAGGTCGCTGAAAACGATAGTGGGGTCAAAATGAGAATCCAAGATGGCGGCTGCGAAAATTTCCTAATTTTTCGTCATGGGTGTCATTTTCGTGATATTTTAGGTCACTGAAAGCGATAGTGGGGTCAAAATGAAAATCCAAGATGGCGGCTGCGAAAATTTCGTAATTTTTCGTCATGGGTGTCATTTTCGTGATATTTGAGGTCGCTGAAACGATAGTGGGGTCAAAATGAAAATCCAAGAAGGCGGCTGCGAAAATTTTCAAATTTTTCGACATGGGTGTCATTTTCGTGATATTTGAGGTCGCTGCAAACGATAGTGGGGTCAAAATGAATGACTATCGTTTTCAGCGATCTAAAATATCACGAAAATGACACCCATGACGAAAAATTAGGAAATTTTCGCAGCCGCCATCTTGGATTTTCATTTTGACCCCACAATCGTTTTCTGCGACCTAAAATATCACGAAAATGACACCCATGACGAAAAATTTGGAAATTTTCACAGCCGCCATCTTGGATTTTCATTTTGACCCCGCTATCGTTTTCAGCGACCTAAAATATCACGAAAATGACACCCATGACAAAAAATTAGGAAATTTTCGCAGCCGCCATCTTGGATTTTCATTTTGACCCCACTATCGGTTTCAGCGACCTCAAATATCACGAAAATGTCACCTGTGTCGAAAAATTTGATAATTTTCGCAGCCGCCATCTTGGATTTTCATTTTGACCCCACTATCGTTTTCAGCGACCTAAAATATCACGAAAATGACACCCATGACGAAAAATTAGGATATTCGCAGCCGCCATCTTGGATTTTCATTTTGACCTCACTATCGTTTTCAGCGACCTAAAATATCACGAAAATGACATCCATGACCGAAAATTAGGAAATTTTCGCAGCCGCCATCTTGGATTTTCATTTTGACCCCACTATCGTTTTCAGCGACTTAAAATATCACGAAAACGACACCCATGACGAAAAATTAGGAAATTTTTGCAGCCGCCATCTTGGATTTTCATTTTGACCCCACTATCGTTTTCAGCGACCTAAAATATCACGAAAATGACACCCATGACGAAAAATTAGGAAATTTTCGCAGCCGCCATCTTGGATTTTCATTTTGACCCCACTATCGTTTTCAGCGACCTAAAATATCACGAAAATGACACCCATGACGAATAGTTAGGAAATTTTCGCAGCCGCCATCTTGGATTTTCAGTTTGACCCCACTATCGTTTTCAGCGACCTAAAATATCACGAAAATGACACCCATGACGAAAAATTAGGAAATTTTCGCAGCCGCCATCTTGGATTTTCATTTTGAGACCCCACTATCGTTTTCAGCGACCTAAAATATCACGAAAATGACACCCATGACGAAAAGTTAGGAAATTTTCGCAGCCGCCATCTTGGATTTTCAGTTTGACCCCACTATCGTTTTCAGCGGCCTAAAATAACACGAAAATGACACCCATGACGAAAAGTTAGGAAATTTTCGCAGCCGCCATCTTGGATTTTCATTTTGACCCCGCTATCGTTTTCAGCGACCTTAAATATCACGAAAATGACACCCATGACGAAAAATTTGGAAATTTTCACAGCCGCCATCTTGGATTTTCATTTTGACCCCACTATCGGTTTCAGCGACCTCAAATATCACGAAAATGACACCTGTGTCGAAAAATTTGATAATTTTCGCAGCCGCCATCTTGGATTTTCATTTTGACCCCACTATCGTTTTCAGCGACCTAAAATAACACGAAAATGACACCCATGACGAAAAGTTAGGAAATTTTCGCAGCCGCCATCTTGGATTTTCATTTTGACCCCGCTATCGTTTTCAGCGACCTTAAATATCACGAAAATGACACCCATGACGAAAAATTTGGAAATTTTCGCAGCCGCCATCTTGGATTTTCAGTTTGACCCCACTATCGTTTTCAGCGACTTAAAATAACACGAAAATGACACCCATGACGAAAAATTAGGAAATTTTCGCAGCCGCCATCTTGGATTTTCATTTTGACCCCACTATCGGTTTCAGCGACCTCAAATATCACGAAAATGACACCCATGTCGAAAAATTTGAAAATTTTCGCAGCCGCCATCTTGGATTTTCATTTTGACCCCACTATCGTTTTCAGCGACCTAAAATATCACGAAAATGACATCCATGACCGAAAATTAGGAAATTTTCGCAGCCGCCATCTTGGATTTTCATTTTGACCCCACTATCGTTTTCAGCGACCTAAAATATCACGAAAACGACACCCATGACGAAAAATTAGGAAATTTTCGCAGCCGCCATCTTGGATTTTCATTTTGACCCCACTATCGTTTTCAGCGACCTCAAATATCACGAAAATGACATCCATGACCGAAAATTAGGAAATTTTCGCAGCCGCCATCTTGGATTTTCATTTTGACCCCACTATCGTTTTCAGCGACCTAAAATATCACGAAAATGACACCCATGACGAAAAATTAGGATATTCGCAGCCGCCATCTTGGATTTTCATTTTGACCCCACTATCGTTTCCAGCGACCTAAAATATCACGAGAATAACACCCATGACGAAAAATTTGGAAATTTTCGCAGCCGCCATCTTGGATTATCATTTTGACCCCACTATCGTTTTCAGCGACCTAAAATATCACGAAAACGACACCCATGACGAAAAATTGGAAATTTTTGCAGCCGCCATCTTGGATTTTCATTTTGACCTTGAAATACAAAAAAAAATAAGAAGATACCTAATTAGAAAAAAAACTTAATTTAAAAAAAAAATCTTATTTATGTAGGTATACAGAAAAATACATTTGAGGGCCTACTTATTTTCTGAACATCCCTGCCCAACCCTTTGAAAGAATTCAGGCGTGATGTTATGAAGAAATCTCATTTCCTATCCGATATTCATTATAAAACCACCCGTACTAACTTTATTCTGTGGCACCTACCTATTTGAGATTTGAAAATAGTGAACCAAAAATTTGCGCGTCAGGCGGCTTTATAAGCTCCAGTGTAGGGTTCAAATTCAACTGTTTTACACACTTGATGCGATTGGTAAACATAGGCCGTGATAAAAATAAATACCAATAAAGCTTTTGCGCGCGTGACGTCTTTATTTACATAGGCATAGCGTTCAAATTCAACTGTTTTCAACACATGTTAATTTGTGCCGGTCGCAGCCGGTGACAGAAGTCAGCGGGGGTGGCGGGTTCGAAAAATTGGCACACGTCCGACCTCCATCACGTTCCGCTCGGGACTAAACGACACGGAGCGAGCGCAAAACACTTGACATTGGAATTAGTGATATAAATATTTTGATATTTCAAATTATGATAGCCGTTATAAATTACATTTTTTACGACCTTTATTATGGCATAAGTTTTATTGTTCAAAGCCTAATATAAATCAAATGAAATAAGATATAGATCATAATTTAGACTTGTCTTTGCGATTTAATTGGATGCAGTAAAGTGCAAGTAATCGTGTATCGGACGGCCGAAATTTGTAGATGGAAGTCTGAACTAAGTAATATATTTTTTTCAAAATTTAAATCCGTGTTATCTACGAATAAAACACTAAACAAAACGACGTTTTTACGGCTCTCACCGCCTTAAGGCGGGGTGAAAGCAAGCGCCGTAGGTATTAAATGCTTACCGCAGCCCCCGCAAGGAGTAGCGATACGTAATAAATTACGATGCGCGGGAAACGCGCGCCAAGCGCACCGCTCATGAGTTCATGAACTCGAGTAGGTACTATGTTGCGTCACAGAATAGAGCAATGCAGTAGATAAACTTGAACTGATTAGTATACAAGTTTATTTTGTTTTATTTTTCTAGTAAGTATTTTTTAAAGTTTTAGACAGATTAGGTATGCATTGTAAACTTGAACAGTTAAAATAAATAAAAATAACTACTTATACATATTTATTTTCGTGAATAAGGTGGATTTAAAATCTGACTGACACGAAGACCTTTACCCGTACGATTCAAAACTACGCGCCGCGCACCATTTTACTTTACGAAGGTGTCGCATGGCGTGGGGAATAGTAGTTTCTGTCATTCCCCACGATACCACACCAGTGGTATCGTTTTCAGTGGTGTCGCTGTCGTGGGGAATGACAGAAACTACTATTCCCCACGCCATGCGACACCACCGACTGTATTGTGCTGTTAGTGATGTCCAGCTACATAACAATGATGTGTTACATAACAATTTAGACCTTATTGACATTCATGTTTTTTTGTTAAATTTAGCTTCCAGACCATTTACCAAGTATCTTGGACCAAAAAAACAAATGGTTTGTAAAATGTCGATAAGGTCGAAATTAGCTTGACACACTAGAAATGATGTGCATAATAATCTAGACACTTTCTGAGGTGTCAAGCGAATTTAGACCTTATTGACATTCATGTTTTTTTGTTAAATCAGCTTCCAGATCATTTACCAAGTATCTTGGGCCAAAAAAACAAAGGGTTTGTAAAATATCAATAAGGTCGAAATTAGCTTGACACCCTAAAAATGATGTGCATAATAATCTAGACACTTTCTGAGGTGTCAAGCGAATTTAGACCTTATTGACATTCATGTTTTTTTGTTAAATTCAGCTTCCAGATCATTTACCGAGTATTCTAGACCAAAAAAACAAAGGGTTTGTAAAATGTCAATAAGGTCGAAATTAGCTTGAGACCTTTATCGTTTTCAGCGAACTTAAATACCACGAAATGACCGTTCATTCCCCACGACACCACTGGTGGTGTCGTCGGGAATGACAGAAACTAGTATTCCCCACGACACCAATGACTGCATTGTGAGTGATGTCCAGCTAATTTTTAAACGTAACAATGATGTGTTATTTTTAAACGACTTCAAAAACGGAGGAGAATATCAATTCAGTTGTATTTTTTTTTTTTATGTTTGTTACTGCAGTACTCCGTCATTTAGAAGCCGATTTGGAAAGTTCTTTTTTTATTTTATTCGTTATGTCAACACAAAAAAAAAAAACGGAGGGGCATAACTTCTTACGCTCTAGTTTTTTTTTTCTTAAGAGGATGTGATTACGGTCAAAATGAAAATCCAAGATGGCGGCTGCAAAAATTTTCGAATTTTTCGACATGGGCGTCAATTTCGTGATATTTGAGGTCGCTGAAAACGATAATGGGGTCAAAATGAAAATCCAAGATGGCGGCTGCGAAAATTTTCTAATTTTTCGTCATGGGTGTCATTTTCGTGATATTTGAGGTCGCTGAAAACGATAGTGGGGTCAAAATGAAAATCCAAGATGGCGGCTGCGAAAATTTTTAAATTTTTCAACATGGGTGTCATTTTCGTGATATTTGAGGTCGCTGAAAACGATAGTAAGGTCAAAATGAAAATCCAAGATGGCGGCTGCGAAAATTTTCTAATTTTTCGTCATGGGTGTCATTTTCGTGATATTTGAGGTCGCTGAAAACGATAGTGGGGTCAAAATGAAAATCCAAGATGGCGGCTGCGAAAATTTTTAAATTTTTCAACATGGGTGTCATTTTCGTGATATTTGAGGTCGCTGAAAACGATAATGGGGTCAAAATGAAAATCCAAGATGGCGGCTGCGAAAATTTTCTAATTTTTCGTCATGGGTGTCATTTTCGTGATATTTGAGGTCGCTGAAAACGATAGTGGGGTCAAAATGAAAATCCAAGATGGCGGCTGCGAAAATTTTTAAATTTTTCAACATGGGTGTCATTTTCGTGATATTTGAGGTCGCTGCAAACGATAGTGGGGTCAAAATGAATGACTATCGTTTTCAGCGATCTAAAATATCACGAAAATGACACCCATGATGAAAAGTTAGGAAATTTTCGTAGCCGCTATCTTGGATTTTCATTTTGACCCCGCTATCGTTTTCAGCGACCTAAGCAAAACATGTATGATCTCTTAAACTGTAATAACACCTATTTATACCATGTTTTATGCAAATAAATTATCTTATCTTATCTTATCTTAAAATATCACGAAAATGACACCCATGACGAACAGTTAGGGAATTTTCGCAGCCGCCATCTTGGATTTTCATTTTGACCCCACTATCGTTTTCAGCGACCTAAAATATCACGAAAATGACACCCATGACGAAAAATTAGGAAATTTTCGCAGCCGCCATCTTGGATTTTCATTTGACCCCACAATCGTTTTCTGCGACCTAAAATATCACGAAAATGACACCCATGACGAAAAATTTGGAAATTTTCACAGCCGCCATCTTGGATTTTCATTTTGACCCCGCTATCGTTTTCAGCGACCTAAAATATCACGAAAATGACACCCATGACGAAAAATTAGGAAATTTTCGCAGCCGCCATCTTGGATTTTCATTTTGACCCCACTATCGGTTTCAGCGACCTCAAATATCACGAAAATGACACCTGTGTCGAAAAATTTGATAATTTTCGCAGCCGCCATCTTGGATTTTCATTTTGACCCCACTATCGTTTTCAGCGACCTAAAATATCACGAAAATGACACCCATGACGAAAAATTAGGATATTCGCAGCCGCCATCTTGGATTTTCATTTTGACCTTACTATCGTTTTCAGCGACCTAAAATATCACGAAAATGACACCCATGACGAAAAATTAGGAAATTTTCGCAGCCGCCATCTTGGATTTTCATTTTGACCCCACTATCGTTTTCAGCGACCTAAAATATCACGAAAATGACACCCATGACGAAAAATTAGGATATTCGCAGCCGCCATCTTGGATTTTCATTTTGATCTTACTATCGTTTTCAGCGACCTAAAATATCACGAAAATGACACCCATGACGAAAAATTAGGAAATTTTCGCAGCCGCCATCTAGGATTTTCATTTTGACCCCACTATCGTTGTCAGCGACCTAAAATATCACGAAAATGACACCCATGACGAAAAATTAGGATATTCGCAGCCGCCATCTTGGATTTTCATTTTGACCTCACTATCGTTTTCAGCGACCTAAAATATCACGAAAATGACATCCATGATCGAAAATTAGGAAATTTTCGCAGCCGCCATCTTGGATTTTCATTTTGACCCCACTATCGTTTTCAGCGACCTAAAATATCACGAAAACGACACCCATGACGAAAAATTAGGGAATTTTTGCAGCCGCCATCTTGGATTTTCATTTTGACCCCACTATCGTTTTCAGCGACCTAAAATATCACGAAAATGACACCCATGACGAAAAGTTAGGAAATTTTCGCAGCCGCCATCTTGGATTTTCAGTTTGACCCCACTATCGTTTTCAGCGACCTAAAATAACACGAAAATGACACCCATGACGAAAAGTTAGGAAATTTTCGCAGCCGCCATCTTGGATTTTCATTTTGACCCCGCTATCGTTTTCAGCGACCTTAAATATCACGAAAATGACACCCATGACGAAAAATTTGGAAATTTTCACAGCCGCCATCTTGGATTTTCATTTTGACCCCGCTATCGTTTTCAGCGACCTAAAATATCACGAAAATGACACCCATGACGAAAAATAAGGAAATTTTCGCAGCCGCCATCTTGGATTTTCATTTTGACCCCACTATCGGTTTCAGCGACCTCAAATATCACGAAAATGACACCTGTGTCGAAAAATTTGATAATTTTCGCAGCCGCCATCTTGGATTTTCATTTTGACCCCACTATCGTTTCAGCGACCTAAAATAACACGAAAATGACACCCATGACGAAAAGTTAGGAAATTTTCGCAGCCGCCATCTTGGATTTTCATTTTGACCCCGCTATCGTTTTCAGCGACCTTAAATATCACGAAAATGACACCCATGACGAAAAATTTGGAAATTTTCACAGCCGCCATCTTGGATTTTCATTTTGACCCCGCTATCGTTTTCAGCGACCTAAAATATCACGAAAATGACACCCATGACGAAAAATTAGGAAATTTTCGCAGCCGCCATCTTGGATTTTCATTTTGACCCCACTATCGGTTTCAGCGACCTCAAATATCACGAAAATGACACCCATGTCGAAAAATTTGAAAATTTTCGCAGCCGCCATCTTGGATTTTCATTTTGACCCCACTATCGTTTTCAGCGACCTAAAATATCACGAAAATGACACCCATGACGAAAAATTAGGAAATTTTCGCAGCCGCCATCTTGGATTTTCATTTTGACCCCACTATCGTTTTCAGCGACCTAAAATATCACGAAAACGACACCCATGACGAAAAATTAGGAAATTTTTGCAGCCGCCATCTTGGATTTTGATTTTGACCCCACTATCGTTTTCAGCGACCTAAAATATCACGAAAATGACACCCATGACGAAAAATTTGGAAATTTTCGCAGCCGCCATCTTGGATTTTCATTTTGACCCCACTATCGTTTTCAGCGACCTAAAATATCACGAAAACGACACCCATGACGAAAAATTGGAAATTTTTGCAGCCGCCATCTTGGATTTTCATTTTGACCTTGAAATACAAAAAAAAATAAGAAGATACCTAATTAGAAAAAAAACTTAATTTAAAAAAAAAATCTTATTTATGTAGGTATACAGAAAAATACATTTGAGGGCCTACTTATTTTCTGAACATCCCTGCCCAACCCTTTGAAAGAATTCAGGCGTGATGTTATGAAGAAATCTCATTTCCTATCCGATATTCATTATAAAACCACCCGTACTAACTTTATTCTGTGGCACCTACCTATTTGAGATTTGAAAATAGTGAACCAAAAATTTGCGCGTCAGGCGGCTTTATAAGCTCCATTGTAGGGTTCAAATTCAACTGTTTTACACACTTGATGCGATTGGTAAACATAGGCCGTGATAAAAATAAATACCAATAAAGCTTTTGCGCGCGTGACGTCTTTATTTACATAGGCATAGCGTTCAAATTCAACTGTTTTCAACACATGTTAATTTGTGCCGGTCGCAGCCGGTGACAGAAGTTAGCGGGGGTGGCGGGTTCGAAAAATTGGCACACGTCCGACCTCCATCACGTTCCGCTCGGGACTAAACGACACGGAGCGAGCGCAAAACACTTGACATTGGAATTAGTGATATAAATATTTTGATATTTCAAATTATGATAGCCGATAAAAATTACATTTTTTACGACCTTTATTATGGCATAAGTTTTATTGTTCAAAGCCTAATATAAATCAAATGAAATAAGATATAGATCATAATTTAGACTTGTCTTTGCGATTTAATTGGATGCAGTAAAGTGCAAGTAATCGTGTATCGGACGGCCGAAATTTGTAGATGGAAGTCTGAACTAAGTAATATATTTTTTTCAAAATTTAAATCCGTGTTATCTACGAATAAAACACTAAACAAAACGACGTTTTTACGGCTCTCACCGCCTTAATGTAATTTATTTTAAAAATGGGAGCAAAGCTGCTAAAGTCTGACGAAACACGAAGTTTGGCGAGGGACAGCAAGAAAATAGTTCTGCTGTAGGTACTCATTGTTGAAGAGAGTAATAAATAAATAATAATGACATTGATATAAAGTTATTGCATGTACCTACTCGTAAGTGTTGTTAACTACCTATTTTTTACAGACTGTTATTAAATTTATGATGACAGGATTCATTTATCTTATTTCCATCATCATTATCATCTGCCTAGCCTTTTCCCAACTATGTTGGGATTGGCTTCCAGTCTAACCAGATGCTGGTGAATACCAGTATTTTACATGGAGCGACTGCCTATCTGACAACCATAATCCAGTTACGATACCCCTTGGTATGACTTTCGGGCTTATTATTGTCCAAACTTCGTAATTATTTAATATGTATAAGATAATGGGAGATTTTAACTTCTTTAGTTCTACAAAGTGTTATCTAGATAAGTAGGTACCTAATTATTGAGAAAATGCCACACGTTTATTAATTTATTACAGGACACTAAATATTTAGGTTCATTAAACTATACAAACTCAAAGTACTTGTAAAGATACTTCTTGACGGCTCGTGGCTAAGTAATAGAAGCCGCACGGGTCGATCGATCAGGTTAAGCTACGCTTGCCGCGTTACATACCGAGACCCCTCCGTGCCTCGGAAAGCACCTTAAGCCATTGGTCCCGGCTGTCATTCTTGGATCTTTGACAGTCGTTACGAGTCGTCAGAAGCCCGAAAGTCTGACAACCAGTATTATCAAGGGGTATATCGTATTAGTAATTGGGTTGTGAAAGTCAGATAGGCAGTCGCTCCATGTAAAATACTGGTATTCAGCTGCATCCGGTTAGACTGGAAGCCGACCCTAACATAGTTGGAAAAAGGCTAGGCGGACTTCTTGAACACTGACATTCTGCTTTACAGGGGCCTTTTTAGGTATTTTGACCTAAAGACGAACTACATTATGATGAAATCGTAACTAAACAAGGAAAGAGCAGCAAATAGAGAAATGCATTGTTAATATTTTTAACTATTATTTGGCATATTGTGCTGACAACACAAATCAGGCAGAAATCGAACCCGCATCTCATTTCCTCATGCGTGTTCAATAGATATTTTTCTGTTCCGCTATTCAGTTATTTAGATTGCCAAAATAAACTATGCGGGATTTTATTACTGAAAACGAATAATGTTTCAATATAACAAGAATAAAGTTTAAAAAACTGTAACCCGACTTCAGAAAAATAAAATTGATCTTAAAAGTTTCAAAATATTTATTTACTTAAACAATAATGACATAGGTATATACATATTTGTAATGTGCTCGTGAAGACCTTTCTTTTAATACCAAACATGTCATGATTATCTCAATTTAATTTTTTACGTGTTAAGTACACCATATTAAATTTAGGGAGAATTTATACAGCCTATGTCACCCGGATCATTATTTCGAATCTACTGATACCTCATTCATCAAAATCGGTTCAGTAATTTAGGCGCTCCGGTGGAACACACGTAAATACATACTTATATACATACATACACAAGTAGACTGCTAAAATCATAACCCTTCCTTTTGGTTTTGCCGTAGTCGGGTAAAAATACATACTTATATAATATTAAGGCAGTTCAAGTTAACTTTAATGCAGTTATGTTAAAAACGACTTTGAAAAAGCGCTTTTCGAACTAAATGTAGGAGCTTCTTATATACTAAAATTATGTTTTATGATTTGGTTCTGGTTTGGTTGGGTTCTGGGAAAGGCTATAATTATTAATAAAAATAAATTTTGTACTAAAGTAGCCCTTTAGTTTAGGCTTCGGTATTACAATTTACGATACCGGCAAAATTAGAATATTATTTTATAATTGCTACGGGTAGGTACTCCTATAAATAAAGATGGGCAAAATTTTACAAAATTGTCTGTCATAATACCTTTTGTGTGTACAAAATTATAATTAGACTTTATTTTTAGCAAACGTTTTCCTTTGTTAGAGACTGCCTTTGATTACTTTCTGACTTAAGGCGAAAGCGTCAGGTTCGCCCGCGAAATTTAAATTTTCTTACGTTTTTTTGCAATTTGCAGGTCAGTATCAGGTGTTGAACTGAATATAATTCGCGACCGTCACAATTCTGAATTTATACAATTATAAGCATTCAAATCATCAATACAACTCTCTAAGTTCATATTACCCTATTGAATGACTATTTCATGAAATCATGGCATGTGAGGCCAATTCTAACTTAAGGAGTTGTATTACTCATTGTAACGATTATAATTATGTAAATAAATGTTTTTATAACACATTTGCTCGTAAAGGGTCTCTTATTTCACGAATTTCAATATCGTAATGTATGTCATTACGTACTTGTGCGTAATTGTAATGTAAAACGCACGGGTTTTTTATTAATAAGGTAAAACGTTCAAGATGCTCCGTCTAAAACGAACGGTACTTTTTAAATAAGATTTAAAGCAAAGAGTTTTTATGTCAGAAAAGTAGTCAACATTTTATAAATTAACTTTGGGAGATAAAATATAAAAAATGAACATTAATTAAATTAAAGAATTAATTCTTTAATTTAATTAATATTGACAATAAATTTCAACAACAACAAACAAAAACAAAAAAATATTAATTTACTTTATTAGTAATACTGGCTGTTTTTGTGCCTTTGCTTTAAAAAAAATAGCGCTGATGCGCGCGCATCGCTAATTTGTGAACAAGTAAAAATTATTCGGCGCGCTTTTTCTTTTCGCTGTATTGTTTTTATTCGAAAATGTCGTCAAGTTATGATGAATTTATTAATTCGACACCGCCAGAAGTCTCAGAGGCAGCGAAAAAGGCTATTAGAGTAGCTTACAAGCGTATCAAAATTTCATCTTATGGAAAACAAGCAAAGATCCAAATTCATTTTCAGAAAGTGTGTTTTTAAAGATTTATTCGTCCGAGTTTTATTTATTTCCTCGCAAATATGTTATAAAACGTCGTATGACATACGTGCGCTTTGATAATTACAGCCTCTGCTTTCTTGTATCACCTCGGTTGTAATTTTCAACTTACCGCACTTATATCATAATGTACTATTACGGTCTTTGGCAAGTGATAATTAAACAATATGCACATGAATCCGAAAAGTCAGAGGTGCGTGCCTCGGGTGCGAACTCGAGACCTATGAATTGGCAGTCCAACGATCACACTATTTGGCTATCACTACTATATTCTATACTAGAAAGGTTTAGGTGGTAAAATAAAGGTAAACAATCTTGATGTGACTTTTTACACAAACACATACTAAACAAATAAACTACTGCTTAACTAATGGTTCAATTGATTTACTATTCATTATTGTTGTATTTACATTGGTATTTAGTTGCAATTTATTTTTAAACTGAGGTTTTAAAATAAAAAAAGATAAAAGACACGTCAAGATTACCTTTTTTTCACTACCTAAACCTTTCTCGTGTAGGTAATATTATAGAAAATTCAAATAATTTCAAAATATCCGTACCTGCCGCTTCAGCAAAAACAAACACCAACACAGCCAAACACGTTACTTTGAACACCATGTTAACTTCAACTTAAACCCTTCAACAGCTAACTGCGAACTGTTCGTGAACTTGAAGTGAATGCGTTAATATACTAGACGAAAACTCGTCACCGACCATAATTACATACGTCCACACTTTAAATAATATTGCAATCATCTTTTACAAATTATAAAAAAATACCTATTATTTATTTATTTTTAATATAAGTACTTTGCAAAAAACCTCACATGCAAAGTTTTAACCAACGTTTAGAAGAAATTATTCATTTATTCATAATTATCTTTATTTGCATTCCATAATTTATAAAGGTCTTGCAATGGCCTAAAACGAAGGTACATTTAAGGACCCTGTAGACTTGTAGCAAGAATTCTTAAAATAATAATAAAAATAGGAATCAAATAACGATTTTTAAATAATCATGTTCTTAACCATTAATATTACTTAAGTGAATTATTGCATTTATTTATTTTTAGGTCAGTTATAGGTACCTACATAATAGTTATCTGGTAAGGTCAATCAGACATAATAAACACCTTTGCAAAAAAAACGGGCACCTTACAGTCATTGGCTTTTCTATGGATAAAATTAATATTTTTAGTATGTCATTAGCATAAATGACTAGAAATTTCTTATAATCATTGGGAATATAGTTTTTAACCCTTAAATCCTGGAATCGGTGTTTTAGTCAATGTAAACAGAGAGTCCTGTTAAAATGGATTTTTTTAGGGTATAATTAAATTAAGACTACGAGTATTTTTTATGGTATTTTAATAAAAAAAAGACGTTAAAAAATAAAAAATTATAACGAGTATGACTTCCCCTTGCAGCGATTACGGCATGTAATCGTCTTGGCATGCTTTCCACCAGGCTTTTGATGGTGTCCTGTGGAATGTGTTCCCACTCAGTCGAAATCACACGTTTAAGCTCCCTGATGTTTTGTGGAAGTGGTTGGACAGATCGTACTCGCTTTTTTAGGAGGTCCCAGACGTGCTCAATGGGGTTAAGGTCAAGGCTCTGCGCTAGCCAATCCAGACAACGAATACTGACCTCTTGCATATAAGCATCTACGTCGCCTGAACAGTGGTCGCGAGCATTATCGTCCATGTAAATGGCATCTTCACCAATTACAGTCAGTGCGGGCTGTGCATGTTGACAAATTATTCCTGTTATGTACCTTTGCGCATTTAGTGAGCCATTTTCAATGAACACTATCTCGGTACGATAGCTGAAGTTACGCCCGCCCAAAACATAACGGACCTTCCACCATAAGGGGTGATTTCTTCAAAACACACGTCGGTATAGCGTTCCCCTGGTCTTCGTAACACTCGCCGACGTCGCTCCTCACCATTCAGACAAATTCGAGCCTCATTGGAGAAGAGTACGCTACTCCAGTTACCTAGTGTCCAAGATAGACAATTTCTAGTGAACCTCAGTCGAGCAATCCGGTGCTCACGGAGTAACTTGGGGGCCCGCGCTGGTCGTCGACTGCGTATATCAACCGCTAAAAGCCTCCTCCTCACTGTCTATAGGCATAACTTGTGCTCCTCGTACCTCTTCAAGGTTTCTTTTGAGGTCTATGTAACTGCATTTGTGGTTCCTCAGCGCCTGAGTCACTAAAAAGCGGTCGTCTCGTGGTTGTGTGCAAAGTTTTCTACCAGAACCTTGCCTTCTTTGAACGGAACCTGTCTCTTGGTATCCAGTCCAGGTTCTTTGGACGGTTGAACGACTCACGTTTAACCGCTATGAGCCGTAACATTGACTACACCCCACTTCCAGCAGCGCTATAATTTTACTAGCTCTTATTGCTTTTTCTGCCATTACAATCAACACAAAGATATCTGTTTTAAGTCACACTAAGGCAGGATTATGCGACAAACATAAATTATTCTAACGAAAATAACGAGAAGTTAGTTTAATTTGCCTGATAACGTTTTAACCGCAAACCCGCGAATAGTAAGTAAAAAGTCATAAACTGAAAAAGGTATTATTATTTTTAAAAACAACAGATTCGAATTTGAAATTAACTTTTTTTTCATACCCAGACTCTTTATTAAGTGCCAGTAACATAGTTTGGCAATTAAAACCTATTTAGAACTAAATGATTACCAATAATGTAGAAAAATCCAAACCGCCCGTTTTTTTTGCAAAGGAGTGTATATATTATATTATTACTTACTTAGTTTATTGTCTAAAATGTTTTAATCAAAACTCGTGAAGGTTACGCTTGACCAAAGTTCATGATCAGGTCAATTTATCTTATTAAAGTTAATATTTTATTTGACGGCTTCTCGTGTCGAATCATAGTTTTTGCGTTTAAGAAAAACAGTATTTTACATACAAAATGTATAAGTAGTTGCGGTAGGTAAGAAGAACTAATTTATAATTCTTCTTACCTAATAATTCGTCTTTATTTGTCAAACCAAAGACTGTTTGTTATGGAAAATAACTCATAGGACTTTTAACGTCTAATCGGATAATCTTTCCGCATAGCCATAAATCTGCTGTGTTTTACATAATATTAATAATAATAACATAATATTATCATTATTATGTGTTTACAAAACAGTAGGTTTTTTAATCCGACTGGGCGACAACAAAGACTGGGTTCATCATCATAGCCTTCTTTCAACTATTTTGGGGTCGGCTTCCAGTCTTACCGAATGCAGCTGAATACCAGTATTTTAAATGGAGCGACTGCATATTTGCCCGTTACTGGGTAATACGATACGCCTTGATAAGACTGGTTGTCAGACTTTCGGGCTTCTGACGACCCGTAACGACTGTCAAAGATCCACGAATGACAGCCGGGACAAGGAGGGCGGGGTCTTGGACGAACCAACCGCGGCAAGCGTCGATCGACCCATGCGGTTATTACTTAGCCACAAGCCCTTAAAGCAAAGACAGGATTATTCTTTGAGGAGTGGTTAGAGCGGCGCCACGGCGTCCTCACCTTCCGCCTGACGTAGGTCCTCACCGGACACGGCTGTTTCGGGAGGTACCTGTTTCGCATAAGGCGGGAGGAAACGCCCGGGTGTTACCATTGTGTGGATCGCCCGGAGGACACGGTGGAGCATACAGTGGAGGTCTGCCCGGCTTGGGCAGAGCACCGCCGTGTTCTCACGGAGGCGATCGGCGGCGGCGATCTCTCGCGTCCGAGCCTGGTCCAGGCCATGGTGCGGAGCGAGAGTGCATGGGAGGCTGTCACCTCCTTCTGCGAAGCAGTGATGCTCGCGAAGGAGGAGGCGGAACGCGTGAGGGAGAGGCAGCCTCAAGCCCTCAGTCGCCGCAGGAGACGCCCTGGGCGGCGGGAATCGCGGGGCGATTTCCGGCCACGGTGAGCAGCGGGTAGCTCGCCGTTCGGTAAGGACCAGCAGCGCGATTCTGTAACCATCTCACCGTGAAAACTTAGGTGAAGTGAGTGTGGAGTGAGCTGTCAATAGTGTGAATTCCTAGCAAAAACAAACTCACTTCACCTAAGTTTTCACGGTGAGATTTTTACAGAATCGACCGGCAGGCCCGAGTCGACGCGACGGCGCGTTGTGTTCGAAAAGAGATGTCAGCAAGTGATGGGGTCCAATAGGGCCGACGCCGCTGGGGTCGCGGGTTGTTTGAAGAAGATACCGCCCCTGGCATAGGCAACTGAAGGAACACGGGTGGGTTTTAGTCAGTAAAAGTCTGACACGCCCTTCCGCTCCACCCAGAGCGGGAGAAGTTAATTGATGATATCCCACCCTCAAAAAAAAAAAAAAAAAAGGGTTATTTACAAATATATTTTGCCCTCAAAGACCTAAATATTCTGCGATGACTATTTTTGTTCTAATATTAAACTTAACTACTTACGTAACTTCGTAATGTCGTATTTACAGAAACAATTAAAAAGTCAGTGTGTCTGGCGGGGATTCAGATTCCTAAGTGTTAATTAATATTTGAACGTGCAACGGAGATTTTATATATCTATTTAATTGTACGAAAGAAATTGCAAAATTTTATTTCTAGTTTCAAATCGGCTATTTTTATCACATTATATTTTTTTTTTTTCAAGTCAAGGTTATTGTTGAGAGATTTCGACCAATACGATAAATTAAACAAACGTACTTCCTAATTTAATAAAAACTCATTCAAGTTAAATATACTTAGTTGTTTTCATCGCTTTAAAATATGTACATTGGTTTATCAAAGACGAAAACCGGAGTGACGATTTTGTAACAAGTAGAAAAACATAAAAAAAACATGACATGTTAGGGGTTTTTTATATTACATGCGTATTTTTATAATTCTGATTAGTACTTTAATATTGTAATACACATAAATCAAGAACTATTTTACTTGACACAAAACAATTTACATGTAACTTTATTTTTTGTGGACTCTTCAAACAAGTCGACAAACAAAGATGTTATCATTCCGATTATTTTAATTTTGTAATACATATAAGCGAAGGACTCTCGACGTATCAGAAAAAATAAGACATGTATGTAACATTGTTTTTTTGTAAGTACACTCTTTAAACACGCAGACATATTTTTTTTGTCACTTTAGACGCGCTATGGAATAAACGAAGCCGAAACTTATAGTTAATAATATCACTTATCAGGGTGTTTCGTGTAAAAAGTGCGATAAAAAATAACATTAACACAGTTTTAACCTGCGACTATTATTGAATCTTGCCTTAAAATAATAACGTTTTTTTGTTACTGTTATTTATTTACTTACCTATGCGTGAAAATACGTGGTAACCGTGATACTTAAGGGTACGTCACACTGCAAGCTCAGATAACTGCTAAAGGTGGCCACACACGTCACTGCAAGCATGACAAGCCTGCATGAACAATCTTTTTGTGCAGGCGCGCTTGAGCGTCTGTGATGATTTTGTGCAAGCATCTTGCTTGTGCAAGCGGCGTGAATATTGATAGAATTTTCATTATTCTATTCGGTTTAAACAAGCCATACTTGTGCAAGCATGATTGAACGTGTGTATACAGCAGGCTAACCTTGCGCAATCATACGCACGCCAGTTGCACACATTGATGCAGCTAAAGCACAGTCAAGATATCTAGCTAAAGAAAGCGCGTCGTCATCGTCTATCGCTCAATCAAAACCTGATGCTACTCCAGCTTCTTTGTACAGTTTGTTGGTTATAGAGAAGTTTGCACCAAATGATTGTTTATGCATACTTAGCATGCTTGCGGTTACGTGTGTACCCTCCTTTACTTTAGCTCTGCCAGAGTCTATGTTCCCTTCCACATATAACCCGTCTCCCTTCAAAGCAACAGTACAGGCATGTTCTGGGCACGCTCATTCCATCGTAGACCTTATTATCCATCGCTTTCCATCAGGCTAGATCGAGGTCAAGAGCAGACGCATTTCACAGTAAAAAAACCGGTCAAGTGCGAGTCGGACTCGCGTACGAAGGGTTCCGTACCATATTATATGTTTAACAATCGCAAAGATAACTTTTTACTTATTTTATAATGATACTGTGAATTACAAGGTTATTTTTTGCAGTTGCAGAAAATCACCCATGTTTAAAGAAAATACGTTATGAATCGCTGTTTTCAGTATTGTTGATTAAATACAGTATTTATGGTACCTACATGGTATAAAGAAGTTTCAAATTCATAATTTGTTGAATTGTTGCGCTAGAGCTCGTACAAAAATGGTCTAAAATTTACAACTTTTGCGGCCCCCTATTTCTTAATTTTAGAAGATAAAAAAATATCTTTGTACTCTACTCGATGAGTTCTAGACGATGACACCCCACATGCTAGATTAAATATTTTTTTTTTTTTTTTTCAAAATGAAAAGTTTATTGTATGGCGACCGACCCCTCATATTTTGCTTTATTTTTATTATTTGTTGTTATAGCCGTAATAGACAGCGGAGTCTTAGTAAGTTTGTACTGGACTGTACGTGGTTGTCTGATTTCATGGATTTTAATTTTCTTGCGCGGAACCCTAATTATTTTTCTAAAAAAAAAATAGCCTAAGTTACTCCTTAAAACATCAGCTATATGCCGTCAAAATCGGTGAAAATTCGTTGGGCAAGTTTCCTAACTTGACTCAAAGTACCATTTTTTTAATCGGAATGCGCTTTAAAATTCTTCTATACAAACTTTAACATACCTAAACCTCATTTGAGGCGTAGTTTTGAAAAACTAATAATGACAAACATTATTACTTACTTATGCAAGTATTTGTGCTAAGTTTCAAGTTCATTAACCAAATTAATAAGTTTTTTCATATAAACTGTAGGTATCTCTGTTTTCACGAACACAGATAAAGAATTTCAAAAATCGTCTGGTATGTTTCAATAACTTGACTCAAACATTATTTACACCAATTTTAGAGTTATTCAAGCCCCCAATAAAATCCTCCGCTATAAAATTAACTTTTCACCCCTTAGGGGTAGATTTTTGGAAAACCCTGATACACGTTAGTCTTAATTTTTGGTCTCAAGTATAAAAACTGAGTTTTGAGTTAATCGGACCGCGTGTTAAAATTCCTCCATACAAACTTTGACACCCCCAATCCCTCCTTAGGGGGTAGTTTAGGAAAACTAAAAATGATAAACTTTATAATTTACTTAGATGAATATTAACTCAAGGGATAGGATTTTTCATACAAACTTTCATCCCCTTTTTTACCCCCTTAGGGATGTAATTTCCAAAAATCCTTCCATAGTGGATGTTTACACTATATAAGGTATATATGTGCAAAATTTCAAGTCTCTAGGTCCATTGGTTTGGGCTGTGCGTTGATATATTAGTCAGTGACTCATTCAGGACTTTGATTTTTTTATATATACATATATAGATTTACCATGTTATTTTAAGACTACAGACTTCTTATAGGTTTTCCTGTAATCTACAGGTATAGAACTATTTTCTAAATTTTTTTCAAAATTTTAGGCTCAGTAGTTTCGGAGATAAGGGGGGGGGAATGGTCAATTTTCGAATATTTTCTTAAATAACTTTAAAACAATATATTTTAAAATTATTATAAAAATATATATGAGACCTTCATAGTGAGCCCTTTCATTTGATATGTCACACGGTACAGTTTACAAAAACTTTTATTTTTAATTTTCTTATTTTCCCCCTAAAAGTGACTCTCATATTCAAAATTCATATATTTACTTTAGCTGTACGTGTTTGGGTCACAGAAATCCATATGTGTACAAAATTTTAACTTAATCGGTCCATTAGATACGGAGCAAATTGGCTGTGACAGACGGACAGACAGACAGACACACGAGTGATCCTATAAGGGTTCCGTTTTTTCCTTTTGAGGTACGGAACCCTAAAAAGCTTAATTAATTTACAATAAGAGTATGCCAGGAGCTAGTTATGCTAAGCTAGAATAGTATTATCCGAATACAGCTTAGCTTGTGGTGTAGACTTCAGTTAACAAACTTTAGAAGCTGTTTCCCGAAAATGTAACTCTAGGATTCGACAATTCGACATTTCTCGTGTCCTATATTTGACATTTGACTAATTGTTGACAGATTGATGTGCTTGAGTGTGACTATTTGATGGCTTTTTAAATTAATTTAAAAAATTACCACGTAATCTGATCAGTTGCGGTTTATTAATGTTTATCAGTTTTCAAATTAGATTCTTTATCACTATGTGCGGTAAAGTCTAAAATGCTTTATCTGGGTAATTATTACTTTTTAATAGTTGTGAAGCACCTATTCTAACAGAAAGAGTATTAATGACCAAATGATGATAAAACTCATTTCTAAATATAAAATTTTACTCTTTGATATAAATATTGCATTTGTTACAATGACATTTGAATAAGAAAAAATTCATGAGGAAAGTTTTGAGTATGAATGTCGATGGCTACATGCAGAAGCGTACCCGGGGGTGAGGCAGCTGCCCCCCCCCCCCCCCCCCCTGGATCTTGTATCACGTTGTCGTCGTCGTCGTCGTGTACTTACTTTACAATTAAGTACAATATATTATGCCATAGACTTATAAAAAAAGATGGACTCCGCGCCACGATTATCGAAAGTGAAGCACCGTACCGATCTATGTGTGCATGATTTGAGTACCTGCAAAGACGGCGTCGCTCGTGTCACGTAATGGCGGCCGGTCGGCATACTATGATGTAAATGTGTGCGCGAGGCGTGTTTGTACAAACGGTCCGGCATACTTACTGTGCTTCACTTTCGATATGCGTGGTGCGGAGTCCATCTTTTTTTATAAGTCTATGTATTATGCATTAATTTTAGAAAAAAACCGTGTTGCGCGGCTATAAACCTGTCTAATAAAGACAGGTTTATAGCCGCGCAGCACGGTTTTTTAATAAATAAATAAAATAAACATAATAAAAAATAATGACAAAAAAAAATGAATAATGATAATGATAATTCATAGACTAATAAAGTCTATGAATTATCGGAACGAAAGAAACCCTAAAGATCTTCGATCACATTGTGCACGGGTATCGGATGACATCAGAGGGACTGAGTTATGCGCGCGCCTTTAATTGTCGCATCTATCATCTGCGTGCCGTCATAGCTGCTGATGGAGGCTATAGGTACCTATTAGACATTAAAACAATAAATTGTTGATAGAATTTAAATAATATACTTCGTTAAAAAAATAAAGATGTTTTGAATTTCTATTTGCATTTTTTTTTTTTCATTTTTAGTAATAAGTTCGACCTGACTTGGTTAATTTCCATAATATTTTAACTTTTTTTTTACAAAAAAGGTTTTCTATATCTATCCTAGACGACGCGTAATTAAAAAAAATCTATAAATATGCTCAAATCACATAATAATATAATGCGTTTATTCATCGACCTTGTGACATAGATGTGTGCATATGGATGGAGAGTGACAGAATTAGTGCGTCATTATAAAATCATTTAGGTGAGAATATAATTAAATTTTTATTGGTCGATACTTAGTCACATTTTGTTTGCTATATTTCGGTTTTTCCTTTTGTCTTACTGGACGTGCGGTTGACTGTCCATTAAAATTTTATCTAAGTAATTATTGAGTCGAATATTATTATTATATGTAAATTATAATGTATGTCTTAATATTTATATTGAGACAGGTAATTATAGAGGTCATCTTCTTTGCAAATGATTTAATTTTATCGATGACCTAGGTACTTGGTTCGGGGTACTAAACGTTCAAGGTCCGGAGCTAGTTAGGGTTCCGTACCAAAATGGTAAAAAAGGAACCCTTATGGTGTCACTCAGTCTGTCTGTCTGTCTGTCTGTCTGTCTGTCTGTCTGTCTGTCACAGCTGGATATTTCAAGAACTACTAATGCTATCAACTTGAAATTTGGAACAGTTTTAGATGACGTAAACCCAACTATTTTGCAAATAAGAAAGAAATAAAAATATTTATGTTTTTTTTGTAACAGGTGCTGAAAGGGGGTCTTAAGAATGAAAGTGGGGCTACTAGGGCATGTGGGGTATCATATGAAAGAGCGCTGTTTGCACATTCTCACACGTTTTTTTTATTTTTTTTTAAGTCGCATAGTTTTCCACTTTTGATAATGTAAAAAAAATAGCGTTCCCCCCTCCTTAACTCCGAAGTTTCCAATGAGAAAAATCTGAAATTATTCTATGTGATAGAAGTTTATAAAGATTACAGGAAAAATAAAACAATGTCTCTATATAGCATACTTTTTTAGAAATCGGAACGGAACCCTCGGTGCGCGAGTCCGACTCGCCCTTGACCGGTTTTTTTTTCTTGCAGTTTAACTATTTGAAAATAAAACAAAAACCATCTAATGAACGCCTAAATATTATCGAACTGTTGGATTTTCAGGTCTCGGTGCTGAGCCGAGCGTTGAAAATCCAACAGTGTGATTGTATTCAGGCATTCATTTAGTTGTCACCTAGTCATAGTGAAAAAGAAATAAAATTATTAAAATACTACACAATTATGACTTCTTAACACCGTCAAAAACTATTTACAAAGAGACGAAGCTGTTAAACATCAAACAACTTTATATATATAACACATGTATACTTATCTATAAAATCGTTCACAAACTTATCCACTCGCGCATTACATTCATAACAGAAGGTGAAACAAGTAAATACTCATCTCGTCGACCTTGTCACCTGGTATTGTCTAGAGTAAGAACTAACTATGGTAAAAATAACCTAACCTATGGGGGAGCGCAGCTCTATAATAAACTTCCAAAAGATGTAAAGGAAGCGACTTCACTCAACATATTTAAAAAGAAATTATTCACTTTTATTTACAACGACGAAACACTAGACTAATTGTGTTGTCATCTTTTAACTTGGACCACCACCTTATCTTAGGAATGCAGCGAACTCGCTTCCAATTTTATTTTGTTGACGGTGGTCGTATTTTATTTTGTGCTTATTGTTATTGATTTTGTTTTTCTTCTACCCGCACTGATATGTTATAATTAGTACTAAGTTTTAATGTTCTCATGTAAGCGGCGATTGTCTTAATGAGAATAAAGTTCTTTAAACCTAAACCTAAAAAGTGAGCAAGAAATAAGTAAACTATTGAAATAGCAATGCATCGAAAGTGCAAAATGCCTTGTTTTAATAAATCTGTTAGGATTCACTGCTGATTTTAAGCATTTTCTCTTCTTTCTTTCACAATCTACTGTTGGATTTAGAATTATTTTAAGTAACGCTAAATCACTCAACTCGTCTCACTACAGTCCGGCTATTGAGAGAATGCGCTCATGGCAACGCTTAGATTTGATTTGCCGATTTGCAGTTATTTTGAAGCACGGCCACGCGTCGTTTATGTAGCAATTTGGCAGTTTTAATAACTTTTTTTGTTTTTGTTTACAGTATGAAATTATAATTTATTATGAACTAACGTTTATTCTGGTATAAATTTTACGTAATAATATTAACGTTGAAAGAAAAAAATTAGTTCATTCAGTCGCTCTGCAACTGCGTACAGTGCGTATTGATGCGTAAAAAACCAAAATGCCGAGTTGTGCTGTAATTATTTGTAAAAATAGGTCAAATACCATCAACCTGAAGACAAATGGCGTGTCCTACCACCGGTAAGTAAACAATTAAGTCACTGTTTTATATTTTAAATCAATTTTTAAATGTTTTACTAACTTTCGTCCGGAGCGACACGAACTAGCCCGAGAGTGCCCGAATCTTCCCGAACGCAACGAGCGTTTTGGATTTAGGGAGGAGCAATCGAGTGCGTGCTGCTGATTTTATCGATATGCGTATTATTGCAGTTAAATATTTTTTTACAGAACTCAATGGATTTTGGAATCTCAATGGAAATTAAGACATTGTTATTTCAATACAGTTACACGTGAAGTGTAAAAACTTAAATTAATATTATGCCTAAAAGATTTTGACTAATGAAGTTTTTAATTTATAGTACAATTATGTTAAGTATTAAGATAAATACATATTATATTTCACCCAATTATTTATTTTTGGCCAAAAAATTACAATAATTTATGTTCGATATGCAAAAATATTCAATTATTATTTTAAAAAATCTGGCTATTTGGCGATTTCGTAAGGTGGGCCCTAGACGATTAATAATATTGCGAAATATTATTGACCGAGTGAATTAATATTGAAGACTGCGATGGTTAAACATTGTCGAAAAAAAAAAAATGCGCTATATTGTTGTATTGATCACTAAATCGCAAGCCCACCTTAGTCAATCATAAGGCCGAGCAGCCGTCAAGGTTCTAAGTTTGAATTAAAAGAATTAAAAGAAAGCCTACTCTCTATTATATGAACTCCACACTCAATTAAACTGAATTAAACCAAACCTGAATGTAGGTAGGCTAATGGGTACACCTCTGCCTAACCCTACGGGGATTACAGGCGTGATGTTATGTTATGTTATGAATGTAGGTAGGCATTTTTGATTAAAATCATTTTTTTTAATATTAAGTAATAATATATTATTATATAAATATACAGTATTATATTTAACAGAAAGCGTTCCCTTTAACCGGTAATAAAATATTAAGAAAATTAAACTAAGTTATTTTAATACAAGAATGTGCTAAAATTAAATATCGATAAAAATTATCGACCATCGCTTTCGACTCCCTAATTGCTTGCATGTGCATTGAATGTTCGCGAATAGCAAATGTTTACAAGTGAATGCCCCGCCCATTCTATGTATGTGTGCTATTAGAAATTGATTTAGTGTAGCTGCTTTCTTCTTAATGTGCGTGTTCAAATTTTAAGTGTGTGTCGTAAGTACACTATTTGTTAATGTTGTGATTATTTGGGTGGGAGATAAGCGGCGGCACTAGGCTAGGACTCCTTATTATTCCGCAATGAAGGCATATCTCCGGATATCTATGTGAAAACAAATGTGACTTGTTGACTTTGGTGTTGCCAGCTTATTGCTTGCTTAGCAGTTGCTAAGCAAGTTAGCAAGTTTTTTGTTTTTTTTTTGAGGTCGTGCATTGAACTACTTACTTACTTATGAAAATGAAATAAAAAATATAATTAAAGATAAAGATAAAAGATAAAGATAAAGATTTTTTATTTGTCCAAAACATGAGTATACACACATGGCATGCAAGATGTTAAAAAAACTATATATATATCTGTCATGTTTTGCCTCATCGGCGTACAAATATAAATAGGTAAGTTATTTATTACATAGGTACATATATCAAATAATTATTAATCATTAATCCATTATTCAAAAATTAACACTTCAAATTACAATTTAAAAATTAAAATGTCCTACAAAACAGTGTCATCAACTCATAATACATATAATAAAATTAGTCAATTGAATGTCAAAGTAAAAAATAAAAAAATATATGTCAATAAACAAAATTAGATTATTTTATCGTTCACAAATTCGTCAATGCTGTAATATGCCTTTTCTAAAAGAAGGCTTTTTAACTTTCTTCTTAACATTTCCGTTGTAAATTCCTTCCAATATTTTGGCAACGTATTAAAAAGGATGGGCGCCATACATAACACACTTTTCCGCATTAGAGCTGTCCTGGATCTAGGAATGCACAGTTTGCTATTGTCGCGTCTATTTCTAATTACATTTTCTGACAATAGGGGGAAAAGGTGTGTGTTCGATTTGGCAAACATAATGGTCTCTAAAATGTACATGGATTTGGGTCAATATTTTATATTTTTTGAAAAATGGTTTGCAGCTCTCAGTAACATGAAGCCCAAACATAGTTCTGAGGCACCTTTTTTGGGTTTTAAAAATTACAGTCTTATTTGTTGAATTGCCCCAAAAAATTACTCCGTATCTTAAGTTAGAGGACACCAAGCCATGATAAGCAGTTAGCAGCGCATCAACATTTAATATTGGGGCTAATTTGTACAGTGCATATGTGGAATTACTAATTTTTTTGCTTAAGGCTTCCGTATGTGCTTTCCAATCTAATTTACTGTCTATAGTTACTCCAAGAAATTTTGTGGTGTCAACTTTGTCTATGTTATTATCACAATAGTTTACATTAACATTTGGAATGACTGATCTTTGGGCAAAATGCATAATATTAGTTTTTCCAAGATTTATCTTAAGATTATTGTTTTCTAACCATTTTATCATTGATTCTATAGAATTGTTAATGTCAGCTTCGTATGTGTCTCTATTTTTACAGGCAATTGTAATTGTACTGTCATCGGCAAATAGTGTCATTGGTTGGTCGATAATTTTGGGTAGGTCATTAATATACAGTATAAAAAATAGTGGGCCTACGACAGTACCTTGCGGTACGCCAAATTTAACGATACGCTCTTTTGATTTATGAATCACTTCATGTTTATTGTTTTTATTTACAGCCGAAATTTCTGTAAATTGTCTTCTGTTGCTTAGGTAGGATTGAACAAGGCTTGAGACATTCCCTCTAATCCCATATGCTTCTAATTTCTCAATCAGTATATCGTGACGCACGTGGTCGAATGCCTGTGTCATGTCACAAAATATCGTACATACAGGTATATTCGCATCTACTTTTGGCATGACATTAAGTAAAAAATCATATATTGCTAAGTTAATTGTTTTACCATTTCTGAACCCTTTCTGTTCATTTGCGAGTATATTTTCTTTTTCGAGATAATTATACAACTCTTTATATAAATACTTTTCAAATATTTTTGATATTATACTAATAAGGGATATGGGCCTATAGAATTGCATTAACTCTTTATTTTCCTTTTTAAATAGTGGTTTAACAGTACTTATTTTGAGTGCATCAGGAAAAATACCAGTCTCTGTGCAAAGATTAATTATATGGCTTAGATGCATTGATATTTCTCCTGCTACTGATTTTATAACTTTTGTTGATAGACCATCGTATCCTACACTATTTGTATTTTTTAATGTTTTTATAATTTTAAATACGTCAATTGCCAGACATGGAGCCAGGAAAAAAGAATCTTTTCTTGTTTGTATCAATGACGTAGCTTTTTTTCCAGATCCTGCTATAGGATTAATTTTGTCAACGAAATAATTATTGAAAGCATCTGCAATGTCTTTTGGGTCAGTGATAACGTCATTGTTCACACGAATTTTGTCAATACAATTTTTAGGAATGTTGAATTTAGAGTTATTTATTATTTTCCAAGTTGCTTTGGATTTATTATCTGAAGTATTTATTGTGTAGTTGTTTTGTGCCCTCTGAGTGAGTTTTACAATTCTTTTCAATAGTTTAGAGTAATTAGTAAGTTTGCTTTTATTAATCTGGTTTGGTTTAAGTCTGTATTGCCATAAAAACTGTCTTTTCTTTTTACTACATAATTTAATACCACGTGATACCCATTTCGGATTTCTCATGGTATTTATTCTAACATTCTTTTCGGGAAAGCATAACTTATAAAATAATGAAAATATGTCAAGAAAATATTTGTACGCTACGTTAGGATTATTAGTTTTATAAATGTCAGAAAATGATAGATTATTTATACAATTTTTAAATTTTGTCATATTTTCATTGCAGTAGTCACGTCTCTTTACATGCCAGTACTTAATGTTACATTTTTTTTGTACTGGGAATGTCATAAGCTGTGCTGTGTGGTCCGACAGAGCTAGTTCTAAGACTTCGACCTTACATGCTTTGCGAAAATTATGAGCAATATTATCAATGCAAGTTTTACTTGTAAGGCGTGTAGGCTGATTCACGGCTAATTTTAAATTATAATTGAGTAAAAGGCACTCAAATTCAATAGTTTGAAGGTTCCTTTTTAAAATGTCGATATTAAAATCCCCTACAATGGCAATATTATGATTGCTCTTTTTAGTTAGCTCTTTTAGGAGAATTTCTAATTTATCCATACATATGGTCAAGTTATTTAACTTGGGAACTCTATAAACACAAGCTAGGACAGTGTTAAAGTTAGGTAACTCTATCGCGCAACATTCAAATACTCCGGGTTCTGATATGTTGGCTATCTTCTTTAATTCGATGAAGTGATGTCCGTTCTTTACCAAGATGCATGCTCCACCTCTCTTGCTTTCTTTTCTGCAGTAAGACGCCGCTAGTTGATAATTTGGTATAGTTAAATATGATTCATATCCTGCCATAATGAAGTGTTCGGTTACACACAATATATCCACGTTTAAACCCTTTTCTGATAATTCATCTAAACATACTGTAACCATGTCGGATTTGTTTAGTAACCCGGCGATATTCTGATGCATAACACAGACTTTGTTAGTCACGAAAAAAATTTGTTAACTTTTCTTTGTTTACGTCACGTACGTTACTATTTATAGAACTAGTATCAGTATCATCAATTCTATGTGCCATGGAATTATAATAATTTAATCCATAGTGGCCTCAGCCTTTTGAAATATGTATGGAACATATTTTGTAAAAAAAATCCCTTTTAAAACCACAAAACTACTTGTTATGGAATAGAACGCGGCTTTATGTGAACGCACCCTGATTTTTTGACAGCATGTAATTTGTAGGTTATGTGACGAGACAGATCTAATAAATGGATGAAAACGGAAAGGTTGTTTTTTATGAAACCTGCGAAAAGGGGTAATTCCTTTTAGAAACATCACAAAGTGGCGACCGTGAGATTTGACAAACAACGTTAAACGATGGATCTCGAAAAACTGAAACGTGAACGCGAACAAATACGGCGTGTCTTTAATCGCCACGAGGCAACAGCAGAATCTCAGGTAGACCTTGAGTTTCTAACCGAAAAGATGGATAAGCTGGCATTAATAGACAAGTCAATACAAGATGAGTTGCTAAGCTCCCAAACATTCGATCAGACAGGTTATGAAAAAGAATGTGACGAATGCGACACATTGCGACGCAAGTGGCTAAAAGTAAAGACACGGCTGCGGAACATGAATAGTACGGATGATTTTATGAAACAGGAAACTGGAATCAAAAGACATAATCTCAACCTACCCAAATTAGAGATTCGCAAATTCGATGACAACCCCAAGTCGTGGCTGGCATTTTGGGGTCAGTTCAAGAAAATACATGAGGAGAAAAATATGGATGCGGAAACTAAATTTCAGTACCTAACACAGGCGATGACGCAGGACAGCAAAGCAAGAATTTTGGTAGAAAGTTATCCTCCCACAGAAGAAAATTATCCAAAGGTTATCCAGACGCTTAAAGAACGATTTGCCAAGGATGAAACACTTATTGAGATATATGTACGAGAACTGCTGAAGCTGGTGAACTGCAGAGATCAACTGTTACTAGACGTGCTTTATGATAAGATTGTTACAAATTTACAAATATTAGAATCATTAGGCATTGTTAAAGAAAAATATGAGTGTATTTTGCTTCCAATGATAGAATCGGCATTACCAGAGAGCACATTACTAATGTGGAGTAAAGTTCCTTATAAAGGGGAAAAATCAAGACTCGGTAACCTTTTGAATTTTTTGCAGACAGAAGTTGAGGCTGAAAGGAGAGTGCAAATGGCAAAAACTGAGTTTTTAGGTAGTTCTAAAGAGGCAGTTCCAACAGCAGCATGCTTGGTAGCGGAGACAAAACAGGTAAAGGAGAAGTCCGGTGTTAGTCAACCTGGAAAAGAAGGTAAGGAACATTGTTATTTCTGTGAAAAATCTCATAATACCTTTGAATGTGGTAAAGCTAATACTTTGACTCTAGAAGAAAAGAAAGATGCAATTAAGAAGAAAGGGGGGTGCTATGTATGTCTAAAAAGAGGACACCTTGCCAAAAATTGCAAAGTTTTTGTGAAATGTATGTGTTGCAGTAGGCGACATTTAATGATCTTGTGCCCCACACTTCATGAGCAACCTAAGACAGAGACAGTTAACAACTTTTCTAGTAACAATACAACAACTTTGTTACAAACTTTAATTGTTAAAGTTACAGGTGGTAATCACACAAAGAAAGTAAGAGCGCTACTTGACTCCGGCTCGCAGCGCACATATGTGAGAACTGAACTAGCTCAAGAACTGGGATTAGAGGTAACAGGAAGTGAGAGCCTTAGCCACTCACTTTTCGGTGGCGTCAAGAAGGCTACACAAGCACATAGAGTGTTTGGATTTCAAGTGAGTAACCTCGATGACACATACATTACTACAATGAAAGGACTTGAACAAAGTATACTTTGCGGCAATTTGCCTAAAGTTCAAGATTCAAACCTAGTAAAGAATCTACAAAAACATCAGATCCGTTTAACAGATGCTGAAAAAAGTTTGGCCGCTATAAAGGACATAGACATACTCATAGGTTCAGACTACCTAGGCTCCATCTTAGATAACAATCTTGTGCATGTTACTGAAAAGCTTGTGGCTATTAAAACAAAGCTCGGGTGGACACTACAAGGGCCTATTGAATCGTCTCATGGAGTATGTAATAATGTGGTCCACACAAATTTTGTGACGGCAATACCGGAAATCGATAATTCATTAGAGTTTTTGTGGAATATTGAAACTTTAGGTATCAAAGACCCTTATAATGTGGAAGTAAATGATACTATTTTGGAGATTTCGGTAAATGACAGCGGACGGTATGAGGTGCCATTGCTATGGAAGCATGGATACCCAAAGATTGAATCCAACTGCGAAGCAGCAAGAAGACGTTTAGACAGTACTACAAAGAAATTATCTACTACAGGAAAGCTTGAAGATTATCACCAAATATTTAAAGAATGGGAAAAGGAAGGCATCATAGAAAGAGTAAATAAAGATAATAGTTACGATGGACATTACTTACCTCATCATGCAGTGATTAAGCTAGAAAGTACAACAACAAAAATAAGACCGGTCTTCGATGCTTCTTCCAAAGATAAGAATGGATTGTCACTGAACATGTGCATTCAGAAAGGTATAAACCTTATAGAAGTTATCCCGAAACTTATAATGGTGTTCAGAGCTGGTAAATATGGAGTTATATCGGACATAAGAAAGGCATTCCTACAGATTTCAGTTGCACCAGAGGATCGTAAGTACTTGAAATTATTATGGTGGAATGATCCCAAGGCAAAAGACAAAGTACTTACATATCAACATGCTCGAGTACCATTTGGTGTTGCATGCAGTCCTTTTCTTCTGGCAAAAACAATCAACCACCATCTGGAACAGCATACTCACAATTACCCAGAAACAGCTGCAAGACTAAAAGAGTCGTTCTACGTGGATAACTGCGTAACCAGCTTCGACACAAAACCAGAGGTCAAGAAATTTGTTAAAGAAGCCACAGAACTTATGAATAAAGGTAAATTTGATTTAAGAGGATGGATGATAAATTCAATGCAAGAAGAAGATTCACTCTCAGTATTAGGAGTACAGTGGGATAGAAAAAGAGATAACTTGTGTTGCAATTTAAACATAAAAACTGTACCTGAAAAGATTACAAAAAGAGACTTATTATCAATCTCACAGCAGATATTCGATCCCATAGGTTTCTTGTGCCCAGTTACACTAAATCCAAAACTTATCATACAGAAAGCATGGTTATTAAAGACAGGATGGGATGAAACAATCCCTGAGGAGCTAGAGAAAGAATATAAGGATTGGATACATACCATCGATTGTCTTCAAGAGTGCACAATACCAAGACGCCTTACAGAATTTCCACTAGACGACTGCAAAACAACAGTGCACATATTCTGTGATGCTAGCAAAGATGCATATTCAGGCTGTGTATTTCTCCGAACAGAACACGAAGAGCAGGTAACTGTACGACTTATAATAGCTAAAAGTAGAGTTGCGCCTATCAAAAGGCAGATGACGCTACCAAGACTAGAGCTAATGGGAGCACTCATAGCTGCTAGATTATACAAAGAAGTTGTAACATCAGGTCTGCTCAAGGCAAGCAAGCACTACAAAGTGTATTGTTGGACGGACTCGGCAGTGGTGGTGGCGTGGCTACAGAGACAAGATACCTGGAAAGCATTTGTAACAAATAGAGTAAAAGAAATCTGCGCTATCACAGATAGAAGTAACTGGAACCACTTACCTGGTATTCATAATCCTGCAGACTTACCTTCACGCGGCTGCAACCCTAAGACTCTACGGGATACACGATGGTGGACAGGTCCTCAATGGTTGTACCTGAAAGAAGAAAACTGGCCAAAATCTATGATCAGTAATAATAATAGAAAATATGAAGAAATCATTAGCGGTGAACAGAATAAAACCATAGCCGTCAATGTGGAGATAAGTACAGACAACTTCAGCAGTAGATTATTGTACTTCAGTCAATATAGCAAGATAATAAGGCTTGTTGCAAGAATACTAAGACTGTGTCCTACAACTAGGAAAATGTATAATATAAACTCTAAATATATAGGTTTTGAAGAGTACAAGCATGCTGAAGAAACTTTATTTAAACTAATACAAAAAGAAAGCTATACAGACAAGAATAATATTGATAAGAAGCTTATAACTACAGAAGAAGAGGGATTGATTAAATTGAAAACTAGACTAGAATACAGTGGAGAAGAAAAAGATTTCATACACCCAATTTTACTACCAGGAAATAACGAGATAGTACAGAGAATGGTACAAGAAACACATAGAAAGATGAATCACGCTGGGACACAGACTTTGATGACTACATTAAGGAATTCATTTTGGATTACTGGTGTTAGAAAGCTAGTAAAGAATACAGTGTCAAAATGTATTACCTGCAAGAAAGACAAAGCAAAACATTATGTAGTTCCCGAACCACCTCTACCAGCAGATCGTATCAAAACAACAGCAGCCTTTGAAGTGACCGGCATAGATCTGGCAGGGCCATTATTCCTGAAAAATAATCAAAAATGTTGGATCGTTCTTTTTACCTGTGCTGTTTATAGAGCAATACACCTGGAACTTGTAGAATCATTATCCACAAATAGCTTTCTCATGACCCTAAGGCGTTTCATAGCAAGGCGTGGCCGACCAAAGACTATTTATACAGATAATGGAACAAATTTTGTGGGTGCTGCTAACCTGCTCCAAGAAGTAAACTGGCAGGAAGTTGAAGAAGCCACCAACTCTTGTAAGATTCTATGGAAGTTCTCCGTGCCAGCAGCTCCGTGGTGGGGAGGATGGTGGGAGCGATTGATCCGAGTAGTAAAAGAAATGCTGCGTAGAATTCTAGGCAAAGCATCAGTGGACTGGATAGAACTTTCAACTATTTTATGTGACTGTGAAACAGTGATTAACAGCAGACCCCTTACATATGTGGAAATGGGAGATGTTAAACCACTGACACCGTTAATGTTTTTACAAAACTTACCTACTGGAGAGACACCTGATCTTGACCAGATTGATGACAAAAGCATACAGGTTCGTTATCATTACCTCCAACAACTTAGACTACAATTTAGAACACGATTCAAAAGTGAGTACCTATCCCTTCTTATAAGCAAGGGAAAACAACACAGAAAAGAACCTAAAGTAGGAGATTTAGTATTAATAGAGACGGAAGGGAAAAGACTATACTGGCCGGTAGGTATAATCCAGGAGGTTTACTCCGGTAAGGACGGTTTTACACGAGTGGCAAGAATACACACTGCCTCAGGAATAAAGGTAAGACCCTACCAGAGATTATACCCTCTGGAACTCTCTATCTCACAAGACTGGCTAGACAGCATCCCTGCATCCAGCACTGCTGACCCACACCATTCACCGGAGCAACCAGGTAATTCTGAGAGCTCAATTACACCTGTGCCTCTAGGTGCGACTACTAGGTTAGGACGTACAATAAAACTACCACTTAGATTTATGGAATAACTTTTATTATTTCACAGGGCTTTATTCCAATTGTGTGATGCTCTCTGGTGTGCAGTATACCAACTACTAATTAATGTAAAGTATGTCGATTAGTACAATACATTTTGATCTTTAAGACTGATATTATAGTATGTAAGTAAACTTAGAATGTAACTTGTACTCTCGACCTTTTATTCTGGCCCGGGAGTGTGTTATGGAATAGAACGCGGCTTTATGTGAACGCACCCTGATTTTTTGACAGCATGTAATTTGTAGGTTATGTGACGAGACAGATCTAATAAATGGATGAAAACGGAAAGGTTGTTTTTTATGAAACCTGCGAAAAGGGGTAATTCCTTTTAGAAACATCACACTACTAAAAACGCGCAGAATTAACAGTAAATTTCTCCTTACTACAATAATATTATTACGTAAAATGTATACCGGAATAAACGATAGTTCATGAATAAGAAATTAAAATGTCATACTTTAAACAAAAAAAATAATGTAAGACTCAAAATAAGCGTAGATGATTTTGTGATAGGACTGTTATGCCAAATGACATGATTTTCATTACAACTGATACAAATGTGATAGATGTCAACCCAATGGATTGTTACCATTACATTCAAGGTGTGGTGCAGTACCCTTAAGCTATGTTTACCATTAACAAGTGTTAACCATGTGTGTTGTTGTGTGTATGTGTGTGTGTGTGTGTGTGTTGTGTTGACCATTTTATCGTAGATCCAAGTCACAAATAAATCATAATCGTTTCTGCCATAAACTTGTAGAGCAAGGGTCAAACTACTCGTATTTGAGATGTTAAAGAATAATTATTAGTTCTTAGTAATTACAATGATATAGCAACTTAAGTGCTTGTTTCATCACGCAATGGTAATTATGTAATCTACAACAAACAATATTGTACTTATTATGAACTGGGACTTTTCTGTTGTTTAAATACGTTTTTCTAAAAGATTTATGGTAGACTTGCTTTTGCCCACAGTTTCTCCCGCGTGGAGAGCGGAAATTATCCCACATTAGCGTACTACCGGACCCAAACCAACCATGTTCCATGATCCATGGTACCCAGATCATGGTCTATCCGTGTGTGCCAACATTTAAATCCGTTCCGCTGTTAAGACGTCAAAAGGAAACAGACAGACAGATTTCTTTCCAATTTATAATTATTACTACGGATTTTGAAATCTCAGTCACTCCCTTTCTAGCCATATCATCTTTCACACAGTCTATCCTTTGTTTTGTTGGTCTTCCCCTACTCGTATAACCATCCACACACACTCAAAACTTTCCTGAGGAAAAGAAAAGAACTTTACTAGGAGCACAATAAAAATCATATAACATGTTACTAGGCATAGCAACATTTCCGCGGCTTTGAAGAGGTCGCCACCGTCCGTACAGGGGAGGAGGAGTATCGGTATGACGTTGGCCGCCCTCCCTATCCTCTGCGTCCGAAAAGTGGCAGGCAGCGGCGCGTGGAGCCAATGACCTGACCCGTCGCAGGGGGACCAAGGGTGCCCAGACACGGGGTTATCTGGCGCCCATGTGCTGGTTTGGTGGTCAGGCTTGCAATGTGTTCTGGTGTGCCGGTGACGGGCAGCCGCGGCGGGTTCGCGGATGAGTGCTAACGCGTGCCCGTGTTCCCGCCGTAAGTGGCAGAGGAGGACACCGTGGAGTTTTAGTGGGTTAGAGTCCCACATAACTGCACTATCTCCCCGTGGTAGTGCAGAATGCATGAGCCACGTGTTATAAGATTTTTGTTACTTTTGTTACTACCGAGATGACGACTAATTTGCTATAGACGACTACGATTCTTTTAGCACCACTAAACACTACAACCAAAATGACGGACTAGTTATCTATACTAGTAAACACCTGGAGTTGCAGGTTGATGAACCCGCGTTCAGCGTATGATAATTAAAATGGCCTTGTTAAAATTCTTATTTTGATCATTTTTTTTTATCTTTTTTCACTATTTTATAATTTTTACTAATGCATAATTCTATTGACATTATTTGTTAATTTTTGCATGCCAAAACTCAGGCAGAATGTACCCGGCTCACTATATTTTTTTATAACAACTTACCATTATCGCTTATACTAAACTCGACCATAACAGACCACGAAGCAGTTCTTTTCTGTCTGGAAACTAAAAATAAAAACAGAAAGAAAGAAAGAAAGAAAATACATTTATTTAACACATAAGTACTAAATTAAAGAGGCAAACAAAATAATAACAGCATGTTAAAAATAACAGCATGTTGAACAGGAAAAATTTTTCGATAAAGTAAACTACAAATAGTACCATGCGGAATGTAAAAATATTGATTTTTGTCAAATACTGAAAGATCAAACTCAAACTCAAACTCAAAGCATTTATTTCAATTAAACCAATTACAGGCACTTTTGAATTGTCAAATAGTCGGTGAGTAGGTAAGTCAGAAAGTTGAAGCTAGTTGCACATTCCAAAACGTAGATCTATGGAGAAGAACGGGCAAGAAACTCCACGGACACTCTTTTAAATCAATATATGGTTACAAAATATTGGTTACATCATTCATGTTGAAATTATACATGTGAGAACGATGAACGTAAAAAGCGTCCGTAATAAAAAAACAATTCAAATTTTAAATTAAAATAAGCCGTGGCAGCTAAGGTATGACCAGCCTCCACCAACAGCGCCCGTTGACGAACCTGACGCATATGATCCAACACACGCGCCACCATCAGCGAGACATTAGAGTGATCGTAATCCAAGAGTCTCTTTTACTTTATTCATACAACATATCCAACAATTAATATTTACAAATTTAATCAACACCAGAATTTCGCGTAACAAAGTAACATTAAAGCCTTGGATCACAGTAGGTTTCCTCAGATGTATCAAAAACCAGGATAGGATGCATTTTAAACATAAAAAGAACCAAATAATCAAGTACTTGCAACTACATAAAAGAGGTACAGATTTTTTTGCAATCGTATTAAAAAGCAATGTAGAAGACAATATGAAAAACATGAACTTGAGCGGGCCAAAAATAATAGCAAGAAGCTCTGGAGTAGTATTAAAAACAAAACAAACATACCACGAACTATTTAGATACGTTAGAACAAACGCCTATCCAATTTAGTAACGCAATAAATAGCTTCTTCGCAAATATAGGCGACCATTTAGCGAATACCATACTCAACCGATTTCCGACACTAATTCTCATAATGCTCATTGCTCGTCCTTTGTTCTCTTAGACACTGACTGTGTGGAGGTTGCCTGTATAATTGAGAACCTAAAATCGGATAGAGTCCATCCATGGCATCTCGAATAGAGTTCTGAAATTAATTAAGGAATATATAGCGCCCCGACTCACGGAGATATTTAATGACTGTTTTAGGCAGGGTGTGTTTCCCAATGGTCTCAAGCAATCTATGGTTATTACCACACACAAGAACGGTAGAAGAGACTGTGTCAACAATTATCGTCCAATTTCACTCCTACCTTCTCTGTCTAAAATCTTAGAAAAGATTAGGAGGCTCGTAATTTTTTTGGAAAATAAAAATATACTTGCGGATGCTCAGTATGGCTTTAGACAGGGAAAATCTTCAGACGATGCGGTACACAACTTTGCCGAATTCCTCGCAACGAAATTGGACGGGAAAAGGAAATGCCTTATAATTTTCCTAGACCTTGCAAAGGCTTTTGACACGGTCTCTTCTGATAAGCTTTTGGCCAAGCTAAAGGATCGGAACTGCTTCTTTTTAAAGACAAAACAAGACTCAAAGGGTAAGAATAGGCGACACTGTAAGTGGAGAGAGCTCAATAATCTTCGGAGTCCCTCAAGGCAGTATTCTGGGCCCATCGCTTTTCCTGTGCTATATAAATAACCTCTGCAAACTTAATCTCCAAAACTGCAAAATTACCTCATACGCTGATGACACAACCCTTACCTTCTATGGAGACACCTGGGACGAAGTCTTTAAATACGACCAAGAAGGCTTCAACACGGTCTGCCACTGGCTTGCCTCAAACCTTCTAACCCTAAATACTACTAAAACCATTTATCTAACTTTTTAATTATGGAGCACTTCCATCCCATGACCCATCACACGACATAATCGCACATTCTTGTCCTCAACAAATAGCCTTAGCTTGTAACTGTCCACATATTAATAAATCTAAATCCGTTAAATACCTGGGTAGAACAATAGATGACAACTTAAATTTCAACGAACATATTAGTAATGTCTCTAAGAGAAACCGTAAACTTACTTATGACTTTAAAAATCTTTGGCACGTAGCGGACTCTAAAGTCATGCGAACTGTCTACCTGGCGCTATGTCAGTCTGTCCTCATCTACTGCATCTCTTCATGGGGTGGAGCAGCGAAAACGCACCTCCTTGAACAAGAAAGAGCTCAAAGACTCATCCTAAAAATCAGCCTTTTCAAACCGCGCCTTTTTCCTACGGCAGACCTGTATCAACAAGCTGAAGTTTTAACGGTTAGACAATATTATACGTCCTCGCTACTATACTTAGACAACATGCCTCCCAGAACTACAGTAGTTTTAACACAGTTCTAAAAAGAAGGCGTGCTCATCAAGTCTGCCAAACTAGACCGGCTAGCACAATTCGTATATCACACCCACAAAATCACTAGGTACACCCACATATACCCTCACAAACGTTAGCACAAACTTTAAAACAACACTTATTATTAGTATTTTTTTAATCATACTGTGTACAATTTATACCGGATGACTTGTTTTACCGTCTCGAAAAAATTGGGTGTATTAGGTGAACAGAGTAGAAGCCTATAGAGAAAAAAAAAACTAGGTATGCCACCTAGTTTTTTTTTTAATAGCTTAGACAGAAAAAATTATCAAAGTACCAATAAATACTACAATTCGTTGTAAACATTTCAGTTTTGTACCATAAAAACAGAAATTTTGAAAAAAAAATAATAAATCGTTTAAAAATATCGAAATTCAAATCATATGCAAAAAAAAAAGTAAGGTATGCCATAGGCTTCTACTCCGTTCACCTAATATACCTAATTTTTTTCGAGACGATAAAAAAAGTCATCCGGTATTTGTGGGAGGAAATAAATAAATTTTAATTTGGAAGAAAAATACATGTTGCGCCAACCACAAATAAATTAGGATGAGGGCAGGAGAATGATGATGACTGTTGTACTTCTTAGTGAACTCGCCAGAAGGCCAATTTTCCGAACAACGTTCAAATTCAAGTCGTAATCTCATGCCCGCGACAGTCAAAAATGTCAAAAATGTAGGTACCTAAACCACAATATAAATATCTATCTTTATTGTGCCTAAACACCATGCAATTTTTGACAGATTGACAAAATCCCGACAGATACAAAAATCGTGAATTTGACAACTTGTTTCTTAAAATTCTGTTTTTTAATCGACTATTTTGATTATAATCTGTGCCGAACCTTAGAGCATTTAACCTAAATGCTCTAAGTGCCGAACGCATGATTTCACCTCTATTTCGTTTTGCAACTAATCACTTGCTAACTAGCGTTTATAAAATAATATTATAGAAAAGTTAATCATTGATTAAGAGTTATCTAATTGCTAAGCTAAGTGGCTAATGATAAGTGATTAGCGAGATTTTTATAAATAAGGCTGTTAAAGTCGTTTATCGTCGCCTTAATACAAGGTGACTGATAATGGGTACCCAAATAAATACAAGTATTTGGGTACCCATTATCTAACCGAAATATCCTCATTGTTTCGTTTGTTTGTACTGGAATTCAATCTTTAAGGTCTCTAAGAATTCGAAGGTAACGAATGTTACTAGAGAGAATATAGTAGAGCCTACAAAATCTACAATAGTAATATAGTATCTACAAAATGGACTTGATTTGAGACAATAGTACAGAGGCAAGATTAGTTGTACCAAAAACGTTGAACAATGGTTCAAAATGATATAAGAGTGGAGTACATTAGTCGCTGCTCATTATTATGATTAGTCAGAATTACAGTCTGGCTGGATTGTCTTAAATAATTTCAAGAACAGTCGTAGCGTAAATGTAATTTGGAGTTCTAATGAAGACGTGGAACTTGTTCTTTGTTTTTAGTTAGTGAAATTTCTTTATTGAATATGTATGTGTAAGACTATTTAATGAATAAAAATTAAAATAAATTATAACAAATTAATGAGCAGTTCAATATGAATCCGATCCAGCCTTTCCCATGCTGTCCTCCCCAGCGACGCCTTAGACCGAGGTGCTGGGGTGCCCTTAGCGAGTGGTCGCTTAGTTTTTAAGTTCTTTGCCCTGGTTGGAGGCCTAAATTTATTGAGGCACACACAGGAAAGTCCGTTTAAGCAGCCGAAAACCTCCTAGGCTGACCTGCAAGATGCCATTCAATAAAAAGTAAAAAAGAGCAGTTGAACAAAGCTTCTATTAATAAATCATACATTTTCAGGGAAACCAGTTGAAATGATAAATGATAAATGATTTATTTTCTGTAAGTAGGTTTGTACAAACACTTTTACACGTCAAACATATTTTTTTTTAAACTAGATGAGTTCGACGTTTCCTATCTGACTACTCTGAGAAGAAACGCCGAAACAAACTCAGAGGTAACAGTCTCTTTTAAAGTCCAGACATAATCTTGGTCAGATGATGTGAAGACCATGTAGATTGCAGTCTGAAATGGTCTTTTGATGAAAGAACCACACAGATTGAGTGGACCTGTCCAGTCAGTGCACGCATTTGTCAGTAATCGTGCAGCTCAACTGAAAACTTAAGGAGCTTAACGATTCGACGAACAATACCAAAGAAAAGACATTTGGGTAGGCCGCATAAATTACTCAAACTGTCAGACTATAACTAAAACTGAGAAAAGGATAAAATAAATAAAAAACAATGATCCACGTAGTCTTCACATTCACAATAATTAAAAATAGTATAAGTAATACTTTACAAAGTAAATATTCATGTCATTGTATAGAATATGTAAAAAGGTATTTAAATCAACATTAATAGTGTAAATTTATTGGAGCAGCTCAATCCCAAGCCTTTCTGTCCTCAATATAGTCTTTGACAGTATAAAAGGCTTTCTGACAAAGTTTCCGCTTTATACAATTTTTGAATTTATTAAGGCTTAGTTCTTGAATGTGGCTAGGTAGTTTATTATAAAAACGTATACATTGGCAACTAAACGAACCACTTATTTTCTTAAGCCTGGTTGTAGGAACAACAAATTTGTGTTTGTTTCTAGTATTCACATTATGGACGTCACTGTATTTTTTAAACAAATTGATATTTTTATGAGCATACAAAAGATTTTCATAGATATACTGAGAAGGCACAGTCATTATATTAATTTCTTTAAATTTATCTCTGAGGGAGTGTCTGGGACTTAATTTGTAAATTGAACGAATAGCCCTTTTTTGTAAAACAAAAATTGTCTGAATATCGGCGGCATTTCCCCACAACAGAATACCGTACGACATCACACTATGAAAATAACTAAAGTAAACTAAACGGGCTGTCTCTAAACAAGTTAAATCACGAATTTTCCTAACGGCGTATGCTGCAGCGCTAAGCTTTTTCGACAATTTATCTATATGGGGGCCCCATTGAAGTTTGGCATCCAAAGTTATGCCCAAGAACACTGTGGTATCTTCGGGAATCAACTCTTCACCCTTTATGAGAACACTAGTTTTTACTTGTCTAACATGAGGTATAGTGAACTTAATACACTTAGTTTTTTTCTCGTTAAGAAGTAGGTTATTAACATTAAACCAGTTAACTACTTTTGCGAGGGCGCTATTTACATTGTCAGTAACCAGCTGCTGACGTTTGAGTTTAAATAAAAGTGAAGTGTCATCTGCAAACAACACTATATCATGATTATCCTTTATGAGGTAAGGCAAGTCATTAATATAAATAAGAAACAAAAACGGGCCAAGAATTGAGCCTTGGGGGACCCCCATTGTTACTACGGATCCGGGTGATCTTTTCCCGTTAACATCAACTCTTTGAATCCTATCACTTAAGTAAGAAGTGAGAAGATCCAGAGAGGCGTTCTGGATTCCGTAGTGATGCAGTTTCCTGATTAATGTTTCATGAAGAACGCAGTCGAATGCCTTGGACAAATCACAAAAAATGCCCAAAACATCGCATTTATCCTCCCATGCATTATAAACATGACCTAAAAATCTAAGCAATCTAAGCAATCGTTTAAGAGAATGGCTCTTGATGTTTTATCTGGCGAGGTGATTTAAGTTATGTCAAGCTAATCTTAGCAACACAGAATTATTGTAGTACTTAGCAACTATTATTTTGTCTTTTTTTTTTTTCTCTTTCATCACTTTCAACCTTTAGTTAAAATGTGGACAATGGTGTGGGTTACATGTTTGTTAAATCTTAGTTTAAGTATTTTCTTGTATTTTGCAGCATGTAACTGTTTTTTGTCCCTAATAAATAAAATAAATAAATAAAATAAAATAAATAAATAAAAGTTCAACATCGGCATCAGTAGTCGAACGACCCCTTGTAAAACCAAACTGTTTGTTATGTAATAATTTATGTTTATTAAAAAATCTTTGCAGTTGATCTAAAATAACTTTTTCAAAAATTTTACTAAAGGTAGGTAGCACTGAAATAGGTCTATAATTAGTAGGGTCAGATGTACTACCCGATTTAAACAACGGTATTATTTTACTATATTTCATAAGATCAGGAAACTCACCACGGTCAATACAATTGTTAAAAATAACTGCTAAAGTAGGTGCTACAATGTTTATAATTGATTTAGCAACGTCCACAGAATTACCCCATAGATCAGCAGTCTTTTTAATATTTAATGTGTGAAAGGTTTTAATTATGTCTCTACAGGTAACATATTGGAAATTAAACTCAGAATCACAAACTGAAACGTTTTCTTTAAGTAAAGACTCTGCAGCAGTGGGTGATGACCTTATAGATTTAGTAGTTGATACGGGAATCTCAGCGAAGAACTTTTCAAAGGCCGCGGCGACTTGGGAATCTGATTTAATTATGTTGTCATCAATAGCAAGGCTGTAGTCACTACTCCACGGAAGATTCCACGGTTTCTATTTACACTCCGAAGTTTAACTGAACTACAAAATGCAGCTATTATTATAGCCATGGAATTGTTGTTTGGCCAAAGAATTAGCATTGCCATTCAACGTGGCAATGCTGCCAGTCTTCTGGGCACGTTTTCGGATGACAGCGATGCGGACGAGTACTTCGACGCATAAGTGTCCTTTTGTTTTTGTATTTATTTGTATATTTAGTTAGTCATTTACTTTAGTACTAGTATAGTGTTAATTTGTATATTGTTTAATAAAATTCCTATTGTAAAATATATTTATAATAAAAAAATAAAAAAATTCATAAGCATAAAATGTAAGAACAATTACCATAAACTAATCTAAAATAAAACTAAAACTAGTCTAATAGACCGCTACCATTCGGCAATGTTCCCAAAATGCTGGCAGCATTGCCACGTTGTGTGGCAATGCTTAGCCTTTGGGCAAAATAAAGGCCAGCAATTTAGTTAGTTGTATTTAAATATGTGTATATTTCACTATAGGTAGTAAGTAACTATAGTGAAGTGTACCACAGTAATTTTACAAAACTACTAATAAGTACACACGGCTACATATGAAGCTGTATATTCCACTATAAGCTGACCTCTCATTGTACGGAAGTCCTGAACAAAGCGAGATCAACTTCTACTGAAACGTTATAGTTTGATATGTAGCCGTGTATACTAATTGAATAGTCATTCTGCTATGTTTAAACCAAATGCAAAACATACCTAAACCTGTGTCATATTTAATTAATTTTTCAAAATGCCTACAATATTTTAAAAGCAACGAAGTACTTGTTAGTGTATAGCAAAATATAAAAAAAGAATTCCTACCCTGGCAACTCTGTTATGACAACCAGTGTGGCTTGCCTTGCACCATTTGCTTGGATTGTAATGACTGTTTTAATCCCTTCTTTCTCTAAAGTATTTTTGAAGCGAAAACTTCTTTTAAGCGCGTTGAGTGATTTTTGTAGGGGAAAATCTTACCGGTTCGCGTTACCGTGTCACCGCAACACCGTGTTTAAGGCGAGTAGTGCCGCCACCATTAAGAAAAAAATCAACAGTGTTGATTTTTTCTCTCATTATATTTATACCTCCTCTGAATAAAAATGTGAGCATAGAAAATTTCAAAATGTTCCATAATCTCCAGACTTATGATTTTTTTTCTCAATAGTGGCAGTCCCTTGACTGACTTTTTTTTTTCTTGATAGTAGCAGGTTCCACGTCCGGCAGTAAACTGCAGTATTTTCTTGAATAGAAACAAAATAATGCAAACTTTGAATGACTGCATTATTTCTATACGATTTTATTTCGGAAGTCACAGGAAAAATCCTTGGAAAGTGCAACCCTTGGTAAGGCGCTGATCTTCACATTATTAGCAATCGTAAGTCTCCCTTGTCACTGGTAGGATCAAATAAAAAACATCACACTAACATTATAAAGGGCTAAGTTTGTAAGCGTGTGTGTGTGTGTGTTTGTATATTTGTTACTTCTTCACGTTCAAACGGCTGGACTGATTTGGATGAAATATGGTATGTATATAGCTTATACCTTGGATTAACATATAGGCTACTTATCCAGGTCTACGCGGGTGAAACCACGGGGTGCAGCTAGTTGTTAAATAAAAGATGATTCCTATTCTCTTAGTTTGAGAAGATTGCGATTGGATTAATTGATCAAACATTTAATTTAAAAAACCAAGGGAAAATAATGTTTAAAATATTTTAATTTTAAATAATAATAATAATATCCGAAGCCTAATCCGTACATATTAAATTAAAGCTTATTTTTGGGTAATATCTTAAACGTTAGCGATTTCTTCCAAGGGCTGTGACCTCAAGTAAGTTTTGATGGCGGTAAATATTTTCTGCAACGGCTTCTCAAGCATAGGGTTGCCGAATTCCTGCGAGATCGCCTTCCAGTTTTCGTTCATGAATGTGTGCATTGCGTCACCTGGAATTTTTAAAAATACACATTGTTATGACAAAATCTATTCGGGTTATTAATGATTCCTAAACTGATGCAAATCGTGTAGCTCTCTCTTATTTATTATATTTACACACCCAGACAAGAATCGAGCCACCCTGTATTTTTTTTTTATGAAGGTCTTTTTATACGGTCGTGAATATTTTGGAACAATGATGACATCAAAATGATGGCCAGTACGTCGGCTTCAAAACTTCTTTTTACTCATAATTATTTTTGGTAAGTCTGGAAGTCGACCCCAAAATAGTTAGGAAAAGACTAGTGATTTTCATACGCTCTGTTTATACTTTATATCCTGGATCAATTGCTTTCAAAGCTTAGAAAGGCTTTGAATGTCTCCTACGACGAGCTATTACCACTCTGTCATATACTGGTTCAGTATTGACCTGGCCGCGTCCTAACTAAAAACGACAGTCGCGCCCCAGTACGCGATAGTCCTGCGAATGGGATCGCGTATTCGCTTGATGTCAAAATGTGTGTCCTGATAGCCAATTCTCGGACCTAAAAACGTTTACAATATCATGCCAGCGTCAATCAAATGTCAAAAATGTAGGTAAACGCTATACAATTTTTGACAGATTGAGACTGAGATGAGATTGCGAACGTTGTTAAAAATACGAGAATTGTCCCTCTGATATAAGCGATCGTCGAGGATGGATAGTCGCATTGCGTATTCGCGGCAATAACTCACATTTCACAAGTCCATCAGAAACGCGCAGTTTTTTATTATTGAGCAATACAATTTACCTTGCTGGACGAGATAGCGAAACACAAAGATGATGACGTGCGGCGCGACGCGATTTTACATGGAGCGACTGCCTATCTGACCTCCACAACCCAGTTACTGGGTAATACGATATCCCTTGGTAAAACTGGTTGTCAGATTTTCGGGATTCTGAGGACTCATAATGACTGTCAAAGATCCATGAATGACAGCCGGGACCAATGGCTTAACTTGTTTTCCGAGGCACAGAGGGGTCTCCGTATGTAAAGATGGTCATCCATCCACGGACCAACGGCGGCAAGCGTAGGATAACCTGATCGGTCGACCCGTGCGGCTGTTATTAGGTACTTAGCCAAGAGCCATTCAAAAACAAAGTCAAAGACCCAATCGACCAAAAGTGATAATATTGGATACTTACTCAGCTGTTTGTTTCCATTGAACAAGTTGGTTAGCTTGAAGTGTGTGTTCTCATTGTTCTCGTAGCTGTACTTGTAGCTCTTCAAGTTGATGACATCTTTCCCGTTCTCGTTCTTGGTGATCTCGTAGGGCATCGTCATGGCGATTTCGAGGTTTTCTGGAAAAGGAATGATTTAACATGTGAATTTTGGTTAAACCTATGTTGTAAATAATAATTAAAAAGTGAAAATAGGGAATAGTATAAGGAATAGGGCTATGTTTTCATATGCCCTCATCATCATCATCATCATCTTTCTGCCCTTATCCCATGTTACTTGGGGTCGGCGCAACACGTTTTCTTCTTCCATTCTCCCCTGTCAACTGTCACGCTATCATTCACTCCTTCTCTTTCACTTAATTTAGCCGCATCATACTAAGTCCTAAAGAAATCGAGAGCATTGTATCATGGAGCGGGTGGAGAAGTTTAACGGACCATGACGACAAAGATGATTTTTTCAACAAGGATGATGACTATTTTTTTTTTGTCCGTCTGGTATTATTAAAAAAAATTGGACACGTAGTTTTTTCTTTTTATATGTAATCAAAGATTACCGCGATACATGTAAAATTATCGCGAGTCAAAATGTAGCATGGCGTCACGCCTTACTAAATTTTAAACTGAATTGTGACGTAGCGAGCCTGTAGCTGAGCCCTGTCCTCTTTAATGCGTTTTATTCACAGAACAGATAAAGAGTGTTTTTTATTCTACACTAGAGCCGCCCAGAACCGCGCTAAACGTAAATGTCCAGGCGACTAGAGCAGCCTATATAAGTCATGTTCAATTTAAAACGTGTTTGTACCTTGTTTACTATATTACACTTCTAAAAATTATACGAGATGATGGTGTAATAAAAATAATTGGTTATTAATGATGATCATGATTGGATAATGATTGTTTGATTGATTGATTAATAATAATGACGTTTGCGCGTGCGTACTTGCGTGTATTTACGGGTAGGTACCTACTATATTCACACGCGAGTGGAGCAATTTTTTAAAGCAAAAAATACGTCTAAATATGTCTAATATTTTTTTTGGTATGACTAACGGACTAAATAGAATGTCTTTTCTTAACCTGACATCATCCCTATTAATATATCAAAGCTTTTCTTTTTCTCTTTCTATTTCTACTTGAACATAACTATAGTATGAGCTATAGTAAGACGGGCCGTATGCAGAGGCAAACTGATTTGGCCCGTCATAAGAAAAGACAAAGCGTCTAACTATCATTCTAGGAATCTCTTTTCCCCTGAGAACTCAAAAAATCTTGTAGCCAAGATACTAAAAACTAACTAATCTTAAAACTTACTAATCTTTAAAGTGATATCTCCGTCGCCACTGATTGGCAGGATGAGCAGCATGCCACCAGCCGTGTACTTGCCCTTCAATATGAGGGGAGCTACGTGGTAGGAGAACTGGATCTGTTTCTTCGCTGTATCAACCCTGTATGAATAGATATTTCATAGAATTACTTTATAATACAAAATAATATCATTTGATAACAACGTGTAGAAGAAGAAGAAGACAGTTTAGTCTTCGATATAAAATACATCGTGAGGAGGCCGCCAGGGTCGCGGGTTGTTCGAAAGAGATACCGTAGCCCTGGCACAGGCAACTGAAGGAAGGGGTTTTAGTCAGTAAATGTCTGACTCGCCCTCCCGCCACACTCAGAGCAAGAGAAGTCATTAGATGTTTTCCCATCCAAGAAAAAAAAAACAAGGGTGGTTATTATATATAATCAAAGGGTGGTTCCTCAAGTTGAATCGCAAACCACCGTTAGCTTGGCTAAAATGAAATAGGTAGGTACCTATGCAAGTACAAAATAATTATACAACGTGTAACGTTAAATGCGCAAAACCTCTTAAGGGGTCATTGTACTCATCATTATAAACAACTTTTACGATGGGACCAAACCTGAAATCGCGAAAAAAAAATCAGCTGTTCAGTACATTTATGTTCGCATAATTCGTCAAAATGTACCTACTGACTAGCTGATTTTTTTAAATTATAATAATAGAGGCATTTAACGTTACACGTTGTACCTATAGAAAAAAAGAATTTTGGGAATTGTAATCGTTGTTATCGGCTATAATCGGCCACAAATCCATACAGGCAGGTATATACGCACGGCTACAGATCAAGCTACACATATCCAGTATAAAGTGATATCGCATTGTATAGGATTTCCTTACAATGAGAGGTCAGTGTAAACTGGAAAATGTATAGCTTGATGTGTAGCCGTGTGCACCTATATAATTAACTATTGTCAAACCACTGTCAAACTTCATGTTCATAAACATGAATTTAACAACATAAGCCCTTTTTAGTGTAAGATAGACGAATTTTTTTTTGCAGTTTATAGATGTTTGTATTTAAGGCTTAAATAAACTCACTTGATTTTATCAACCACAGTATTCTTGAGCCCCTTAATATCAGCGTCTTTGATAGTTAGCTTCAGTCCAGACAAGTCGATCTTGATGACGTCAATGTGGGTTGGATCCAAGACCTCAGTGCCTACTTCAGGGATGCCAGCAGCAAACACCGCCAGAGCATTCTGTGCCGACTTCTTTATACAGCTTGAGTCGGTTAACGTGCATTTTTGGATCGGTGGTACTGAAATTGGGAGAAAAATCGTTAAACTGTATGTTTCAACTAGTCTTTTTTGAAGTAAGGGAAGGTTGTTTTTTGGGGTATTTTATCCTAACAGTATTTCCCAGGCCAAGCTTTGATTTAATGAGGGTGCTGTACTGATGTATCCAACGGACAGATTCTCGCTAACAAAATACTGTGTCTATCGGAGTCAGCCAGCTCGATGTACAGTAACAGCCAGAAGTCGACTAGCAATCTCACAAAACCATGGCATAGCAATATTAGTTTACTTATGACCTTCTTAAGCTTTTTTGTTTTATAAGCGCCGCAGCCCGTATAGCGCAGGCGATAATGGTCATTGCGGTGTATGTGGACTTTTGGCCGTTGACTGTACCTACAGGCATGCACACATTTCACAAGACATGCTGTATTTTCACCTTATTAAAATACCTTACCATATTATTACAAATACGTTGCCATATTACGAATGGTTGAATCATGTGTGAATTTGTGCGTGCCGGCCTGTCAGTAGGTACAGCGAGCAGGCTGACTCCGATAGACACAGTTTTTTTGTTAGCGAGAATCTGTCCGACTTTTTTATACGTCTATGCCAATAAATATGTCTTTCCAAAAACTCTGTTGCTCGTCTCATTTTGGGAGCGTAATAAATGATTTATGAATAAATATACCTATCTCAAAGAACTGGCAATGAATATATTGAATACTTAAGAGGAAATGGGGGCGAAAAATTAATTATTTTAAGAAGGTATTACTGTCGCTCTGCGAGCGCTCCACCCTCGAATTCGTGCGATAAGGACAACTGCAGATTCGACTAAATAGCCTGTGTAAAAAGTCACATTTCGAGGTTTGGCTCTCGCCTATTTCCTCCTCCAATATTGGACCAATTTAAAAGATATTTCATAAACTGAATAAGAAGGATATATACTATGCCCCTATGTTTTTCTTTTTTCGTTAATAGTTGTCAAATTGGTACACTAGGCGTCTGTTGACAGCGGTCTGAATAGGCAATTTTGAGCATTTTTTGAGGGTTCTAGTTCTTATAAAAATAATATATCATCAAAAAGGAAAACATAGGGGCATACAAGTAGCTGATATTTATATTTCTGTAAAAAATCATTGCTTTATGGTCATTAACCAGAAAGAAAACAGGCGAGAGCGTTTGTATCTTTTTGTATGGAGAAAAGAGCACCCACGTTTCCTCTTAATCAATATTATGTTAACAATGTCAATACAAAACATTTATGTTTTGGCAAGTTCGATGATCCTTGATTTATAATGTTGGGTAATTGTCGGTCAAATTAGCTCGCTGGATAACAAAAGCCTATTAAAATGTATGAATGCTAAAAATGTATTGTGTTCCTAACTCAGTTGTGGAGTGGGACACTAAGCCAAAGAAACCATTGTAGGTCAGGTTTGTAATATAGCTCTATCTATTAATCAAATGATCTTAGAGTAAGCACACCTAATCAGCCTACAACGTTCCCACTGGGACACGGGCCCCGTTTCTGTGAGAGGGAGTGGGCCATATTCCACTACGCGGGCGGCCCCAGGCGGGTTGGTATAATTATGTTACATGTCTTCGAATTTTTTGGTTCTATGACCTGATGGTTGCCTCACCATGTTTTCCTAAACCATTTTGAGAGCGTTACGCAAAGTAAACGATGTGCCTGTTTAAGCCTTTTTTTTTGTGGATGGGAAATCATCAAATAACTTCTCCCGCTCTGGGTGGAGCGGAAGGGCGTGTCAGACTTTTACTGACTAAAACCCACCCGTGTACCTTCAGTTGCCTATGCCAGGGCTACGGTATCTTTTTTAAACTACCCGCGACCCCAGCTAAGCCTGAACCCACAACTGCCAATACTGGTCTGTCTGCAAGTCTGCAATCATCCCTATGATTCCGTTACCACCCCTCAAATTTGGCGAATTAGTGAGGCTGACTTTTTGGGCAAAAAAAAATATAAGTAGTTTTAAAATCTCTTTAAGGCTTGTCCGTCGCAAAAAATGCGGTCACTGTCGGACTGCATAGAAAAGAAAGAGAAGCGCGATGACACAACGCTTGCAAAATATGAAGTAATTATCGATTTACAAAAAATCTGTTGATTAAACTAAAAAAGTAATGATAAGAAATCATTCCTTATTAGTTTGTAAAGAACTGTATAAATTTATGAGCACTTTTAATGAAAACTGTAGGAGTAATATGGTAACAACTCGAAAAAAATAGACTGAAATAGACCTGGATTTAGGTTTTTTTTCCTTAGTTCTACAAACTAAAATAGATTTCAGGACACATGAAATCACTTCTTATGTATTGTAGATTACTGTATATTTTTCCTATCAGAAAGATGCTATAACTGTAAAAGATGGTTACAAAGTTACTTAGTTTCGCCGTATTTTAGGAAGGAGTAGCCTTAAACATTAATAAAAACTCGTAATTTCTTCTTAAGCCGTCCCACATTATTCTTTAGTTCCTAAAATAGTCTAATGACTGCACACATACCTACACACATAAACTTGCGATTTCTTCCCATGGGGGTAGGCAGTAACTACAGAACGCCACTTGCTACGAATGACTTATGCCGCGGCCACATTAACGGGATATGCCATTGATTATCGCGTTGAAGGGCGTAAAGGCTCTTACAGACAGAGGCGATATCGCGGTCGCGACGCGATATTTCGATATTATATCCGTAGAAAAATATCGCGTCGCGACGCGATATCGCCTCTGTCTGTAAGAGCCTTTAGCCGTAGGTGTAGCCACCATATACCGCGATAATTTGACTGAATATTGACCTAATTTAACTTACCGCAATGTTTAGATGCGTTTATGGGCACTGACGTTGACGTTAATGTGGCCCGGTCATAATATCTGTGGTCATAAACAGGTACAATTTACTAAGAGTACATATTATACTCTAACTGAGTCATAAAATCAAGTTAATTTAATTGGTATTACGTGACAACAAATAGCTTGGTAATTCTATGACACGTGATTTAATAAAAACAAAATTATTAGCTCCACCTTTAAGTTTAAATTACGAAATTGACAGTTAAATGTCCGACATTAAAAATCCTTAGACTAGAAGAATATTAAACTGACCTTGAGAGTCGAATTATTATTAAAAATTTCTTTGTGTGTAGTTTATGTTTTTCCTTTGATAATTTCCCAAAATAGCCTAATAACCTACCTTGTAGAAATACCGTATTATGTAATTTTGTATTTTCTGTAGATGCTACCAATAAAAATTGCCTAATATGTTCGTTCGTATGCACCGACAGTCAATATCAAACGTTTGTATAAATAAAAATCAATAGCCGAATGCATGTACGCGCATCACTTCAGAACGGTTGCACCTAATTGGCTAATTCTTTTTTGTTGTGTTTGTAATTGTCAGGACAAAGTTTGTCATGAAAGGAAATGTTTGAAAAGTTGCCGGGAAAATTCGGAAAAACTGAAACAGCATTTTCGATGGGAATGTTGTATGAATTATTTAAATTTTGACAGGACAATGTTTGTTTGTCAGCTAGTTTTACAATAAAAACTTGCTACATAATTAATATTTTGCGAAATAGAGAGGTCACTCTTGAGAGTGACCATGCAAAGGTTGTCTTCGAAGATCGCTTTGGGCGATAAGGCCGCTCATTGTCACCCTTTGTTAAATTTCTACATTAATAACTGTAAAGTTTTATGGCGTATATAATAAAGAGTATTCTATTCTAGCTTATTCTAGGAGTGTACACATACCTACGACTCCTACGAGACTATCTTTAGCTGTAATAAATTTGGGGGTCAATCGCTACGAGGGGAGACGAATACTGGCTGTATTCGTCAGCTGGTCATAATTGACGATCAAACAGGTGTACCTATCTCATATGGTTGGTAAATAATAATAATGAGAATATTTTTAACAAATTAATTAATGTACTATTTCAAACACAATGTGAATTTTTATATGAAAAAATAAATAATATCATACCTATAGTAATACTCGGACAAATGACAAATAAAATAAAATGACAGACAAATCCTATTCCTAACTAATAATTATTGTTATTGCGAATGTGAGTTTCTTTGTTTGTTTGTTACACTTTCACGCTAAAACGGCTGAACGGATTTGAATGAAATTTGGCACATAGGTAGACCATAACCTGAATTAGGACATGGGATACTTTTTATCCCGGTACTACGTTCCCGTGGTATAATTTCCGACCTCTACGCGGGCGCTGAGGACAAAAGCTAATACAAAATAATTACTTGTTAATTGTTTTGCTTTGACGCAATATACTTCAAACCTATACTTTTTGCACATTAGATAATAAGTTGGTAAGATTGTAACTAGATGATCACGCTGAACAACTTGACTGCAACAATGCAAGCACCATTGTCTCAGTATTTCTATAGATGTGCTGTTAATTATACCACTTTTTATCTGATGCAAATTTTTTATGAAACAAAAGATTAACGTAAGAACTTGTCATCATCCTAAACATCATTATTACAAAACATGAAACCTACGACTTCTCAGTACATAATGCGTACAGTTATAATACCAAATTCAAGAAAAAGTTATCCGATTTACGTGTTTTTATCATACCTGTGTATTTTTCTGGCTTCTTAAATGTATGGTATGTTCTAAAACTATCTGATTAAAATGTAAACAAATGGATAAGAAAAAGTACCTGCGAATGTCACTTTGTTGTGCCACTTACAAATTGATAATTGCTTGAGTGCTTTGATTTGATTATTTAAATGCTTAGCTCTAATTTTAAATAACCTTATAGATGTCTTTCATTTGATAATAATAATTGAGGTTAATTTAATAACCTCAATTTCCGTCAATGATTTTTGAATATCATTTTAATAATGTTATTCAAACAATAAGATTGTTGGAAAATATGGTGAGATATAAAACCTTCGAAATACAGATTAGTGTGTTATTAAATCCCTTTCTTGAGTGATTGCTTAAGAATTTAACCTGAACAGGCTTTGTTTACATTTTCATGAGATATTTTTGGAACAGACAATAGGTAGGTACTTTGGTACATGATTACCTACTAGCCCACTTACTAGCAAGGACTCATACATAATCTTATTAATAAACTTGCTGTTGCCCACGGCTTCGCCCGCGATTTTGTTCACAATTTCATGGGTTTATTTTTTTAGCGCGGAACCCTAAGTAGGTTTAGTTACTCCTTATAACATCAGCTATATGCCACTGAAAGTTCCGTCAAAATCGGTCCAACCGTTCCAGAGATTCGCCGGAACAGACAAACAGACAGATAAAAACTTTAAAAATTGTTTTTTTGTTACAAGAACCGTATGTAGTGTAATATGCATTTAGTAAAAAGCTGTTATTTTGACTTCACAAATAGACACTTCAATTTTATTAATTTGTATGTATGTATAGATGTAAGCATAGATTAACATTATTTTATTTACAAATCGTTAGTTCTTTTCTACCTATTTCCGTAAAATTTATATTAGTAATATTCATATTCATTTCGAAAGGTGAAGACCTCTGCCTAACCCGTCTGGGTTACAGGCATGATGTCATGTGTTATGTGATCTTAATAAATCTAGCTTGCTTCCCTACCCAACCCATTCGTTCCACTTGCTGAAAATCTCCCATCTGGACATGAGTTGCCTTGGCATACCTGGAAGTCTTTAAATAGACTCCGGACTCAGGTAGGCCAAAGCAAATAAAACCTGGTCAGGTGGAGATTCATAGATGACTCCGCCCTGAAGTGTAAATGTGGTGCTATACCACAAACAATCAATCTGCCTAGCCTTTTCCCAACTATGTTGGGGTCGGCTTCCAGTCAAACCGGATGCAGCCGAATACCAGTATTTTACATGGAGCGACTTCCTATCTGACCTCCACAACCCAGTTACTGGGTAATACGATACCCCTTGGTAAGACTGCTTGTCAGATTTTCGGGCTGCTGACGACCCATAATTACTGTCAAAGATCCACGAATAACAGCCGGGACCAACGGCTTAACGTACTTTCCGAGGCACGGAGGGGTCTCGGTATGTAAAGATGGTCATCCATCCACGGACCCACCCCGTATTAGGCGTAGGTAGCTTAATAATATTGTGTCCAGAGTGCAGCGTGACCTGCTATCTGCACGCTACAGAAGCTGATGACGCTACTGAAGGTGGCATGCTCGTACCCAAATCCTGGGCGCACTGACACGCTAAGAAAAATAATATTGTCTTCGCTGTAGTTTCCATAAATTTCTATGTGTTTTGGATTAACTTTACAGAAAATATAACTACTTGTTTGTATAAGGATAAGAATCAAAATTGCATCAAAAAACAATAGTCGACAAAAACACATAGGCAGCGATTTTTGTAGGCGCAACGACGATATATCTTTATCCATACTATTATTATTATGATACTACGGGTTCGTGCATTTTCTCACATATTCGCGTATTGCTATTGTATTATGTGGCCCTGGTCCAGTAAGTACTAAACTGTAAAGCAGAGCATATTTGGTGACAATACATTTTGGCTTAAAGCCAAAGACATCCACGAACTATAGGAACCTATTTATAAAACATTACGCGATCAGAATATTGGTCAGTCTGGTGGTCTGCTGTTTTACTGCAGTTCTTGCCGACTAAGGGTCAGTTCACACCGAGACTCGTAACGCAACGCAGCGTGCACTTTAAGGCTCTTACAGACAGAGGCGATAACGCGTCCCTCCTGTGTGTAGGTCGCGCGCGATTCCATAGAAATTCTTCTTTTGTCTGTAAGAGCCTTTATGCAATTTATAACTTTATTTAATTTTGTATAAAAATGCGCGCCGCGTTGCGTCATGTCACGTCTTGGTGTGAACTATTATTATTAACAGTTCAAGTTTTACTAAAACGAGGTTGTTTGGAAACAAAATTAGATCTCCTTGACTAGTTTTTTCTAGCTAAGCCCGTCGTACCGTTGTACAAACTTGAATCCACGCGAGACATACCTCATAATTTATGATCATGGTCATGTTTTGGATTTATAAAAGAGGAAGTACCTTTAGCATAAAATAGTATTCAATTGCTTTTTTTTTTCATAAGTAGGTTCTGTAATTTAGCAAATGAATGTTCCGTAATTTACTTTTGAGTTCAATTCTGAGCAAACTTTTGACTTGTGTGACTCGCCGCTCGAAAGCTTGAGGAAGTGATGCTGATGACGTCACGCTGAAGGAGTTGCACGAAGGCTGCGCTGACGTTCATGCTCGGGGTCACCAGTTTAGAGGCATGAGGAATAGGGTGTAAAGTTCACTCATCCTCTATTGAAAAGGGAGGATCCTCCGACCAGACGGGTGTTGTGTCTGGTGGGCCACTGCCCGACGATTAATGTCGGGTCGTTGTATATATGCTAGTCGCGTGGTAAACTCTAATTGCGCGATGCACGATTTCGTGACGTCATGTCATTGTGATGCGTAGTTCATATGTGGCGATGTAGATGCCGCCACAAACTGATCCACACACCACTCACTGTGAAAAACTCGAACTTTTAATTATCTGCAGTAAAATGACACTTCTAATGTCATTTTTAATGTCATTTCGCTGTCAAATGGGAATATTTTTAAACGAAATGACAGATAAGAAGTGTCATTTTACTGCAGCTAATTAAAAGTCCGAACATAGGATATACCCTCAGAAGAATAAGTTATTCTTCTGAGGTTATACCTAAGCATAAATTTTGCACCATATTATGTAGTGACCATATGACAATCACTAGAGGATACATCGAAGCGTGGTTTAGCTCGGTGTGTAAGTGAATTGGCGTTATGGCTGTCTAGTTTGACGCGCGATAAAGAAGACTCTCACGCGCACCGGAACTAAACGCGCTTCGTTTAAATGTAGATTTATGACAAAATGCTATACTTAAATCAATTTTTAGCTTGACAAGTTCCTAACATATTTAAATACCTTCGATTTAAAGCAAATTTTACTGCACAATAAGGAACTATTTATCATAAAAAAAGGACAGTGCTACTTTGGATTTTTTTGCTATCCAAAAAATTTCAAGTAATCAAGTTTCGGTGTTATACAGCAGTAGACAATTAGTCAAATAACACATATGGAAAATCCAAAAGATTTAACCATACATTTAGTTTTATAGGAATTTTATTTACTTACACAAAATTTATCGATGTATCCCCTTAATAACTTCCCCTTAATAAATCCTAATCTAGTCGACCGTGACCACAAATACTTAAAACAAACAGAAATATGTATACGTACGTGATTAGACTACAAATTGTATCATAAAATGTTACATCCTAGAGTTCGCGGTTATATATTATGTAATTTAGTGCATGCCTTATCTCGATTTTTGCATAATAAATAATAAAATATGTAAATGGCAAAATACATCATGTGACCCCTTTTTTTTTTTTTTTTTTTTTTTTTTTTTTTTTTTTTTTTTTTTTTTTTTTTTGAGGGTGGGAAATCATCAAATAACTTCTCCCGCTCTGGGTGGAGCGGGAGGTTTTAGTCAGACACGGGTGGGTTTTAGTCAGTAAAAGTCTGACACGCGACTTTTACTGACTAAAACCCACCCGTGTTCCTTCAGTTGCCTATGCCAGGGCCGCGGTAACCCTTTCAGACAACCCGCGACCCCAGCGGCGTCGGCCCTATTGGGCCCCGTCACTTGCTGACATCTCTTTGAGGCGCGCGTGGAACACAACGCGCCGTCGACTCGGGCCTGGTCCTTACCGGACGGCGAGCTACCCGCTGCTCACCGTCCGCAGGCCCGCGCCTACGGTGGCCGGAAATCGCCCCGCGATTCCCGCCGCCCAGGGCGTCTCCTGCGGCGACTGAGGGCGTGAGGCTGCCTCTCCCTCACGCGTTCCGCCTCCTCCTTCGCGAGCATCACTGCTTCGCAGAAGGAGGTGACGGCCTCCCATGCACTCTCGCTCCGCACCATGGCCTGGACCAGGCTCGGACGCGAGAGATCGCCGCCGCCGATCGCCTCCGTGAGAACACGGCGGTGCTCTGCCCAAGCCGGGCAGACCTCCACTGTATGCTCCACCGTGTCCTCCGGGCGATCTACACAATGGAAACACCCGGGCGTTTCCTCCCGCCTTATGCGAAACAGGAACCTCCCGAAACAACCGTGTCCGGTGAGGACCTGCGTCAGGCGGAAGGTGAGGACGCCGTGGCGCCTCTCTAACCACTCCTCAAAGAGGGGATCATGTGACCCCTGAGAATGATTCTGAATTAATTCTTACGATAGGTATAAAAAAATTGCAAATTAACATAAATGTTGTGTTCAAAAAAATCTATAGAAAGTCGTGTTAGTTACACTATCTATTTATTTATTTATTAAAACTTTATGCACAAGTAAAAAAATACTGTACAAAGGCGGACTCAAGAACAGCTGAGCCTGAAAATTGGTGGGGAGGTAGCTTAAAACCAGGAGACGGACATAGGATACTTTTACATGTATAATTCTTCTGTACGTGTGTTTGTCACCTAACTCCTCCTAAACGGCTGGACCGATTTACATAAAAATTTGTGTGTATATTTAAATTGGTTCCTGGATGGTTTCAAAACACAATTGGACCCGGTAGGTGGCGCTGCAGTCGGGTTCTAGGATCGTTTAGACAGGACATCGTCTGTCGGTAGACTGCTAGTATCAAATAAATTAATAGGCCTATTATTTACATACCTACTTAATAATGTTCTACAGTAAGTCGTCTTGTATTGACGGAGATACAATTATTTGAAATTTAGGCATAAATTAATAAATTTTAAGACTCTAGAGCTTTCTTCACCTTTATTAAATTCAAAACTCAAAAGCTCCGTCTTGTAAATAAGATCAAGTAAATATCCACATAATTAAAGAAGTAGGTTAGGTAACCAACAACTTTTTTGTAACTAGCTACCCGCCCCTGTTTCGCACGTTTTTACGACTCGACAAGACATCAAGATTTCTTTATTACCTATGTGTAGGTAAGTTTAATATTAATGTACCTACTACCTGTTGCCCGCGACGTTGTCCTCTTTTTTGTATACGAATACTCAGGTTGAAAAGTAGCCTACGTCCTCCTTAAGGTCCCAGGCTATGTAACTGTCGAATTTTATAACGATTGGACAGGATGGAAAAAAATATGACGCTGTGAGGATTATAACTAAAGTTAATAAAATTATATCTTTTGATTTAGTAAGTCGATTTTGATGAAGCAAACGACTAATTTTACTCACAACTAGCTTTTGCCCGCGACTTCGTCCGCGTTTCCGTCGTTTTTCGTAAAAAAGTACCATATGTCCTTCCTCACGGGTCATTGGTTTTGATGTAACAGACAGATTAGCTTTCGTATTTTAGTAGGGAAATATAATATGTCAATGCACAATACTGTTGAAAAATATCGCAATAAAGAACCGCAGAATATTATTATTAATAGCTGTGCCCGCGACTCCGTCAGCGTGTAACTCCTTGTATGTTATTAAGTTAATGTATTGGACTGCTAAGCTATCGGGAGTTACACGTGTTATTGTGAGTCAACCATAAAAGATAGACATATGCTGTTGCAGTATATTTTTTAGATAATTTAATGTAGAACATTTCCGTTATAAATGATTTCTATGTAGCTTTAACCATTAAGGCTGCACACGCGACGGAAGCTTAGAAAACGGAGCAACTTCTCCCGTTTTCCCAACATTTCCCTTCACTGCTCTGCTCCTATTGATTGTAGCGTGATGAAAAGTATACTATAACCTACCCAGGAGTATGAAGAATAATTGTACCAAGTTTCGTTAAAATCCGTCTATTAGTTTTTGTTTCTATAAGGAACATACAGACAGACAGACAGACAGACAAAAATTTTACTGATTGCATTTTTGGCATCAGTATCGATCACTAATTACCACCTGATAGTTATTTTTAAAATATATATCATGTACAGAATTGACCTCTCTACAGATTTATTATAAGTATAGATAAAGCTTCTTATCGTTCAGTAATTTGATTTTGAATCCATTAAGTGGAAGTGATGCTTGCACAAACGAACAAACAAACCGACAAACAGACAAAAATTTAAAAAAATGTTTTTTTCCGTTCTGTTACTTATTTCTCGCGTCTTCCAGTACTTTTTTTTTTTAATTTTAGTGTTTATACCTACATAGAAGGTTTACGATTTTACCTACACATAAACCTTACAGAATAAATTCTCTAAATAATGGTGAAAACGGCTTCATTTCTTCTAAATTAAGGCTCTTACAGACAGAGGCGATATCGCGAGCGATATTGCGATATTATCGCGTCGCAACAACACCGCTACGCGACACGTCGCGACGCGATATCGCCTCTGTCTGTAAGAGCCTTTATGTGCGTAGTTTAGAAGAACAACGCAGACAGACACGAAAAGCGACTTTATTTTATAATATGTATAAAATAAAGTCAAGTAAGTGTGTGTGTATTTGTTGTATGATCGAGGTGATGGCTTCTTAATACAGTTAACGTCAAAAGTTACATAATAATATGGTCTAAACTAAAATTATCTTTAACATAAACTGTCGAAGTTATTTTCACCGACTTCTGAAAAAAGGAGGAGGTTATCAATTCGGATGTTTATACAGGGTTACTGGTAACTCGACCACTTCCTTGCAGGATGTCATAGTAGGGTTAAAATGCAAAAAATTAAGCCACCAAATGTTCTACCGAAATTCAGTTGTTTTTGAGTTACTTCCATTTTTAGTTTTTATATGAAAAATCCAATTTAAAAATGATTTACGGCGCGACTATAGGTACTGGAATTTAAGTTAGTAATATAGCTGATGCAGCAGCAGTTCTTTGCTAATAATTAAAAGTTCAAAAATGCCTAAAACTTTGGCAAAGATCATTAATTTAAACGTTTTATTTTCGTAATTTTTGTCGGACAAACATAAAAATTACGAAAAAATAAACTGAATTTCGGTAGAACATTTGGTGGCTTAATTTTTTGCATTTTAGCCCTACTATGACATCCTGCAAGGAAGTGGTCGAGTTACCAGTAACCCTGTATATTTTTTAATTTTTTATGTACCTATGTTCGGGCTTCGTGATTTAGAGACGGATTTGCAAAATTCTTATTTTGTTTGAAAGGGTGGTCCCATTGTCACCAAGACAGAATCTGATGAGGGGATGCCATGGAAATCGAGGGAAACCCTCAAATTTTATAGGCACACCTATAGATTTGGGTATTTTTTATAGTAACACGTGGATTTTCTCTCGAAAAGTACCATTTGGTGAAGTGGAACTGATGATGAAGACCACAGATGGCCATCGGAACTACTCAATTATACCTAAGTATTTCACGGGTTGCGATTCGATTACTTTAATGGCTGCTAAGTAATTTATGCTCGTCAAAATGCATAATGGTAATGATGACTTCACCATGGAGCTCCAGTCCTCCTGGTTCTTACTAGGAGAACTCCTCAACAATTAACGTCCCTGCATCGGGAAAAGCAATATTTTGGAAAAGGTGATGCGCAGTTGACATTGGGCTATTGTAACTTAGATAAATTACAAACTGAAGTGAAAAATAAAAACTTTTTACAAAAAAAAAGCGACTTCCAAAAAAACACTACAAAGTGAAAATTAACTTTAATTTTGGAAGTCGGTGGCAAAATACTAAAATACAGATCCATGGACACTGACTTCCAAAATTAAAGTGTTTTTTCACTTTGTAGTGTTTTTTTTGGAAGGGGGTTGTTTTTTTTTTGTATAAAAGTTTTTTATTGTTTAGACTTCATATTGACGTCGATATCAGTGTCTAGATCAGTTGATGAGTTCAGATTTGATACATGATCACAGAAACCATTTACATAAACGTATCACGTCTGCTTGAATTAACTATTCAATATGCCTAGCCTTTTCCCAACTATGTAAGGGTCAGCTTCCAGTCTAACTGGATGCGGCTAAATACCAGTATTAATTATTGTATTTACTTGAATTAACTATTATTTATTTTTGTTTTATAATAATTAATAATAATTGCTATTTTACATTTAGCTATTTTTCATTTAAAAAACCGTCATTATAAACTTTATCCGTCTTATTATAAAACAAGGTTCATCTTCAAACCAAGGTTTAAACCATGGACCCTTTTTTGAATTTCGAACTTTATTCCGACACATTAAGATGTCAGTTTTACAAAACTTTTACAAAACTGACAACTTAGTACCGGACTAAGTTGACAGTTTTGTATAAACAACTGTATTTCTATCACAGCTAGGTTCTTATTACAAAAACTGGCTCGATGGTTTAAACCATGACAGAAGAAAAACCTCGTTTTGTAATAAGGCCGGATGTATTCAGATCATAATTTTTTTTGCTTGCTGCACCTTTAACTGCAAGGTTAATAAAGGTGTTAATTATAAACAAGGAACTATTAAATTGATGATGATCTAATGCTAGTTAACTTATGCAAGATGAACGCGATTAGAGGAAAAAAATGTATGAAAAAATTCATTCTCTCAGACAGTGAATAAAATAGGCAAACACGGTGACAACTCTGCGACACATCTGTGTTCTTGCATAATCGTCAGTTCATTTTTTTGTAGTATCGTCATATAATAGTAGGCGGCGCCAAAACCACAAACAGTAGTACAGAGGTGAAATCTCCAAGGTCATCGAGCAAGGTAATAGCCTACCCATTGCATTGGGTACCCCAGTTGTATTAAAAATTTAATACAACTGGGGTACCCAATTGATGCAGCCCACTGTACACGCTTTGTACAGGGTGGCTGCAACATCGGTGTGCAACCTGTTACCATGGAATCAGTAAATAATTCCAGGTCGGTTATTAAAAAAAATTCGCTGTTCCATATATTTTGACCGCGTAGGTCTGTATTGATTGCACTTTTGTAGGAAGGGCAGCTGATTTTTTTAATAAGCGACGAAAAATATCAACGCATTGCGATCCAGAACCATGTACTGAATCCATGGTAACATGGTTGTGCGTCGATGTCCCTGACACCCTGTATATTTACTAACGATGCAACCCTGCTTCGCACGGCAGTTACTCGACAGCACATCGGATTTTTTTTACATGTAAGTTTAATATTACTTTCCAGAATAAATTCTCAAAATGTTGGTGAAAACCGCATTTAAATCAGTTGCGTAGTTTAGAAAAACAACGCGGTCGCACAGACAGACACGAAACGCGACTTCAATTCTAATATGTTTAAAGAAGATATTTATAGATTATGTTATTTACTTACATCTGTTTTATCAGTACAAAAAGCAATAACCGACACAATATCGACAAACTGCCATAATTCATATTAAAAATATACATAAATTGGAAAGTCATAGGTAGGTACTATATTATTCAAATAGGGACGTTTGTGTTTTTCGAATTAGTTATAAAATTTGTTGGTTGACAATGGTCATTAAACATTATAAAAACTGCAGTAATGCAGTTCTTTTGAAAGGTTTTCAAATTATCAATCAGTCCGAACTTTTGGTAAGCACGACACAGCACTTTTTCACGCTGAACTTGAGATTATACACAAATTAGGTTTTTTTTGGGTTTTTTCAAATACCGTGTATATTCAATTATAAATAATGTTAATAGTAAATAAATAGGTACAGATTGCAAATTAATTAAATTAGCCTATTCCTATTACAATTTACAATTTTTTTTTTTGTTTTATAAAGTAAAAAATAAATACTTACACGCTGTTAATATAACTGTAATTTGCGTTAACAAAATAATTGTATTTAAAATAGCACTCATTGCGATTAACTTAATTCGATGCACAGTCCGGTCGAAAGCTCGGTCACAATACAAATTGCTTGAAACATCGCCTTCTGTTATATATAAACTTTGAGCAATGTGCTGTCAAGGCCGATTATTAATCTGGACATTGGACATAATATAATTATTGTAATCTTTATTGATTACCGATGTATTTATTTTTTTGTCCAAAAGGTTTAATTACTCGACCATTAGTATATTAGTTACATAACTACTTACATCTCAATTAACTTATTAAACTATGTCGCTATTTCTTTCAAGAAAAATGCTATAGATATTCCCCCTTATTCATAAACGTTGCTTAAAAAGTTAGGTAATGATTAGCGTCTTTAACCATACATTTTGTAAATATATTTTTTGTAAATAGAGTATAAGGTACGATGGGGTTGACGTATCCGTGTGGATAAAAACCCCTTATTAATAAAGAATAAAAAAAAACCATACATTTTGACGTTTAAACGTCTCTTTACTTTAAAGGGAATGCGCTAAGGTAACCGCGAAATTCAAATTTTCTTGATCAAAATATGATTCGCGACGATAAGAATTATGTATATACGTCTCTCCAAGTTAGATTTCCTCCGGATTCGTCTAATTTCCGAAATTAGACCAATCCGAACAAAATCTAACCTAATCTAACCTACAGAGAGATGTATTGATGATTTTTATGGTTAAAATTATATACAGTACAACTATTTTCTTAATGTGCCTCGGCAATCTTCGTGCTTCGTCAGTCGTCCGATTTCTATCAGTTGCCCTTTGCACTTAGTGCAGACCGGACGCTCTCAATCGAATTGCAAGTATATAGAGTTCTTAATACTCTTTTAACTTACCATGTATGTTATTACCATCATCATCATGTTTTTACCATGTATGTTATTTTGATGTGCAATAAACCGGCTGTCATTCGTGGATCACAGTCGTTACGGGTCGTCAGAAGCCCGAAAGACTGAGTCTTACCAAGTGGTATCGTATTACCCAGTCACTGGGTTGTGGCGGTCAGATAGGCAGTCGCTTTATATAAAATACTGGTACTCAGCAGCATCCGGTTAGACTGGAAGCCGACCCCAACATAGTTGGGACAAGGCTAGGCAGATGATGATGGGATGTACTCGTAATCGAGTTAAATTAAGCCATTACAGAAAGTAAACCTTTGTTTAATCAAATCACGTTCCTTCACTTCTTTTAAGTCTTTTATTATTACGTGGACAATGGTGTAGGTTACAATTCGTTACCTTAGTTTGAGTATTTTCTGTATTTTCTTCATCATATAGGTTACTGTTTTTGTCACTAATCTGTTTATATAAAAATGAATCCCTATTTCCCTTGGTCATCGCATCACGCGTGAACGGATGGAACAATTTCGCTAATTCTTTTTTTGTTGTGTTTATTATTGTCAGAAAAATTTACTTTATTAAAATTTCAGAAAATTTAACGACTATTTTAACTTCGCGCGTTTACATTAAAATATGCACAGTCAAGACAGGACAACGTCTGTCGGGTCAGCTAGTCTTTATATAAAAATGAATCTCTATTTCCCTTGGTCATCGCATCACGCGTGAACGGATGGAACAATCAGTCAGGAAAAGGTTGTTAAGAAATAAAAAAAATAAGAAAATTGGAAAATTTCAGTAAACTTAACGACTTTTTTAACTTCGCGCGTTTACATTAGAATATTCATAGTTGAGACAGGACAACGTCTGTCGGGTCAGCTAGTTAATAAAATAAATTAAACTAGTCAGTTGGAAAAAAGAACTGAAATCGAAAAAAAACTATCCAGTCTTTCGCCAAATATCTCATGTGTGTATACATTATACTTTATACTTACTTTTTATTAGTGACCGGTTTGAACCAGACAAGAAGATACCCTATAAAAAGAGTATAGTTACAAGAAACATTTATGAATTTGGCAATCAATCAGTTTATGGTGTTACAAGGTTTTTGCAATTACGCAAAATGCCGCCATAACCTTCGGCAAAAAAAAAACTAATGGACTTTGATAAAACTATTTAAAGAAAAAAAGAGCAAGTTATCGTGTAAAAAGTATCTACTGCAAAAAACCTCTAATTGCGACGTGAAAAAAGCAAGAATATATTATTTAAAAGATCAAGATGAGAAGTTTAAATCTTGCGTAGTCTGAGGATGACAGTGAAATAGTATTTGAATTATTTTTCAGATAAGTTAGTTTTGCTTTTTAGAAAAATTTGTAAGGTACTTTCCTTCTTTTTACAAGTAGTTTAAAGTTGATGTTTTTATACTTTTTCGCTGTTATCTCTTACCCAAATTAGGTACCTACCTAAGGTACAAAAAAGCGGCCAAGTGTGTGTCGGACCACGCACAATGATTCGTAGTTGAAAATAATTTAAGTAAGTATACCAAAATAAACTTAACAATGTAGTTGAAAAACATGTTCTCCCATACATTGATATAGATATCTACGTCACGGTCAATTCTCCGACTGCGAAGTTTGTAATCCCTAATTTTTTTTTTTTTTGTGATAAAATTACAAATTAACGATTTTCTCCTTTACTTGTACTATGAGACCATGCTTCTTGCCAAACATGATTCTAGGTCAACGGTAAATGCGCTATAGGTTTTGATTCACTTGCGAGTATCAAAATATATTACATAAATGACAGTTTTTTTTTTATTGCGTTGACTTAGAAGCTTGATTGTTTTAGGGACCATAGACCTAAGTATTTGATATTAATTTTAACTAAGTAGATACCTGCTCGCGATCCTGAGAAAAAGGGTCTTGACAGACTGACAGACAGACACACAACGAAGTAATCCTGTAGGTATTTTTTTTTCCTTTTAAGGTACGGAACCCTAAAAATGATGTAGGTATGGGAGTCACACTTTGCAAATTATAATTAAAAATAAGCCTTACTAGGTTTTCAAATTTACCCAGACTAAAAATACACGCTGACTATATTAATAATTACTATTTTCCGAGAGTTTTTAACATTTCATGGCCAAATAAGAAATCAAAAATAACAAACAAAAAAACCGGCCAAGTTATATTTATTATATAACTTGGCCGGTATATATATTATTAAGTGATAAAATTATAAATTAGCAATTTTCGGACTTTTTCCATTACTAGTGCTGTAAGACCTTGCTTCTTGCCAAATTTCATGATTCTAGGTCAACGGGAAGTAAATCAAAACCTATAGGGTACGGTTTTGATTTACTTGCGAGTATCAAAATATGTCGCATAAATGACCGTATTTTTTTATTGCGTTGACTTGATTTTTTTACAACTCCAAGAGACCATAGGTTTACGTATTTGATATTAATTTCAACTCGATACCTCCACGAGCTCCTGAGAAAAAGGGTCTTGACAGACAGACAGACAGACGGACAACGAAGTGATCCTATAAGGGTTCCGTTTTTTCCTTTTGAGGTACGGAATGGCAATCTCATGCCAGCGACAATCAACTTTCAAAATGTAGGTAAACGCTATACAATTTTTGACATATTGAGACTGAGATGAGTAGTTAGTTTAGGTATGAGAATGGCTGATTCCTACAATAGGACTTTTGAACATATAGACATTTTTGCATGTGCTCCCTATACGTTCAAAAGTCTTATACATAAGGAGCTTTCTTGAATTTTTAATTTTAATTTTATATTTTTCTTTTTGTGCCATTTTTTTGAGTATCACCTACATTATTTTTACACACACACAAACAAACACACAGACACACACCCTCCCCTAAACACACATTACACATTATTATTTTAAACACAATACATAAAGTAGTTTAGTTAAAAAAAAAAAAAAAAAATGTATTTGTAACCCTAGCGATGATTATTATTTTCACTGTTTGTATTCCTGTACTTAATCTGTGAACAGCGTTAAGTTTTGTGTATTTCCTTTTCTATGTTTTATATTGTAGCTGTTAGTTGTTCCTTATAAATAAAATAAAATAAAATAAAAATGTCTAGTTTTTGTAAAACGCCCCAAAATATTAACTTATATTTTAGTTTTAATGTTCTCATGTAAGTGAATTATTGCTATGGGGATAAACGTATCTCTAACATTATTTATTTTGGTGGTTTTCATGACACAGTAAGTTCAATTTCAAACGACGAGAAAAATAAAAAACCGGTCGAGAGCGAGTCGGACTCGCGCACCGAGGGTTCCGTTCCGATTTCTGAAAGAGTGTGCTATTTAGAGACATCGTTTTATTTTTCCTGTAATATTTACATAAACTTCTATCACATAGAATAATTTCAGATTTTTCTCTTTGCAAACTTCGGAGATTCGGGGGGGAACGGTATTTTTTTTTACATTTTTCATCAGAAGTCGAAAACTATGCGTCCTAAAAAAAATAAAAAAAAGTGTTTGAGAATATGCAAACAGCGCTGTTTCATGTGATACGCCACATGTCCTAGTAGCCCCACTTTGATTTTTTAAGACCCCCTTTCAGTCCCTGTAACAAAAAAAATATAAATATTTTAATTTCTTTCTTATTTTCAAAATAGTTGGGTCAACGTCATCTAAAACTATTCTAAATTTCAAGTTGATTAGTAGTTCTTGAGATATCCAGCTGTGACAGACAGACAGACTGAGTGACACCGTAAGGGTTCCTTTTTTACCATTTTGGTACGGAACCCTAAAAAGGAGATAAATAAACTGGAAATAATACTTAGATACTAAACGTACTAAAACATGGCAAAAATAACTCTACTTACAAGTGCAATATTTGTACATCCTATACTATAGGATGTAAGCGTTTGCGTCATTTTATCCTTGACTGCAATGAGTCTGGGCGATGAAAACTAAGCATTTCCTGTTGCATGTCGAATCAAGGTAGTTTAGTTTACGTTTTAAAATTTTATATTCAAATAGTGAAATAATTTTTCAAATAGCAGCTGTGGTTCCGGAGATTACCCTCCTCCACATAGGTATAAATAAACCTACAAAATTCGCTCTCTCTCTTTATAATATTACGATTGATTATTTATAATGAATAATTTTAATAACGGTGCTTTTGTTTATATACGGGGTGTTTCTTTTAAGGTGTCAAGCCAGTGCGAGCTGATAGTCTACAAAAAGTCGCAGAACATACATGCCGCTTAAATCGATTAGGTATGGTACTCTGCTATCAGCTCGCACTGGCTTGACACTTAGAGAAACACCCCGTTCTCGTGTTCACCCTGTTCTCCCGGACTCGTGGCTACTTTAATTTTAACTAATTTGTACCGATCATGAATTCATGATTATCACTATCACTAACATAGTATAAAACAAAGTCGCTTCCCGTTATCTGTCTGTCCCTATGTATGCTTAGATCTTTAAAACTACGCAACGGATTTTGATGTGGTTTTTTTTAATAGATAGAGTGATTTAAGAGGAACGTTTACATGTACATTACATGCGCGGGCAAAGCCGCGTGCAAAAGCTATCTACTAGCCGTTTCGATCAAAGGTTACTCAACGCTTGTCGGTTCGTGGATGGGTGACCATCCATTACAAATCGAGATACCTCCATGCCTCGTACAGGCTCTGGCTGTAATTCGTAAATCATTGTTAAGGTTAGTCGGGAGCCCAAAAATATGACAACCAGTCTAACCAAGGGGTATCGTGTTACCCGGTAACTGGGTTGTGGAGGTCAGATAGGCAGTCGTTCCATGAAAAATACTGGTATTCAGCTGAATCCGGTTAGACTGGAAGTCTACCCCAAATGTTTATTTATGATTTCGAAATTGTGACTTGCTATTACGACTTTGCTATGCGACTAAGGCCTACTGTCCACACAGTCGTCTTTTGCATGTAACCTACAAAAAAACTCGGACTCGCGCACCGAAGGTTCCGTTCCGATTTCTGAAAAAGTGTGCTACTTAGAGACATCGTTTTATTTTTCCTGTATTTTTTACATAAACTTCTATAACATATAATAATTTCAGATTTTTCGCTTTGCAAACTTCGGAGATAAGGGGGGGGAACGGTATTTTTTTTTACATTTTACATCAAAAGTCGAAAACTATGCGGCCTAAAAATAAATAAAAAATAGTTTGAGCATGTGCAAACAGCGCTCTTTCATATGATACCCCACATGCCCTAGTAGCCCCACTTTAAATTTTTAAGACCCCCTTTCAGTCCCAGTTGCAAAAAAATATAATTATTTTTATTTCTTTCTTATTTGCAAAATAGTTGGGTCAACGTCATCTAAAACTATTCTAAATTTTAAGTTGATAGCATTAGTAGTTCTTGAGATATCCAGCTGTGACAGACAGACAGACAGACGGACTGAGTCACACCATAAGGGTTCCTTTTTTACCATTTTGGTACGGAACCCTAAAAATGAAGATAGGCGTATTTTGCATATTTGTCCACGCTGCTTCATGCAATAGTCAGTCACGCTACAAAACGTCTCAGTTTTCTTTCAACTAGCATCGAGAAAGCACGTCTTTTGTTCTAAAAATGTCAAGTGATGATGATGAAGTGATTATAGCATACAATTTTATTAGAAGACGACGAAACAGGCGAAGAAAGTACTGGATTCATCCATACATCGAAAGAAATATAAATTGTAGATTGTTTGCCGCGCGCGCGCACCGTATGACGAACGCAACACGAGCGGCTGACGCGACGTTGCCGCTTCGTGGACACAGATTTCATTGTTTCTACGCAAGATGCAAGCATTCGTCTTGCAATCGTCAATTGACGAAAGCGTGCGTATGACGTGCGGTTACGTGGACAATTAAATAAATAAATAAATAAATGGTTATTGTGTCTCAAATTATTACATCAACTTAATAAAATTAAGGCAGCCCCTGTAAGTAATTAAACAATACTTGTATTGGGGCTGTCTCCCTTCTTCCCATTACGTACTTCACTAGTAACAATGTTGAGACTGTACATATTGCAAAAACAATTAGCCTTAATCATCAGCTCAGAATAGGCAGGACACACTGATTGTAAACTTAAACTGAAGGTTCAATAATGCGAATATTGTCAAAATATTTGGACCAATCTAAATACCTTCTTGGTACAATGTGCTGCATTGCAGTCACCAAGGTAATTTTGCAATTTTCTTAAATTATTTTATGTAACAACGTAAACAATAATGACATCAACGTGCACCGCTCATGTTCTTTCAAATTATATTTTTTGCGAGTAGCACTTTAGCATGTCTTGCCGAAATATCTACAAAATATTGAATATAAAGGTCATGGTTCTTGTATTTAGTGGGTAATTCTTAATACTTTCAGAGTATATATGGTGACTGGTAATTAGTGACCGATACTTAAGCACATTATTGTGCTCATGATAACAAACAACTTTTACCATGGGACCAAACCTGAAATCGCGAAAAAAAAAATCAGCTGCTCCCTACACTTTGACGAGATATGCGAACATGAATGTATGGGGCGGCAGATTTTTTTTTCGCGATTTCAGGTTTGGTCCCATAGTAAAAGTTGTTTGTTTTCATGAGTATAATCATGTGTTTAAGTATCGGTCACTAATTACCAGTCACCCAATATAATGTTTGTCTAATTATTTAGCTTATTGATAGGTATGTACCATTAATTTGCTTGTCAATCTTACAAAAAAAATGTACCCCGGTAATACATTTTTTTGGCAATTACTGGTATTCGTTGATCTAGTAGTTGCAAACGCTACTGCTGAGCATCAGGTCTTGAGTTCGATGCCAGGTCGGGCGAAGTTGGGCGGGTAAACTAGCGAGTCTCTGAATAGCCTCAGTCTTACTCAATTGGCCATTGCTTCTACTCAATTGGTCACTTCTCCTACTCACTTGATCACTTCACAGCCTCCAGTGAAACTCTCACCGATCTCCTGTGATCACGGACCTAAGAGGAGTATAAAGGAGTATAAACGTCAGTGGAATCTTTTGGTTCACTTAAGGCGCTGATAAACAATTTTTAATGATTTTAAACTGAAGATCACGTCTAAACGAGTAATGTTAAAGATTAGGAAAAAATATATGTTAAATTAGATCATTTTCTTAAAACTTGTTAGATGAGGTAGAATTTTTTGTGTAAAAAAAATCAACACTAAGGCCTCCTAGTGATTTTTTCGATACAAAAAATTATACAACATCTGACTAAAAATGTGAGCATAGGAAATTTCAAAATGTTCCATATCTCCAGACTTATGATTTTTTCTCAATGGTGGCGCTAGTTGGCAGCACTACTCGTCTTAAACAAACACTACTATTACATACTACAAAACAAACACTCACTCACTCACTTTCTACTGGCGAAATGTGAGTGTAGGTATGCTTTTGATATACCTACCAACAACTTTTGCTAAACAAGCGTGTGAAAAATTATTATTTTGCTACCTACCACAATACCTGTGACAATACCTTCGCTTTCATGTAAATACATACAGGGTGATTTTTTAATGACCAGCCAAATTTTCACAGGGTGTTCTACCCATGAATATGAACAACTTTCACTATGGGACCAACTTTGAAATCGCAAAAAAAATATCAGCTGTTTCATACATTTTGATCAAGTAGGTATTGAACTTTTGTAGGAAACCGCTGGTTTTTTTTTCGTGATTTCAAAGTTGGTCCCATAGTGAAAGTTGTTCATATTCATGGGTAGAACACCCTGTGAAAATTTGGCTGGTCATTAAAAAATCACCCAGTATACTTACTTAAACTCGCGCCTTCTTCCCACGGGCGTAGGCAGAAACTACAGAACGCCACTTTTTACGATCCTATATACAAAAAAAAACCTAAATAGTTTTACCAATAAAATTTTGTACTTACATTACGTAATTTGTAAATCTTACGTTCATAATATCAGGCCAATATTTTACATATAATTATGTACATCACGCCTTGTTCCCATAGGGGTAGGCAGAAACTTCAGAACACCACGATCCATAGGTACCTATACACTTACCACATACCACTTACATACTCTAACGCCAACATCTTATACACAAAAAGCGATTTTTCTTAAAAAATTACAACTCGGCAAAATTCCCGGCGGCTCAGATGTATCTTCTGTGTTTGGTAAAGTAATACTTCAAGCAAACATGTCTCGAGTATTTTTCTAGCAAACAAAATTGAGATTTACGATCTAACTCTACTAGATTTTTATTATATTTTTGTATTATCGCCTCTATAAATTATAATTTGCGCTGTCTAAGTGAAGTTTGAAGTTGAAAAAGGCGGGCATACCTACCCTACCCATTATGTATTAAAACTATGTTTGGGCCTGGGCTAATGATACATACCTATATTATGATGCAGGTAGTGGTGTGAACTTAGGGCCCGATCACACGTATCATAACAATAACCACACCACAACGACACCACGTGGACTGACGCTAATTTTTATAAAAATTAATACGTAGACTACATTTGGCCCTCAAAATCAACCGTGTGGGAGGTACCTACCACATCAAGGCGACGACGTCGTCGTAGCCACAACGCAACCACAACGTTTTGTCAACGCGACGACACTGTCACAGCCGGAGACCGGAGTCGATCTTCCTCCAAACACTAGCCAGCCCACAACGTAACCACATTGCAACTACTAGTGACAATGTAACTGCAAGAAGTTGCAGCGACATTATTCACACGTAACCACTGCTTGCCCACATTTTGTCGCTGTGATGTGGTGTGGTTGTGGTCGTGTGGATGGGCCCTTAGGTTCGTCAGCTCCGTATGTACAGTAGGCTGCATCAATTGGCCCCATCACACCCAGTGTACCCACTGTTACATCTATTCAGCTCAGGACAAGATTCACAGATCACCGAGATCTATAAACGTTACTTAGCACGAACTTTGGCTAAGTGTTTTCTGTCACTGTCGCACAAGTGTCCAACTACTTACAAGTGCAAGACAGAGATGGGAACATCTCTAAGCCAAAGCAACGCTAGGTAACGTTTATAGATCTTGACCTAAGTGTCGCATACTAATATGAACATTATTCGTAAAGGATAACGTTTATAATCACATATACAACAAATTACACTCATTCAAAACTCAATTAGCTGATTATTTAATCACAAATAACACCCTTCCTAAAAGCTGAATGCATTATTTTTTATTTTGCATTGCATGGGTGGATCATAAATTCATAATGCTACCGTGACGTCTGTGACGGACTCTATATTTATTATTTATTTTAAGCATTGTTCTCATGTAAGTGACTTGTGTCTTTTTGAGAATAAATATCTTTAAACCTAATCTCTTGCGGCGCCTGATGCTCCCATTTCCTTTAACGAAAATGAACATTAGGAACGTAAGAATAAAGTTCTAATTCGTATGAAACGGTTACCTATCAAAGTCAAAGTCAATCTTGACCTCAGTATTTTTCCTCCCAACATAAAAAAAATGGCAATGGTCGTCATTCACTTGCTGCTTAGAAAAGACAAATTACCGTTTTTAAGTGTCTGACTCTTTCAGAAGTTGATTGCCTAAAAAAAGCCATGGGTTCAAAATTATACATACCTAATCTTCTAGTTGTGCTATAGGTATATAGATAGGTACAGTCAACTGCACATCAGTGATAACAATTTGGCATTGAAACTATTAACAGCGCCTTTATTACGTAGCCAGAACCTACCCAAGTTCAGGTTTTAGTAGAGCAAGTGTTCCCACTGCTGTGCGGCTTTGGTCAGTCACAATAGAAGAATACTTATTACCTATAAAAACTGGTAACAATAATATAAAAATATATAACTTTACAAGTTTTACTTTAGCTTCAAATACCGATTACATAGCATAAACTGAACTTATCTAGCTGTCAAGTAGTTGATTACAAGTTTATTTGACAGGCTAAACTTAGTTTTTATTTTAGTATCTAACTCATTTGCAATTAGTGTCCTAATAAAATATTTATTAAAGTCACGTGATTACTTAAACCAATAAAAAGCAGACATCCTGAATGTCTACTTTTTGTAATATCTAATCATAGTATTTAAAAATAAGTTTTTGTTACTCTTATAATAGAAGTAGGGTATCTATAAAGATAATGTGCCTTATTAGAAGGCTAAAGGTCACCCAAAGGGGGAGCGGGCTATGCTTGGAGTTTCCCTACGCAATCGAATCAGAAATGAAGAGATCCGTAGTAGAACCTAGGTAACCGACATAGCTCGAAAAATTGCCTAACTTAAGTGGCAGTGGGCAGGGCACATTGCTCGCAGAACAGATTGAGAACGAAAGGTGCTGGAGTGGCGACCGCGTACCGGAAGACGTAACATTGGAAGGCCTCCCATAGGAATCCGCTGGATGCGGGAAGCACAGAACCGGTCGAAGTGGCGGTGCTTGGGGGAGGCCCATGTCCAGCAGTGGACGACTTTCGGCTGAAATTATGATGATGATGATGACGGCGCAGCAAGTGGCGCCGACTGGTTTTATGACGAAGTTACTATCACCGAAAAGGCCGGATAAAGGTCTATCCACACTTTTAACAGGGCCGTGCCTGGGACGTAACAGGGCCATGGCACACAAGGCAAGCACTGAAACTCGGTCGCAGCGCCGTCCCAGGGGGCCTACTCCCTAAGTCCGTCCGTCTTTCCGTCCGTCCGTTCATCCGTCCGTCTTACATTACGATGCATCAAAACAAGTTTAAAAGTTAAATTTTTCGGACGGGCAAAAACACATCGGGAGTAGGGACACCTGGCAAATCATGTTGTCATTCATACTTCGTTCGGGCCCCGAACCAATCATCCATCCATAGGAGATACATAGTAGGAAACGCCCTTAACGAAGGCTGAAACTACGGGCTTCGTGCTTAGGGAGTAGGCCCCCTGACACGGACGTGTGTGAACGAGTTCATATAAAATGTACACACCGATATCTTTTGAGCCCCTGACGGAGTAGGTACGGTCCGTCCACGTCCCGGACACGGCCCTGATATGTGTGGATAGACCTTTAGAGTTACTCTGGCTGATGCTGTCAGTCTAGCAGAGCATCGCATCGATGGTTGCATGGCGGCCATGGTAGCGGCTGTCTTCTAATGATAGGAAGATGATGTCAGGGAAGCCGCTGTGCGCCGGGGTCGCGGGTTGTTCGAAAGAGATACCGCGGCCCTGGCATAGGCAACTGAAGAAACACGGGTGGGTTTTAGTCAGTAAAAGTCTGACACGCCCTTCGGCTCCACCCAGAGAGAAGTCATTTGATGATTTCCCATCCACAAAAAAAAAAGGAAGCTGCTGTCGTACCAGTCTACGACGAACTGCTATATTCTGGCACAATCCTGATGGTATTGAAGCTGCTGAACTACTATTATGATGACCACTTCGAGTAAAGGCTATCCTGCGCCGTATACCTATTAGGTACATTATTTATATTTCTATTTTAAAGCACTATAGATATTCACGATACTTACATATAATTTTAAATATAAAATTTTTGTAGAAAGGCGTGGTCGAGGTATAACTACGATTGCTCGGCAAAATTCTCAATTCAAATATTCAAATCTTCCCTAATTCTTTTACTGCCACACAAAGTATCCTTTCCAGACATTATGTAAGTGTAACATTCCCAGAAAAAAAGATCCATTCAAATGGCCCTCGAGTTCGATTAAATAATTCAGTCGTCAAGCGTTTTGCGGCAATTTGCATTGAAACGAGATAGGACAGAAGTCGCGACTCGAAACTGAAATTAAATTGCGATTATACTGAGATTGAAAAGAATTGTGCCTAATGCCCTGTAGAAAGAAATTTAATTTTGTACGCGACAGAATTTTTTAGATTACTGAGAGTTGTTACGGATTTACCGGATCACTTGAGGGTTACGGAATGAACCTTGAGGGGTACGATGGCGATGTTCGCGACATTAAGAACTATAGACCAACATATTGCACTGTTACCGAGTTTTTTTTTAATATTTAATTTTGTCCTATGTATTTATGGTCTTGTCTTAGAGCATTTAACCTATGGAGATGGCAAGCAGCGAATCACCGAACAACATTTTCTGCCACTTTATGCGGGGGGCGAGGAAAACACATACAGCACACTACGAAAATTTGACAACCACACACAGATACATGCTTCGTGTTGCTACGAACGCACACGAAAGAATAATAGCCACACAATAAAAAAACACATACACATTGACAAATTTGTGCGTATCTACGCAACTGTCCTATGACAACAAACACAAAGTGCTAGTGATGGGACACAAACAATCAGTGGTATTTCATTACATGAATCAAAAATCAATCTGCCTAGCCTTTTCCCAACTGTGTTGGGGTCGGCTTCCAGTCTAACCGGATGCAGCTGAATACCAGTATTTTACATAGAGCGACTGCCTATCTGACCTCCACAACCCAGTTACTTGGTAATACGATACCCCTTGGTAAGACTGGTTGTCAGACTTTCGGGCTTCTGATGACCCGTAACGACTGTCAAAGAACCACGAATGACAGCCGGGACCAACGGCTTAACGTGCTTTCCGAGGCACGGAGGAGTCTCGGTATGTAAAGATGGTCACTCATTCACTGACCAACCCCGGCAAGCGTAGCTTAACCTGCTATTTCATTACATGAATGAATGAATAAATAAAATGTTAATTGGTTTTATTTTCTTGTGTGTACAGGTCAAGCCACCCGAAACTGTCAAATTTTCCCAATCAACCTTGAACCTAATACTTTAGATTTATAAAGATTGTAGTAGCTTGACGTGCTGGCGTCTGTACACAAAAATACGCAATATGATTAATGCCTGCGAAACTACGTAGGTAGCCAGTAATGACAAAACAATTAATAGTGCTTTAGAAAAAGAACGATTGTATTTATTTTTATAGTCAAATATTTTTTTCAAATAATATTATTGATATTGCTGGACCTTCCCTATCATTCTGCATTTAGAAATTCGGGAACCACTGTACAAACACAACCGGCGATTTTATATACTAGCTACGCGTTAAAGGTCTAACCTAACCCAACCTAACCAAAATTATTCTCAAGCAATAGACGTAATGGTCACTAACCCAAGTGATTCACCAATGTGTAGTTTCGGACGCGCGTGTGTGATATCATAGTACAGTGGAGCCACAATTCGGGATAGGTACATACTTGAGCCCCGTTTTATAATGCGGGCTTAACGTAGGTACACGTGTCAAAAAGTGGGAAGGGTAGAATATAAATAATAAAATAACACAGCCAATTTTATTATTTTGTTAAAAATAACACTTTTACTCGTCCATTTTTTGTTTTTTTAAACTATTTGAGTTCGGTGTTTCATAACTAACTAATTAAAGAAACTAAATGATGTGTTTGATATTTTAGTAGGAAAACATGCGGGTGCAGGCTTTAGCTATGAAGCCACACCCGCATGTTTAGTTCATATTCATATGTCTGAATAATGACGACTACAGTCTGATTTTTAATTCGACGGAATTCTGACATTTCAGAAGTGTGAAAGTGGGTATCGTAACCTCAATTAGTTTCCTTCTATTATTTGCAAGTTGTTTAAAATTACACGACATAAAATGTTCCGAACAGATTGCACTAGTACGCGTGGGTCCCCAAGTTTCTGTATTACCGCAAAATATCCTCCAATTTTGTCATAGTACGGGATCTTTTGGAAATCTGTTGAAGAAAAATATAGAATAGAAGTAATCAGTTTAAATAAGTGCCAACAGAATCAAAGGAAAATCATGTCTATTAATTTGATTGTGTACGCACGCACGGCTACAGATCAAGCTATACATATCCAGTATAAGGTGATCTCGCACTTCATAGGATTTCCTTACAATGAGAGATTAGTGTAAACTGGAAATGTATAGCTTGATGTGTAGCCGTGTGTAACTACTACGTTTTCATAACAGCCTTGAAAAAACCTACTAGTAAGTACCTACTACCTACGGTCCGCGATGGAATAGTTATTAAATTATTCCACTGCGGATTATTTTTTTTCAAATTGAGCTGCAAAAACTCACATTCGAAACGAACAAACTGTTATTTTTTATTAGCCTAAAACTACAAAAGAAAAGAATCACCAAGAACTGAAATTAATATTATGTAATATATATATTTTTTATTTCAACCTGACTTAACCAGATACATTACAAAAAACAACTGGTTACTGAACTTAATGACTGAAAAAATCATTTATTTTATCAATCATTGATTCACGTTGTCCCTGCACTATGCAAATTCTTACCTGTACTACGTTTGCGCTACCAACGTAACACTGTATTTTTCTATCGTAATGTCAACAACGATTATTTCGACATTATACTTAAATAAAACTGTTTCAATGTATAATTTATACTTGCATGTGGTAAGAAACACCATGGTTTCGCAAATTTGAAGTGGCAGATCGCTTTTTGCACGAGGAAACTGCACAATTAACCATTTTTTGGGAGCACTTTCTTGCGACACAATACGATACACAATGACAGCAGTCGGCGAATGAAATAGTTTTATATAACGTGCATGGCCATATGGCCAATTGACTTTGGCAGAGGGGTTCGCTCAGCTATGCCATCTCCATAGGTTAAATGCTCTAAGGGTCTTGTACAAAGTTTTTGTATGTAAATAATACTTTCGTACCACTTGCTCAAAAAAGTGACATTCTATGCCACAAAAAGCGAACATAACAATAGTCATTTTTAATCTGTTAAAAACAGGGAAAGAAAATTGTACTGAATTTCATTCATCCTCTATGGGGAGAGTGTGATTTAAATTTGGAATACTTACCGAAATTTATACTGAACTACATCTGTGTTTACACCATTAAGTTTGTATATAAAGCATTATACATCTTTTTGAAAAAGGAATACGCATTTATTATGCAGATATGATTATTAAATAAAATTACGAAAACCGACGAGGCCGTATGAGCTTGATGCCTTTGCTTTTCCGACAAAAAAATATTAGTCTAGGAATTTGCCGCGTTTTTGTTTTCTTCAAATACATAAACGTTAAGTTTATTTTAATTTATTTTTATAAATAAGTTAATGTTCTAAAATGCTTATCTCATATTATTACCTATTGTGTTATTTTTTTCGCAAATGGTACGAAAAGTAGAGTATTTTCCTTGGTGATAAAGCTGTCTTTGTCTTGGGTGAACTTAAATCCCTCGCTACACTCAGGAATCTTCTTAAATCCCTCGCTTCGCTCGTGATTTAAGTTTTTAACGCTCTCGCTACGCTCGGGAGTAAACCTCGAGTCCTTCGTTACGCTCGCGATTTAAATCGTCACCCGCGACAGAAGACACTGCTTTATCCCCTTGGTTAATAATCTACTATTTAAATGTTAATCAATTTGGATTCCAAAAGAATAAAACTATAGGTATAGGTACATCTTTAGCAATACAGTAGAATCCGCTTAGGAATGACATCGAAGGGAAATGAAAACAACACAATTAAAAAGTTTAATAAGTAGGCACAATTTTTGTTTCGGGTTTCGTACCCGATGTGTACCAAACGGAACCCTATGACGCAACACTGTCGCACTGATACTGAATTGAGCGGACACGTTGACGGAACTGTGGCTGCACTGATATGTGTGAATCGACCTTTACTAAGACTCCGGTGTTCGTCCGTCCGTCCGTCTGTCCGTCTGTCTGTCACAGGGCTGTATCTCATGAACCGTAATAGGCAGACAGTTGAAATTTTCACAGATTGTGTATTTCTATTAGATACGGCTGTAACAGCTAATAATAAAAATAAACAAATGTTAAAAATTAAAGGGGTCCCCATAGCATAAACTTTTTATTTAAAAAGAAAAATCATACCCTAGCATGTGGGTGACACCCCACATGCTAGGGTATGATTTTTTTTTTGTCTAGAACTCATCGAGTAGAGTACAAGAGTAGTTATAAGGTGCTATAAGAACTATCTGCCACGGCTTCAATGGGAGATACGCAGAGCTACGAAATTTCTTCACTATTGTAAACTATATACACAATATGTATAGGTATAGTTTACAATAGTGAAGAAATTTCGTAGCCCGGAAAATAAAGTAATTCTGCATAACCTGTTTCACAAACTACAACAAGTTTGGACAACTTAGTAGTAGTAGGTACCTAGGTACCTAGGTACCTACTAGTACTAAGTTTGGGCAATTCTTCGGGCTATGTCGGTTACCTTGGTTCTACTACGGATCTCTTGATTTCTGATTCGATCGCGTAGGGAAACTCCAAGCATTGCATTGCAAGCATTGCTCACGCCCTCAGTCGCCGCAGGAGACGCCCTGGGCGGCGGGAATCGCGGGGCGATTTACGGCCACCGTAGGCGCGGGCCTGCGGACGGTGAGCAGCGGGTAGCTCGCCGTCCGGTAAGGACCAGGCCCGAGTCGACGGCGCGTTGTGTTCCACGCGCGCCTCAAAGAGATGTCAGCAAGTGACGGGGTCCAATAGGGCCGACGCCGCTGGGGTCGCGGATTGTCCGAAGGGGTTACCGCGGCCCTGGCATAGGCAACTGAAGGAACACGGGTGGGTTTTAGTCAGTAAAAGTCTGACACGCCCTTCCGCTCCACCCAGAGCGGGAGAAGTTATTTGATGATTTCCCACCCTCAAAAAAAAAAAAAAAAGCATTGCCCTTTGGATAACTTTCAGCCATCTAATGAGGCCCTTTGTGAGCGACCTCGTTTTAGTGCCATTGCGGGCCACTGGCATGCTCCTGGTAACACGCACTGGTCAAAGACTTTCGGCTTGAAACACTGTGGTACGAGTACCTATGTGAGACGAGAATATATTACGCAGCTTCCCGAACGCTGCCCAGCCGAGCCGTCGGATTCGACGATTGACCTCTTTCCCGAAGTTGCATCTGCTAACTGAAAAGTTTGTCATATGTAACCATAATCGTCCACAACTTCGAGTGTGGTCTCTGATCTTCATAAGGGTGGGTGTTACATGGACATTTGACATAACCTTCCGTTTTGTTCATGTTCATTTTAAGACCCACTCTTTCGGAAGCTCATCGAGCATTGTACTGAGGTCCTTCCTAATATACCTATCGTCGGCAAACTAAAGGTGAGTGATGTGCCATTGATATCAACCCCAACCCATTTTCAGTTCAGTACCAAGAAGACATCTTCCAGTGCAGCGTTGAACAATTTCGGAGAGATAACGTCTCCCTGTCTCACACCTCGCTGCAGAAGGATAGGTTTCGTGATCTGGCCTTGGTGTCAGAGACTGACATAGTAGGTAGCGATTTCATACAGACACCTCACTCCACCTCGCACCTCGATGTATCGATTCGATAGTCAATCTGGCACCGTTGGAGAGATTGCCCAAGTCTCGAACGAGTTTCGAATTTCTCGCAGTCCACAAACGGTAAGCAGAGAGGCAGTTTATACCTACTCTTCGGTCTTTTGTATAACCGCAGCGGGTATATACTCGTATGTAGGTACTTAGGTATCTATGTAACGTGGCCTACGGTGTTAAAGTCTTTACGGAATCCAGCTTGTTCGGGAGGCTGGAAATCGTCAAACCTGAGCGAGACGATTCGTGATGACTCTTTAGAACAGCTTGTAGACATGGCTCAGAAGTAAGATAATAACTATTTAAATGTTTGTCTGTCTGTTTGTACCGGCTAATCTTCGAAACACCTGGACCAACTTTGACGGGACTTTCACTTGCAGATAGCTGATGTTATTAGGAGTAACTTAAGCTACTTTTATTTCAGAAAAAGAATTAGGATTCCGCGCAAAAAAAAAATTGTAAACAAAATCCGATTCAAATAAGAAAGTAATTGACATCCACGCGGGCGAAGCCGCAGGCAACAGCTAGTAGGTACCTAAATAAAAGCTTCCAGACATAAAGGGCGTACCCGCTTACATAACGTAGATATATAAAGCTATTACATAGCTGTAACTGAACTCAAAGTCACAAATGATAAACTAGGACCATCGAAGTAAAATAAATATCGGCCATTTGCTTCGTTTACATTCGTACGTACATATGTAACATATACCTGTTTTCGCTTGGTTACATAGTATGCGAAGTTGATCTTATTATTTTTAAAACCTGTTATTATGTTTGTCTTATTTATCAAAGTACTTATGCCACTTAATAAACTAACTGCTAGCACGTTAGAACAGGAAGCTAATAGAGCTAAATAATTATATTTTAATTTCCTAGCGTCGAGGCAGAAGCGGTAATTTCCTTGCACTTAATAACTCTTACATCGCGTCGGAAATCACGATATTCTCAGATTTCCGCAAATCCGCACTGATTGGTAGCAAATTAAAGTAATTTGCTGACATCTCTTGACCACCTCATGCATACCTATTTATACGACTGAGAAACTATGTTGAATAAAAATAATAAAGGTACATATTACGTACTAGATTTAAGTAAAAAAAAAAAGTAATTAAAAAAACTAAAAACCCGACTACGATAAAACACAAAAACGGAAAAGCTAAAAACAAGCCCATTTTAAATTAAATAAAAGTTGGAAGCAGGCGGGACCCATTTCATTGAGTTTGAAAATATTAAAATGGAATGGGTCCCGCTTGCTTCCAACTTTTATTTTATTTTAAGCTTATCCGTTTTTTTGAACATACGCGTGTTTTACCGCGGTCGGGTTTTTTAGTTTTTTGAATTACTTTTTTTCCAGCTTTTTAGTTTACAAATGTGAAAGATTTCGTAGACGATTTAGTTATTGCAAGGAGTTTTGGTCGTGAGGGTTAATTAAAAGCTATTTTGGATTTTGTCACTTCGAATTACTTTTAACCAAGTAGTTAAGTTGTACATATTTTTATAATCTCCTTTTAAAACACTTCATTTTGATATCCCACTCGAGGGTATTATAAGAAAAAAAATTTCGAACCCCACAGGCACCCCAAATCCGTCATTTTACTTTGTTTTTGATTTTAAGGCTTGTCCGTCGCAAAAAGCGCGGTCACTGTCGGACTGCACAGAAAAGAAAGAGAAGCGCGATGACACAACGCTTGCAAAATATGAAGTAATTATCGATTTACAAAAATCTGTTGATTAAACTAAAAAAGTAATGACAAGAAATCATTCCTTATTAGCTTGTAAAGAACTGTATAAATTTATGAACACTTTTAATGAAACCTTTAGGAGTAAGTAATATGGTAACAACTCGAAAAAATAGACCGAAATAGACCTGGATTTAGGTTTTTTTTTCCTTAGTTCTACAAACTAAAGATTTCAGGACACATGAAATGAAATCACTTCTTATGTAGGTATTGTAGATTACTGTGCATTTTTTCCTATCAGAAAGATGCTATATTTACTGTAAAAGATGGTTACAAAGTTACTTAGTTTCGCCGTATTTTAGGAAGGAGCAGCCTTAATGTAGCCAGTGACACTCGCGGTACCAAGACAAATTTAAAAACGTATAATTTATACAAATCCGTTCATTCGTTTAGGAGTTACGAGAGAACAAAGAAACGGACATACACACATACATACATACAGGTCAAATACATAACCCTTTTGGGCTTCGCCACAGTCGGGTAAATACTCCAACACATCTATTGATTCTTTCAAGTACTTAAGTTCCTAGATAATTTTAATTATGTTTATAACTTAGGTGTCATGTTTTTATTACCCAGGTCAATTAGTAGGTATCACAACAAGACTAATTATTATGTTGTACCTACCTACGTATTTGTTAGTTACCACCACCACCTACCTTACCTACCTACCAGTTGTTCACTAAGAAGCATGGTGGCATGGTCTACCTACGATACATTAATTTTATAATGTTAATACGTCAGCATAATAATTGTCTTTATTATCAGAACACGTGGACATAGCAAACCTGATGTTTTATATTGTCCAAGGATGGACTAAGCTACCTACGTCAGACTAATTTTTTTAACCCATTGAGTACCGAAGTTAACTGTCAAATCACAATCAGTGGCCCCCATACAAATGGCCTGCTACGTAATACTTCGTAGTTGGCATCATAAATGCCAACTTATAGAAGGATTGGTACGTAATAATACGTAGTCGGCCTGTGCCATTATTACCAGCTACGTAATATTCCGTAGTAGGCATTCAATAGGTTAATGTAAATGTAAAATGATTTCATTTGTGCAAGTAGATATGTACAAACACACGTCAATGATATTTAATTTTTATAAACTGTCTTCTCTCTGTCAGATCGTGTTGGCTCAAAACTTCGCCACTTGCGCGGCGTCCTCGGTGGCAGCGCAGAGACCGCTTTGACTGAATGTTTTGGGATACAGGAGGCAGGATAGAAGGTGGAGCATTTAACATATATGAGCATGGGACAATCAAAAATATACCTACTCCATTTGAAAAAAGATTAGAAATTCAAATAAACCTTTTGTAAAGTCCGTTCAACCGTTTTGACTTCTATTCCGAAGGCATAAATAAGGATGGCATTTAAATAAAAAACGTGGTTACAATACAAACTGTTTACTGCAGCTGTCATTTGTCATGCCACCAACGCAATAGGAGTCAAAATCGGTTGAACGGACTGTAAAAAGTTAAATTTTTTCTTACCTTATTTTGAGGTCGGCGTTTCCTATCCAACTACTATGAGAAGAAAGGCCGAAACAAACCCAGAGGTCATAGTTTCTATTGTATCACAAGACTCGGATGTAGGATCCGTTAATAAAAAACAAAATGAACCACAAAAGTTAGATCAATTTAATTAATTGTAAATATATTTTTAAATTTATTAGCATTTAACCCTTTTGCCTAAATTGGTCTTCATAATTTACAGTAAACAGACGAAAATAACGTTTTATGGTACTACCATACAATTACAAACAATAAATACAATACAACCTATTTTATCAAATAATTGAGAACAAAAATGTTATATTATAAATTTATAATATGTACTTACAAAATGGCATATACTTGACTTAAACAACAAACTACGCTCCTATAAACAAAAGTTCATACAAAAAAATACGTACACACGGCTACATATTAAGCTATACATTTCCAGCATATAATTATATAGTTTATATAGTAGCTCACAGTTAGTGTCTTTATTTATATTAATGCTAATTGTGCCAATAAACGATTTGATTTAGATTTTTTTTTTTAGTATAAGCTGACCTTTCACTGTACGGAAATCCTATACAATGCGTTTCAACTAAGAATAGGAAAGTCAAAGTCAACCTCTAACTGTCAACTGAAGCTAGAAATCTAAGGCTTGCAAAGTTTTGTAGTGATAACCTTATCCATTTTAGTTATGTTTTTGGAATTTGTTTTTGTTAAAATATGTCACTGACTTTGCAAATGTGTTAACGAGATGCTATTTAGCTAAATCTTCACAATATGGCGCAAGGTCATTCCTATTCTTAGTTGAAACGCATTGTACAATGCGAAATCAGCTTATACTGGAAATGTATAGCCTTGATATGTAGCCGTGTGTACCATCGCGGAAATTTGCGCGATAGTACCTACTTAACTTGATAATGTATGTAAATCTAAAATTATAGTAACTTTTGTGTGTGATGGTATAAACAATGAGCATAATAAATAATAATTATTATAATATATTGCCACAAAAAATAGTAATTTCCGCCGTACTTCGTTGGAACGCTGAATGTTGTAAGCTACATAAAATGTCAAAACTATACCTATTGCGTTAGCTATTATCTCACCAGTAATAGTCACAGTAAAGAAAGAGTTAGGGCTTAAAGCACCAGTCCCACCGCCGGTCATTAAGGCGCTACCCCGACCAAACGAACTTGAGCATTGTCCTTTTCTGTCCACCGCTCAGTCTCGCTCTGTCCCGCTCCCTGCGCACGCCTGTTTATCATAGAATTCACAAAGTTTTTGGAATTACTTTAATTTTTAAATTATCTATCCATCAGTGTAATCCTCAAATGATTAGAACGTTACCTTTAGCAAAAGATGCATGCAATCAATAATTTTAGTCACTTTTTTACAAGGAGATTTTAAATGTTTAAAAACACATAAATACAAACAAGAACGTGCAATGAGATGATAAGATATCGAACATTAACAATGTGATTTTAGATGTAGTTTTTTACACTTAATTAATGAGTTAATAGACTTAATAGCCTCTGAATAACGCACTATCGCAAGGTTTTGGTCGGGGTAGCGCCTTAACGAGAAGCGAGTAGAGCTTGCAACCAAAAACGAGATGGCGAGCAACAAGCAGCCAATGCCTGAAATTGCCGTTTTTTTTTTCTCGCGGCCATCAACCAAATCTTGTTTTTCTAGTACAGAATAGTGTAACAAACGAAACTTATTTGCACAGCATATCTCTAAACTCAGTCCGAAATGAGATATAAGAGTTAGAAGTGTCAAATGTGCGTATTTATTAGGTTTGTAGGCAATTTTTGACTCTTATGTGCAAAATGAGTGTTAAGTTGCCACAAAATAGATAGCCGTTAAATGTTTTGAGTATTTGTCGTTTTCAATAGTTCTTTTTATTTTTGCGTAGCAAGAATTGGTTGATGAGCCTCGAGAAAAAAAAGACGCCACCTTCCATAATAAAATCAGCATGGTCCTTTAAAAAACATACCAATTGCAAAGGATTTGTTATTAACTTAATAAACACATTTTACAATTTTCAATCAATAACGTTATATGTTTCAATAATATTATATTTCTGCAATGCAGAATAGTCAGTAAGTACAAAAATAATGTGTACTGCTATCCGAATTATTGCTTATGGCAAAAATTCTAGTCAAAACTAATAGTAAATTTTCTAGAATTTAGGAAGCAGAATGTGCAATATTGAATATTAAAAATACTTGTGCAGATTCCAAATTTATAAAGATTTTACAACAAAATGACTAACCAAATAAATTGATGACTAAACGTTTTAAAAGTATTGAAAGTGAAGGGATTTTAACAGCCAGCCCTTCTTCAATAGGTCCAAAGAAAATAATAATATAATTCTATGAATAAAATTAAGCGTAGTCAAAATACATTCATTACTAATATCATCATACTGTTAATATTAAGTACTTATGTCTACTTGTAAGACCACGTATCATTTTAATGTTAGCATTTGTTTTGTCAAATATCACGTTGACACGGTTGACAAGCTGTCATTTGTTTTTAGGAATACTGTTGAAAACAAAAAGGCGATTAATCGTGGTCTGAACTTCGATAGAAGGCTGCGTAATAACATATTTTTTTTAGGAACCAAATAGTGGCATGAGACGAGGATTAGTTTACTATCGGCCAAACTTTAGCATGCTCACCTTTAACCCCTCAAGTGTCTGAGTTTGGCTGATTTTAGACCCAAAACCCCCGCGAGTGGGGAGGGTTGGGGGTAAGTTGCGAACCCCATAGGTTCACAACTACTGATGATGATATGTTTTCCATCGGATGATGTTTTTTTACGTTTATATATACGTGATCTAAGCTTATATACCTATTATGTAAAGTTTTGTCCTTTTGCACACTTGGGGTGCATTTGACACGCGGGGGGGGAGGGGAGGTTAGCTGCGAACTCCATAAGTTCACAACTAATGATTTGATTGGTTTTCCATCGGATGATGTTTTTGTACATTTATATATATGTGATATAAGCTTATGTACCGAACAAAAAAACGGTTTTTCTTATGCACACATGGGGTGCACGCGACACTTGAGGGGTTAAGGCGATAATCGCATAGCACGGCTCACGACTAGATCGCCTGATGCATGCGTTTTGAACAATAGGTTGCACGTTTGTTTTTGATTTGATTTGTTGCTAATGTTTGTTGTTATTTTTTGTTAGACGCCCTGTAATGTACTCACACAAATGCATATTGTCTCTAATTGGGCGAAACCACGAAGGGGCGTGGTCTGTCATTAGCTGCGCTTCCGCAGAAATGTTTTCTAAACTGAGCATGCTAAGTTTTGCTAACAGTACATGCGCGAAAGTTCGGAGAGCATATGTTCAGACCGGCGGCGGCCATGATTCATCGGCTGTATTGTAGGCTGCAATCATAATAATTTTTGACATACCTATTACTTTAGGTTAGGACCATATTTTTCTAGCTATAGGCCTATTGAAACTGATATTTGGGCGCGCCCACTACCGCATTTACCGTAGTGTACAATACACGCCACGAAAGAAGAGACTTGACCGCGCCTCCCGCGCTCTTTCCGCCACCCCGATGACGCCAAGTCCCGTCCCGCGCTCAGACCTCATACCACTAAAAAACCTAAAATCGTCTACTGCGCAAGTCAAACCACGTGCTGTGTCAAGTCTCATCTTTAGTGGCACTCATTGTATGTACGTATACAAATTCAGGTAGTGGGGCGCGTCATTTCAGAGTTGCTATACTAAGAAACGACTCAATTAAGAGTATAATATAAATTAAAACTTATTGCTTGCAAAAATACTACTTATAATACTAATAGTAAGCGTGAATACTTATGTAAAGGTATTTGTGACAATATTAAATATGGCAAAATGTTGATTAGAAAATTTAAAAGGTGCCAGAATACTGATATAATTGTGTATATTTACAAAAGTTACAGTTTGCTAACACAGAAGAAAACATTTCTTTTAGAACTAATAAACTGTTTTTACGTACATATAAGATGGTTTAAACTTTTTTTTAATATTATTGAGATCAGTTCTATAGGATTTTGTGATATTATTTTGATATGCATTTTAATTCCTTGTCTAGAATAAAATACCGATTTAAAAAAAATGTTTTCATCTCACAGCAAATACTGGTCAAAAAATACTTTGATGTAAACAATAATATAGTTTCGAAATTAGGTTAGTTTCATACATATTTCCTTCACATGTTTCATATAGCATTACTCCATAAAAATTGTGAGAGTGTAATTTAAAAAGTGATATTAAAAATATTCGAATAACCCTAATACATGCCTATCTACTCAGACTTATAAAAATAAAACACTACTCTTTTAGAGTACATAACTAGTTTAAATACCACAATGCCCCGAATCGAGTAATAATTATAATCTATCACACTATATTTTTCGAATTTTGGTATGAGTTATTTTAAAGTTATTTACAAAAAGAATAACTAGAATAAAATAAATAAATATCCTTGGACATTTCACACAACGCCATTTAGTCCCAAGCTAAGCAACCTAATGCTTGTGTTATGGTAACGAGATGGCTGATAAACTACTTACATACATTTTTTTTTTGTAAATACATACATATTATAGATAGAAGAACACCCAGACTCGGAACAAATACTTGTAGGTCGTACAAATATTTGTTCCGTGCGGGGATCGAACCCGCGACATGCTGCGCAGCAGTCAATCGCTCAACCACTGCGCCAACCGTGTCGTCACCAATCATTCTTAGTGCTCTTTCAATTTTGGCGATAGTTTGCAGCGCTGTTATTGCGATGTACAGTCGCTCAAATTAAAAAAAACATTCTTAATTACATAACACTGATAAAGGCTTGAACCACATTATTATTAGAATTGGAACTGAATCAATGTACTGTACTTTCCCAACAACACTCAACATTTCTCAAATAAAATTAAATATTGCAATGAAGAATAATGAAAACTGAAAATAATGAATACTGAAGTAATGTGGGCCATAACCTTTTATTAGATTACTTATTTATTTATTAATTACTTATGATAAAAAAATCACACTCGTAAAGACTTTTTAGTTAAAGATTAATTGCTTTGAATCAGTGAAAATGTCTTAATTTGAGTGCAATTTTTTTTTTCGATAACTTTTTCACTGTCATTCATTAGCTTCACAATCACAAATGAGGCCTACATACATACTGAAATTAATATCACCTTATTCTATACAGGGTGTATAAATCTTAACTTTGAGTACCTACAAAGGTACCTACAACTTGTTCCACAGGACATGCAAGTTTCTATCATTTTAGTGGTTTGAGATCAGATAAGAATCGAGACAAAACCATAAATATTACTTAACGGTCTAAATAAACACCCTGTATACCGTAATATCTTGCACACATACTTCCGCAGAACGTGCATCGATTGACTAACTACAACGCGAATGAAAATAAATATTGAGAATATTTTACATTTTGTGTCCGAAAGCTGCAAATAAATTACGAATAAAGGGCGTCGCTCATTAGGCGGCACGACACAGAAAAGCATTAGAGCCTTAGCACACCTCCGCCGCGAAACCATAGCAGCGAAACCGCAGTAGTTAAATTCAACAGACTCGCATGATGTTCCCGTACTTGAATCGCGATTCGAGTAAGTACCGGAACATCATGCGGTTTCGCGCTTTGGCGGCGGCGGTGTGCTAAGGCCCTCAACATTTGTATGGCCGGTCATGCTGAAGCCTTCCAAGGCATGACGCAGCATTCCGCAGTATGCTCAAATCCTCTTGTGACGATATCAGCGAAATATGAGTGCTAAGGGTATGAAAATAAGATTCAAAATCATTTCCACTTACGAAAATCATTTGCCATGCCATGCCGTGCCGCCGCCGTACCGCCTGATGAGCGCCTTAATCACCAATGCGTTGGTCGAAGAGGAATCTTCGTAAATAGAAAACTACTTACGAAGATTCCTCTTCGACCAACGCAGCTTGAGACAACGAAATCTGCTGCGACCTCGGCATTCTTCTCATAAAAAAGGTTTTTACACAAGGCGCTAATAAATACAGGAGCACACCGGCGGCTATTATCGATATCGCACATAAAGCCCATTGGGCAGCTTTGATAGATGTCGCTACTTCTGCAACAGGCTTTATAAGTTGGCAAGTTGATTTGAGTGAGGAAGAGGTGTTGTATGGGCCAGTGATGCGAACGTTAGCGCCGCAGTCTGATGTTTGGAAACCGATCCAGCCGGCTGATCTGTTGAATGTTACCTGAAGACGAGAAAAAAACTTTGAACGTTTTTTTTTTTAACTTAGCTGCATTTAGACTCTATTTAACCAATTTATTTTTTTTACTTTTGACATAAGCACGCCTATGAAGTTCCTTATTTATTGACAGGCAACCATAGATACGAAAAAATGTAATACTCATTGACGCTTTTTTCTTTCTTTTTGTCTTTAAAATAAAATATCAATGTGTTAAATCGATTAAAACTTCTTCATAAATAAAGTCGATTATTATAAGAAATCGAATCGGTTTATTAGGACATCACTAACTGATTAGTACTCGGCGAACTGTCAAAGTAAAATAAATGCTTGGAAAGATTATAATGACAATTTATGTAAAATTAATTCGGCCTGGTTACGACTCCTGTTACATACTGGTACTCGTAGCTCATAGCGTGTAGCTATGGCATAACGTGTGTAAATTAATTTTAACGTAGACTTCATAGAATGTGAGTGGAAACGCCGGGAGGGGACGCCCTAGGAAGACATACAACGACCTTATTGGTGACTAGCCTTTGCCCACGGCTTCGCCCGCGTGAATGTCGGAAAATATCCCAAGGGAACCTGCTACCGAGAATTCCTTCCTTATTCCTTGTCTACATTATAAAGGGAACCTTTGTGCAAAATTTCAGCTTTCTAGGTCCAAGGGTTTGGGCTGGGCGTTGATGAGTCAGTCAATCAGTCAGTCAGGGCTTCTCTTTTTATTTATAAAGATGTGCTTCAGAAAGGTCAGGTGCGTAGTACTCGCAACTGGCGTGCGTATCTCACCAGGGGGCCTTTTTTTTTTTTTTTTTTTTTTTTGAGGGTGGGAAATCATCAAATAACTTCTCCCGCTCTGGGTGGAGCGGGAGGGCGTGTCAGACTTTTACTGACTAAAACCCACCCGTGTTCCTTCAGTTGCCTATGCCAGGGCCGCGGTAACCCTTTCAGACAACCCGCGACCCCAGCGGCGTCGGCCCTATTGGGCCCCGTCACTTGCTGACATCTCTTTGAGGCGCGCGTGGAACACAACGCGCCGTCGACTCGGGCCTGGTCCTTACCGGACGGCGAGCTACCCGCTGCTCACCGTCCGCAGGCCCGCGCCTACGGTGGCCGGAAATCGCCCCGCGATTCCCGCCGCCCAGGGCGTCTCCTGCGGCGACTGAGGGCGTGAGGCTGCCTCTCCCTCACGCGTTCCGCCTCCTCCTTCGCTAGCATCACTGCTTCGCAGAAGGAGGTGACGGCCTCCCATGCACTCTCGCTCCGCACCATGGCCTGGACCAGGCTCGGACGCGAGAGATCGCCGCCGCCGATCGCCTCCGTGAGAACACGGCGGTGCTCTGCCCAAGCCGGGCAGACCTCCACTGTATGCTCCACCGTGTCCTCCGGGCGATCCACACAGTGGAAACACCCGGGCGTTTCCTCCCGCCTTATGCGAAACAGGAACCTCCCGAAACAACCGTGTCCGGTGAGGACCTGCGTCAGGCGGAAGGTGAGGACGCCGTGGCGCCTCTCTAGCCACTCCTCAAAGAGGGGACTTATCGCCGCTATTGTGGCGTGCCCTCACCAGGGGGCCTAAAACGGCCACATTAAGCAATTCCTCTAAAAGCGATTAATTTCCTGAATTCCCAGCAATATGAATTGTCAGTTTGTGACCGTTTTAGTTTTACGATTTCAAATATGGTTTATAATACCTATTATGATTCTGCCAAAGTGGCCGTTTTAGCCCCCCCGATGTATGAACATATGAGACAAAAGGAGTTTCTGCCTAGCCCCACGGGAAGAAGGCGTGAGTTTATATACGTATGTATCTTCATAGTATGTGGCTTACAAATTTTGCTCCTTTTAGCGTTGCAAGATAGGTTTAGAGATTTCTCAATTCTCCTTCACTGCTCTGAATATGCTTACCTATGCTTAGTGGGTATTTGATTTGATTTTATAGGTATCATCTTGTCTAGTCGTACTTTCTGCAGCGCTTTCCGTCAATAAAGCAGGGATGGTATTTAAAAGTACTTCAATTTATTCCCATTTCATTTACCTAATTTTGCCTGTGTTCCACCAAATATACTGAATGTGCACCAAAATATGTTCATTAAAATATGTCATAACGAGCATCTATTGGATATGGCGCTCGGCGGCCGCTGCCGCGGCACCGCTCGCTTCGCTCGCTCGCCGTCGCGCGTTAAGGGTAACTGTTCTAACCTAACCCAAATGATTCTAACCCAAATGATTCACCAATGTGAAGTTTCGGCCGCGCGGGTGTTTTGTGTAACATTCAGGAATATTTGGTGCACGATCAGTATTTTGATGTACGGATAATATTTTGGGTGAACACAAAAATATTATCCATAAAGCAGTGACTGTAAAATTGTTGACTTATTCATTTATAGATGTAAGTAATATTGTATTTAATTTATGTGTACCTGCAATCCTTCCATGGCAGTATATCCTATCACAGTCTCCGTACCTCCAGTATCGAGTCCTAGTTTATAACAATATGTGGACAACGTTCCTGATGTAACACTGCTGTTGTGAATACCGACTACTAATATGTAGTTCTGAAAAGATTAAAAGTAAGAAATAAAATTATGATCACTTATACAAATTGGCAGGAGAATATGCTAAAAAGAATGTGACTTATTATGAAGTTCATTGGTGTGGACTGTGGCCAGTTTAAATAAATAATCATTCACTGCTGACGAAGCAGTTATTACTAAAAGTAAGTCACCGTGAAAACTTACGTGAAGTGACCTGTCATTCCACCTAATACTAGACTAGCCTTTGTGCCTATAATATCAATCTCACCGTGAAAACTTAGGTCAAGTGAGGTGTCATTCCACCTGACACTAGACTAGCCACTGGCTTATAATATCAATCTTACCGTGAAAACTTAGAGGAAGTGAGCTGTCATTCCACCTGATACTAAAATATCTACTGTGCCTATAATATAATCAATCTCACCGTGAAAACTTAGGTGAAGTAAGCTGTCATTCCACCTGATACTAGATTAGCCACTGGCTTATAATATCAATGTTACCTTGAAAACTTAGGTGAAGTGAGCTGTCATTCCACCTGATACTAGACTAACCATTGTGCCTATAATATCAATCTTACCGTGAAAACTTAGGTGAAGTGGGGTGTCATTCCACCTGATACTAAACGATCCACTGTACCTATAATATCTATCTCACCGTGAACACTTAGGTGAAGTGAGGTGTCATTCCACCTGATACTAAACGATCCACTGTGCCTATAATATTAATCTCATCGTAAAAACTTAGGTGAAGTGAGCTATCATTCCACCTGATACTAAACTATCCACTGTGCCTATAATTTCTATCTCACCGTGAAAACTTAGGTGAAGTACGTGAGCTATTATTCCATCTGATACTAGACTAGCCACTGGCTTATAATATCAATCTTACCGTGAAAACTTAGGTGAAGTGAGCTGTCATTTCACCTGATACTAAACTATCCACTGTGCCTATAATATCAATCTCACCGTGAAAACTTAGGTGAAGTGAGGTGTCATTCCACCTGATACTAGACTAGCCACTGGCTTATAATATCAATCTCACCGTGAAAACTTAGGTGAAGTGAGCTATCATTCCATCTGATACTATAGACCAACCATTGTGCCTATAATATCAATCTCACCGTGAAAACTTAGGTGAAGTGAGGTGTCATTCCACCTGATACTAAACGATCCACTGTGCCTATAATATCAATCTCACCGTGAAAACTTAGGTGAAGTGAGGTGTCATTCCACCTGATACTAAACCGTCCACTGTGCCTATAATATTAATCTCATCGTAAAAACTTAGGTGAAGTGAGCTGTCATTCCACCTGATACTAAACTATCCACTGTGCCTATAATATCAATCTCACCGTGAAAACTTAGGTGAAGTGAGCTGTCATTCCACCTGATACTAAACTATCCACTGTGCCTATAATATCAATCTCACCGTGAAAACTTAGGTGAAGTGAGGTGTCATTCCACCTCATATTAAACTATCCACTGTGCCTATAACATCAATCTTACCGTGAAAACTTACGTGAAGTGAGCTGTCATTCCACCGGATACTAAACTACCCATTGTGCCTATAATATCAATTTCACCGTGAAAACTTAGGTGAAGTGAACTGTCATTCTACCTGATACTAGGGACTGTGACACTATTGACAGCTCACTTCACTTGAGTTTTTATCGTTTTTTTACAGAATAGACCGGCAGTTTTAGTTACCTGTGGTGGTATCTCCAACGTGAAGTACTGGTTATCGGCATCAGCACTAAGAAGATCAATGGCTAACCAGGGCAGCGTCCATACTTGAGGCTCCGGCCAGCAAGCAGCCTGAAATCAGTTGAACAAAAAGTCTACCTATTTTAATTGTTTTAGTGTTATGGAAAGTTGATAAAAGCGCTCTTCCTCTCTCCTACCTATTTTTATAATTTTGCTGTGCCCGACAGGGTCCATAATTGTTTCTTCTAATGTATTTTAACACCTTATGTACATTATGGATTGCAATAAAGAATTTGAATTGAATTGAATTGAATTGAACAAAATCTTAGAATAAGTAGTATTTTCACAGGCCAGTAGAGTATTTGACTACTATGAAAAATATACAACAAGTAAACAAAAACATCAAATATACAACTCTTTCCAACTTTTGACATAAGCACGCACATGAAGTTCGTTATTTATTGACAGGCAACCATAGACGAAAAAAATGCAATACTTCATGGACACTAAAGTAAAATAGACGGTTGGAAAGATTATAATTAATACTTATTTTAAAGATGTTACAAAAAAAAGTGAGTGTAAATTACTGTATAAATTAATTAATTAATATACAGGGAAGTTTTTTAAAAATGTGGCTGTTATTTCAGCATAGTTTGTTGTGAGAGCAGTAAAGTCCTGACTTACGAGTCAGGTCGTGGGTTCGAACCCAAGCAGGCGCTTTAATTTTTCTAAATTATTTCATCACCGCTGCTCTCAAAACGGTGAAGGAAAACATCGTGAGGAAACCGGCATGTGCTAGTACCAAAAATTCGAAGTCATGTGACATTTACCAACCCGCACTGGGCCCGTGGATTATGGCCCACTCCCTCTCGAAGACAGGACGCCTGTGTCCCAGCAGTGGGACTATTATAGGCTAATTATATAGTGTTGACGCCGTAAGTGTTTCCGAACGTCAACCGCAGCTGTCAATACAAATAGCTGAACTGTGGAGCCGCGGCCAATAGCGGCCCTTCGCCATGACGTGATATTACGATCTACCAATGACGTGACTGCTACATCACGCTACGCCAGCTGCGCCTGAGAACGTTCGCGACGCGGCACTCTTACAACTTACTTGCTCGACCGCCATCCGCCATTAACCTAACTGCCTATTATTTTACACTTGCGTGCAAAAAAATTGGACCACCCCATGCTCTCTATTTGAGAGACGATAGCTCAAAGATATTAATGTATTTATTTTAATAATTTTATACTGTGTGAAGGTAGGTAAGATAAAGTTTATTTACACATACACATATACTTTGATCAAAGCAATATTCTTGACAAGATCGACTCCATTCTTCTGATGTTCTCATCAATCACTTTTGTTTGAAAAAACTGCGTGACTTTTTTCTGTCAGTGAAGTTGACATAAGCTTAATTTTGTTTATTATTGTTCGTTTATTGATCATTTGACTTGAATTTTTAACCAACTTGAAAAAAAGGAGGTTTTTCATTCGATCTGTATGTTTTTAAATTCGCGTTTTTTTTCAAAAAGTAATGAATCAGTTTTGATATTTTTTTCACTTACGTAATCTACATACAGTCAGGAAGGTTTTAGTACACAATATATTAGGTTATTGTTAATTAAACTTGTTAAATTTTCTCGTTTCATATCGAAGAGAATGGGGTGGATCGATTTTATTGCACGCAAGTGTATATTTATATTATCTATCCTCATTTAATATTATCTAAATCGTTATATGTTAACGTAACTAAACTCAGACAAACAAGTTCTAGTCTATCATTAAAGTTTGTTACCTATTCCGGACATATAGTATTATGGTGTATTACAACTTCCACGCGAACGGAGTCGCGGACAGAAGCTAGTATTAAATTAATATGAATAAGTAGTAAACATTATTTACCTCTCTTCTATTCCAGAATTCATCTAATATAAGCACCTGAGATTTTCGAAATTCATTCTTTAGTTCATCCACAACCTGAAACATGTTAAATAATTACAGAATGAAAACGTGGCTGACGCATTGCAGCACTAAAGGCTCCAGCAAGCTATGCCGGCAGACATGCCAACATACCCGGCGGCATTCCCGGGTGGGATTTTGAGCTGTCGGGCTTGCCTTACAAAGGCCGCATACCCGCACAAAAACCACCCGGTTGTGCCGTAAGCAGTGTGTAGGAACCTTAAGAGGAAAGGCGGGTGGCCAGACTTTTGAAAATTAGGTATTTTAAGAAGGTATTGCTGTCGCTCTGCGAGCGCTCCACCCTCGAATTCGTGCGATAAGGACAACTGCAGATCCGACTAAATAGCCTATGTAAAAAGTCACATTTCGAGGTTTGGCTCTCGCCTATTTCCTCCTCCAATATTGGACCAATCTAAAAGATATTTCATAAACTGAATAAGAAGGATATATACTATGCCCCTATGTTTTTCTTTTTTCGTTAATAGTTGTCAAATTGGTACACTAGGCGTCTGTTGACAGCGGTCTGAATAGGCAATTTTGAGCATTTTTGGAGGGTTCTAGTTCTTATAAAAATAATATATCATCAAAAAGGAAAACATAGGAGCATACAAGTAACTGTTATTTATATTTCTTTAAAAAATCATTGCTTTATGGTCATTAACCAGAAAGAAAACAGGCGAGAGCGTTTGTATCTTTTTGTATGGAGAAAAGAGCACCCACGTTTCCTCTTAAGGCACGATCCATCACGAGTCCAAGACTATACGACAGTTTTAGAAACTGCAACAAGTCTGATGTGAATGTTTGTATGGTGAAAGTCGGTTACTGATGTTTCTCGTGCGTTAAAACTTACCTACTAGTGGACATCGTTCAATTCTGGCCAATAAGTTGAAGCAACAATAAACATAACACCTTAAGGCACGGTATTAGCTCAATATTCACAAAAATTGGTTTCTTGGAATGTCGAGTAGGTATGACGTAACGCAATGAAACTATCCGACGCAAAAAATACAGTGGACAGAGAAGGGTTTAAAGAAAAATTTTAACCGAATAGAATAGTAATAAAAAACAGTTTGATATTCCCAATAAAAAATTTGGAAGTTGCTCTACAAAAATAAACTTTGGCGTCGAACATATCTGCATTTTCAGCCATAACGACATTCTTTTTTTCAAGAATTTAATAGAATTAGCATTTTTGTAAAACTTTAACCGGACAATTATTTAATTTATTGTGTATATTCTGAATATTATAAAGAAACCCCGGAAAATAAATGCACATTCGCAACTTAGTCACATCTCGGCAACACAAATATTATTTTCAATTTTCAACCTTATTTTAAGCCAGCTAATGGTGACAATAGATTACGCGGTTGTGTGCCGTATAAAATCGTAGTCAGTCCGCGCCTTAAAAAGTTTTATGACGATGCAAGTCAGTTGTTGCTTAAATTTTATTGTATGCCACAGGCAAGAAAGTCGCACCGTGTAAACGGGGCTATACTGTATACATGACGAGAAGATTCATCGTATAAATCAATCAATCTGCCTCGCCTTTTCCCAACTATGTTGGTGTCGACTTCCAGTCTAACTAGATGCAGCTGAATACCAGTATTTTACAAGGAGCGACCGTCTATCTGATCTCCAAACCCAAGAGTTTGTCTACTCTGAAATGACGCACCCCACTATAAACTTATAACTTTTTAATTAAGGATGATGCGCCAGGGTAGCCCGCGAAATTCAAAATTTCTTACGTTTTTTGCAATTTGTAGGTCAGTGTGAGCTTGTATGTTGATTAAAATATGATTCGCGGCCGTAGCTAATATGGCTTTACAGAATTATAATCATTAGAATCAGCAATACAACTTCATAAGTTAGCATTTATCTCAAATCTAGCGATTTCATGAAATCATGAGGTTTGAGATAAATGCTAACTTATGGAGCTGTATTGCTGATTCTAATTATTATAATTCTATAAAGCCATATTAGCTACGGCCGCGAATCATATTTTAATCAACATACAAGCTCACACTGACTTACAAATTGCAAAAAACGTAAGAAATTTTGAATTTCGCGGGCTACCCTGGCGCTTTCGCCTTAATTACGAATTACCTGTCTAAACAATTTATCTGGCAATTTAATCTGCGTAGTTCCACTATCAACGATGCTCTTCACACTATTCAGTTCGACGCACATATCCTCATCAGGATCTTTCACCTTATCTTCAACTAAGATCTCCTTGGATTGAGGGGTCATTGAACTCATGACTCTGATTGATATGACACCTACTTCGTACCAACGTTGGCGTAATACTGGTGTCCGAAATGTTTTATTGGTATTTGAATTTGGTGTGCGGTCATCTGCAATAAAAAAGAAGAAATTATTCTGCGTTCGCAATTTAGTTTCCAAACATGTAAACAAATGTATTTGAGGAAACATTACTTAAATACCCACGCATAAAGTTCAGTTTGCGCTACAACTAGTATTAAGTAGTCATTCTGAAATCAACTTATTTTACATCAGTTTCAAAATTGATATTATTTTAATGTAAATAACATCAAAACAAGGATTTGAATAGACTTTTTTTTTGTTATTAATATATAAGCCTTCAGATAGCACCGGTATCCTGTACTGAACTATACTCCATCGGTTTAGTTAATTAACTAAAGGTAAACAAAAAAACAACATGCTACATCACAACAGTTGTACTCTTCAATTTAGCAACGCTTTAGTTCGTTGTACTCTATCTTTATGGGCTCTTAACAATTTTTGTTTACCTTTAGTTAATTACATAACCAGATGGAGTTTACGTAGTGACTAACAAAATACCTAGGTACTGCATGCATTGGATCTAATTTATAAAGTGTTAAAAATTAACTCTAAAAACTTTAAGGAGTGTTGGAGGACTATAAAGCTGAATAACTTTTACTATGGGACCACATTAGAAATGGCGAAAAAAAAATCTGCTGTTTCCTACATTTACGTTCTTATAACTCGTCAAAATGTAGGGGACAGATGATTTTTTTCCCAATTTCAAGTTTGGTCCCATAGTAAAAGTTGTTCGTAATGATACAATGACCCCTTAAGAGGTTATCCATTAATTACGGCACACCCTGTATAAGGTGTTTCCTTATATTATGGCATTGTTCTCCCTGGCTTTTAAGGAGGTTTATAGCCAATGATTTTATAATTGTTTAGAAGCTGATGTTATGGGTCATGACTACTCATCACTCACATAATAATATAGTAATGACAAGGACTTTTTGTAGTTTAAATCGAAATCTAAACTACTAATATAAAGAGGTAACATTTTTTGTTTGTTTGTACAGATCCGATTTCAAAAATTATTTTAGTGATAGAAAGCTACACTATTGCCAAGTGCCTTAGGATACTAGGTTTTACTAGCTTTTGCCAGCGGCTTCGCCCGCGTGGATGTCGGAAAATATCCCACGGGAACGTACTACCGGGAATATGTCACTGGAAAGGTAAAATTACTTAACCGCCAATTGGGCTCTTTGGCGGTTAAGTAATTTTGCCTTTCCAGTGACGATATATAGGCAGTCGCTCCATGTAAAATACAGGTATTCAGCTGATGAGGTCTTTGATTTAGAGTTTTACATTTTTGTTCGCATAACAGACAAAAAAAAAATACAATACCAAACTCACTACCACCAGTACCAGCACCAGTACCAGTAAAATACTGGTATTCAGCTGATCCAGTTAGACTGGAAGCCGACTCCAAGATAGAAGGGAAAAGGCTAGGCAGATAATGGTATAGTTGACTTCCACGCGAACGAAATCGCGTGCAGAAGCTGTTTAAAAATACTTTTACTTCAAAGTAATTTTATTTTTAGACTTACCTACAACATTAAAATAACCATAATGCGTTGTATTGGTCGTGCTAATTGGTCCACAGAGTTTCAAATGGAATGACATTGGCTTGTTCATGTTGCGATCTAGGGCATCCAGCCAGGATTCGACTGAGCCAGTCTTGCCCCATGCACCTACTGGCATATAGGCTAGTCCGAGGAGGCCCTGAAAATTGGAACATGATAAAATGAGATGTTGTTTTGTTTTCAGTTAGTGACAGGACTGATGACGATTGATGGGGTAAAATCTGCCTTTTGACAGAACTCTTTTTTAAACGAACTTTAGTTTAATGGAGACTTAAATTCTTAATTCAATTATTATTTGTGTTTTTTTTTATTACTTTCTTAATTATTTTTTTTTATTACTTAATAGTTTTTTTTTTAATTTTTTTAATTCTTTTTTTTTTTTTTTTTCTTTATATTATGTACCAAAAAGAAAGTGACAGCATCAATTTAAAGTCTCCATTAAACTAATGTTCGTTTAAAAAAAGAGTTCTTTAAAAAGGCAGATTTTACCCGATCAATCGTCATCAGTCCTGTCACTAACTCAGTTCCGCGCACCGTTTGCTTTTAAAATGGTTACCTATTCGTCAGCGCAGAGAGCTGAGGGCTCTGTCTATGTTGTTTTCTATTCTTAACAAACCCACTTCTCCTTCGTACCTAACTTCCCATAATCAATACTTATGCTCTGCCCATAGTAAAAACCTTCGCTCCACCAATAATCGTCTTTTACGATGTCCTTCTCACCGCTCTGGTTTCATTCACTCTTCTTTCTTTGTACAGGCGGTCTTTCTTTGGAACGTGCTCCCTCTGAACATCAGGATGGCAACCAATCGGTTGTCTTTTAAAGTGAAGACACGTGAGTATATACGTGAGAAGTTAGCAAAAACATCACAGCGCTAATTTGCTGGTTCATTTTCTCCTTAACTGATCGTTATTTCTCCTCTACCGACTTACAAAGTTTATTCGATTTATATATATGTATGTATGTAGGTATATAATATGTATGTATTTATTCTTGTATTTTATAGTTATTTTCGTGTTATCTATCCCTTGTGTTGCACCTGCCATGTTTTCTCTCTGCATCACCCTAAGGTTGACTGGTAGAAAATGCCTCAGGCATTAAGTCCGCCTTTGTACTGTATTTTTTTTTACTTGTGCATAAAAATTTAATAAATAAATATTTAATAAATAAATAATTAATAAATAAATAAATAAGTCTAACCTTTTAAGGCTATAGGTTTTGCTTAAATCACCAAGTATTTTAAGCTCAACAGTATAATTTAAGTAACAATAAAACATTAATTAATTAACTCAATAGGGTGCGGCGATACTTACGTCTGACACACCCAGGGCGGTCAAGCCTTGATAAAAATATTACCGCATTTTTATTTTATTTTTCCTATTGGTTCACCAACAATTGTTTAGGTACATTGGTTTTAAGCTTATGGATAACATGCCAAAAATGTATATGCAACAGTGCAACAATCACTCACAGGCAAACTCCGCATGCATAAAGAAGTTGTAAAATGTTGTAGGTATGGCGTGAGTAATACTCATTAAAAATTATAGTTTGTGTCGATTCAAAAGAAGGATATTTACTTATTCATTACTAGCTTTTACTCGCGGCTTCGCTCGCGTGGAGGTCAGAAATTATTCCAGGGGACCAAAAAGATAGGTTTCATATGTCTTAAGGGCCTTATCACATTGACAATTTGCGAGCGTGTTTCCAGCGAAGCGATCTGTGAACGAACTCGCCGCGAGCGCGTAGCGAGCACGCCACGAGTGAGCAACGTGTTCGCCGCGTTTTCATAATATTCTACACTCGCTTGATCTCGCTGCGCACTCGCCCCGCTTTCCACTCGCTCGCAACTCGCTAGTGTGATAAAGCCCTAAGGGTGCTTACATAAAGAAACAGGTTTTCAATACACTTCCTCGAAAACTGGTTCATATCGCACTACGATTAGGTTCACAATGCAATGTATGTCGCACGCGTACGATTTTTTATTTTCCCGCACGTGTGCGGGAATAAAAATTGCCACAGATAACTTATATAACAGATACTTAGTCCAAATTGAAATTAGTTCAATGCTTCTATTCACAACTGTCTATTCGAGGGTGAATATTTTTTTTTTAATCTCTGCAAAGAGGTGTGCGTCTTTACGGCGTTAATATTTTTTGAATATTTAAATAATGTTTATAAATAGAATATCATCAAAAACTATGATTATTATAATAAAAAAAAAACGTTTATGAACAAATTAACATTTATTTGTGTTCCTAACTCGAAAATATTTGAATTTACAATTTTTCATATTAGGCTGTTTATCAGCTTTATACCTTTGCTTCTCCTTCAACCTGGCGAAAGCAAAGCGCGAAAAAAAAAGAAAATTTAAATCATAGTTTCCTAATGACAAAAATATTTTCCGTTACCTATTTTATTTTATTTCTTCAAAAGTGTATTGAAAAACGTCGTTTGATACTCGTGGACATTGGTTATTGCAGTTCTCGGCTCAAAAACAACCTCGCCTACGGCTCGGTTGTTAATTCCGCCTCGAATGCAATAACAAACCTTCTCCACTTGTATCAAAATGTACTATTCCGGTACGGGCGTATTAATTTCTATGTTATCTTATGCGCTCACTTCTACAGAAACGGATTTAAACTTGTCGCACAGATTTGTCTGTACCAGTAACCTGCTTCTTTATGTTTGTACCCTATCCCAGGTCACTGAGTCTACCTGTGTGCTAATTTCATCGAAATCCGTTCAACCGTTTAGCGTGAAAACTCACTTTCGCATTTATAATTAGTCAGTTATGTGCACGGATATCGAGGGATATGCCTTGGGGGCGTGGCACGTGGCGCCTCGATATTATAAAATTGGTCTTATGTTCGAACGGCGGCTGTACGCTTCATTCAGTCGCTTTGCAACTGCGTACAGTGCGTATTGATGCGTAAAAAACCAAAATGCCGAGTTGTGCTGTAATTATTTGTAAAAATAGGTCAAATACCATCAACCTGAAGACAAATGGCGTGTCCTACCACCGGTAAGTAAACAATTAAGTCACTGTTTTATATTTTAAATCAATTTTTAAATGTTTTACTAACTTTCGTCCGGAGCGACACGAACTAGCCCGAGAGTGCCCGAATCTTCCCGAACGCAACGAGCGTTTTGGATTTAGGGAGGAGCAATCGAGTGCGTGCGGCTGATTTTATCGATATGCGTATTTTTGCAGTTAAATATTTTTTTACAGAACTCAATGGATATTCTCGTATTACATGTATAGTAAAAGAGGTTTGAACCAAATTAAGACATTGTTATTTCAATACAGTTACACGTGAAGTGTAAAAACTTAAATTAATATTATGCCTAAAAGATTTTGACTAATGAAGTTTTTAATTTATAGTACAATTATGTTAAGTATTAAGATAAATACATATTATATTTCATCCAATTATTTATTTTTGGTCAAAAAATTACAATAATTTATGTTCGATATGCAAAAATATTCAATTATTATTTTAAAAAATCTGGCTATTTGGCGATTTCGTAAGGTGGGCCCTAGACGATTAATAATATTGCGAAATACACTTGCGTGCAAAAAAATCGACCCACCCCAAAGGCTTTCGTTCAGAACACGATAAATAAAAATCTAAAATTAATTAATGAATACTTTTCACACTGTTTGTTAAATGTCAGTCTAAGATTACAATAGACCAGTTTTTACTGTAACAGATTTTGGTTTATTGCTTTTACAGACTGAAACAACAAAAACGGTTAGAACAGCTCAATTTTTTAATAAATAATTTTAAGTAAAAAATCAAAAAAAGCATTAAATTTCTAAAGAAAACTTTGTTCAGTAGCTTGTATTCCCCCCACGTGCTCTTATTGCAGCTTCCATCCTGTTTTTCATTGACCTTATTAATGTTTTTATGAATTCTTGGGGTATACCTTCCCACTCCTCTTGAATAGCTACCTTTAGTTCCTGGAGGGTTTCTGGGGGCTGATTTCTGGCCCTGACCCTTCTCTTCAGCTCATCCCATAGATGTTCAATGGGATTAAGGTCAGGGCTCCTAGCTGGCCACTCCATAACAGGAATTTCCACTTCACGTAGGTACTGGAATACTATCGTGGCTGTATGTGGTCGGGCGTTGTCCTGCATTAGCGTGAAACCCTCGCCTACAAATCCGGCATATGGCATGAGTCATGACATGTTGTTCTAGCACCTCCTGGATGTATCGCTGTGCAGTCAGATTGCCTAGACGAGGTCCTGATACGAACTGAAGATCCGTTTTTCCTTCCAAAGAAATTCCGCCCCAAACAGTCCACGAACCTCCTCCAAAAGCCACTCGTTCTTGAATACAAGCCTGTGCAAATCGTTCTCCCTCTCTTCGATAAACTTTCCTGCGCCCATCATTTCCATGAAGACTGATTTTACACTCGTCCGAGAACAGTACGACCTTCCATTGTTCGAGTGTCCAATCAACGTGAGCACGAGCAAATCGAAGCCGCGCTTGGCGATGCGCGGGGGTTAATTTTGGACCATTAGCGGGCTTGTGAGGATGCAATCCGCTTTCTGTAAGTCTCCGTCGTACAGTCCATTCACTTACAGCTACACCGCGAACATTACGAAGTTGCTGTTGCACCTGAACACCAGTAAAATGTCGATTTCTTAAACTTGTAGACACCATAAGTCGATCATCTCGTTCTGAAGTAGCCCGATTTCTTCCCGAACCTGATCGTCTATTGAAGCTCCCAGTCTCTAAGAACCTTCGGTACACTCGTCTTACTGCTGATCGACTAAGGTGAAGACGTCTGGCCACGACGCGCTGACTCAATCCAGCCTGGATCAGTGCTACAACTTGAGCGCACTCAGACGGAGTAGTATCCATTTTCACAAAGAGTAAAAACAATTAAACTCAAGGTAAATGGTCAACAAATCAGTAAAAATAACCAATTATGAATAAACAATAAATTGACTAACTTTTAGCACAATGCAATGCCACTGAGATTGCGTTATTAAAAATGAGAAATGAGGGTGTCCGAGTAAACAAGTCAATATCATCAACAACATCCCGTTTATTAAAGTGTAGGGTATGTAAAAATAAAGTTTATGAAACATACCTTCAAATTACTTTATTAGTTTTTGTTTGTCTGATCTTAATTTTTATTTAGTGTGTGCCGTTTCGAAACTTACAGGGTGGGTCGATTTTTTTGCACGTAAGTGTATTATTGACCGAGTGAATTAATATTGAAGACTGCGATGGTTAAACATTGTCGAAAAAAAAAATGCGCTATATTTTTGTATTGATCACTAAATCGCAAGCCCACCTTAGTCAATCATAAGGCCGAGCAGCCGTCAAGGTACAAAGTTTGAATTTGAAAATTCGCGGTCCGTCGCGGTTTTGTCAAATCTTGGTCTATAATACTGAGGGTTTCACATTTTATTTTACTTCTTTACAAATGTGTTAAAAATGTCGTATAACTCGCGTGAACATTGTATTATTACGCTTTCGGCTCCAATCCGGCCTCTAGACGTAGTAACTTAGCTCTGTAATAATAAAAACAAGAAAACAGAAAATAGAAATCAAATAAAATTAGAATTATTTATTGTCCAGTAAAATGTAAATATTTGGATAGCACTTGACGCTTTGAAATTTTTGGTGTCACATTTTTTGCCAAAAAGTGAAGTCTTATGTCAATGTATTTTCCATGACACATTTTATCAACTGAATGATATGATTATTTAACGACTCCTGGTCGAATTGATGAAAATCAATGGATTTGAATACATTTGACCCGATGAAGTGGTTAAGGGCTTTTGGTACCAGTAATGACTTCGTAAATTTTGAAGACACTTGAAATTTATCATCTCTCAGTACAGATTTTTTTATTACCCCTTCCATTTTTCTACAAATGTCTATTACATCTTCGGAGGGCAATACAACGCTACCTCTGTCTTTTAGAGTAATAAATCGGTGATTGCGAGTTACTTCTGTTGCTAGCAACCCAGATACACATATTTTAATAAAATTGATGGTTTATTATTATTTTAATAAAATATTACTTCTGCACAAAAAAAACTTTGGGATGATTCATCGGACGATTTAGAAGATTTATATGAGCAAGCTTTGTTCGATGAAGAAATCGTAGAGATTGCACATAATATCTCGGACATAACTATGCCAGTTATTGTATATATGGCTGGATTTGTAGCACACGCTCTTTTAAAAAAGTGCGATATTTGTGTATCTGGGTTGCTAGCAACAGAAGTAACTCGCAATCACCGATTTATTACTCTAAAAGACAGAGGTAGCCTTGTATTGCCCTCCGAAGATGTAATAGACATTTGTAGAAAAATGGAAGGGGTAATAAAAAAATCTGTACTGAGAGATGACAAATTTCAAGTGTCTTCAAAATTTACGAAGTCATTACTGGTACCAAAAGCCCTTAACCACTTCATCGGGTCAAATGTATTCAAATCCATTGATTTTCATCAATTCGACCAGGAGCCGTTAAATAATCATATCATTCAGTTGATAAAATGTGTCATGGAAAAATACATTGACATAAGACTTCACATTTTGGCAAAAAATGTGACACCAAAAATTTCAAAGCGTCAAGTGCTATCCAAATATTTACATTTTACTGGACAATAAATAATTCTAATTTTATTTGATTTTTATTTTCTATTTCCTTATTTTTATTATTACAGTTCCCACTGCTAAGACTCAAGCCTACTCTCTATTATATGAACTCCACACTCAATTTAACTGAATTAAACCAAACCTGAATGTAGGTAGGCTAATGGGTACACCTCTGCCTAACCCTACGGGGATTACAGGCGTGATGTTATGTTATGTTATGAATGTAGGTAGGCATTTTTGATTAAAATATTTTTTTTTAATATTAAGTAATATATTATTATATAAATATACAGTATTATATTTAACAGAAAGCGTTCCCTTTAACCGGTAATAAAATATTAAGAAAATTAAACTAAGTTATTTTAATACAAGAATGTGCTAAAATTAAATATCGATAAAAATGATCGACCATCGCTTTCGACTCCCTAATTGCTTGCGTGTGCATTGAATGTTCGCGAATAGCAAATGTTTACAAGTGAATGCCCCGCCCATTCTATGTATGTGTGCTATTAGAAATTGATTTAGTGTAGCTGCTTTCTTCTTAATGTGCGTGTTCAAATTTTAAGTGTGTGTCATAAGTACACTATTTGTTAATGTTGTGATTATTTGGGTGGGAGATAAGCGGCGGCACTAGGACTCCTTATTATTCCGCAATGAAGGCATATCTCCGGATATCTATGGTTATGTGTGTCCTAACACACATTAATACAGATGGGACACTCTGCAAAATCATTTAAATTAAAAGCGACTCATGCTATGACACAATAAATTGCAATTCAATTCGCAGAACGCTAATTACCTACAGTTATATTCACCTACACATTGCCTCTCTTTCTATCGCGTAACTCTTATACCTTCGGCGCGCGGCATTTCTACTGAATTAGCCTCGTCGACGGGGCCCGCCGTGTACTTGTAGCTTCATACCTAAGCTGCGGAGTGTCCCATCTGTATTAATCTGTGCTTAGGATTACTATGGAAGTATGGATTTGCTGCTTACCTGCCACCCTGAGGCTTTAGTGAAAAAATCACGACTGTCTGTTATAAGTGCGAAGTCTGACCGAACTTCTGGTACATCAGTCAGTGATGTAAACTGTATGAAGTCCGATGCTAGAAGCCCTGTCCATGTACCTTGAGTATATGCGGCTTGTATCTGTAAATATCATTTGGAAGATATTAGATGTCTGTGCTAAAATAGGCAGAATGAAACACTCCACAAAAGAAAATCCCTCATTTCCCATTATAGGTGACGGTTTAGGCGGTTCAACATGCAGACATTTTATTCAGGAGCTTTTGTATGACAAATATGGTTAAAAAAAAAATAATAACAATCTGGGTTCTCTTAACCACTTTAGGTAAGGACTATGCAATCAGTAATGCGTTACATTCAAACATTTATCTGCATTAAAAAAATAATACTTAGCATATGAATTTTTGAGAGATTAATGAATGATATTTTCTTTTTTTATTTTAATAAATAAACACAAAGTTCTACTTACACTGTTCCCACTGTTATAAAGACTGCTTGAATTATTTGCATGGAAGTATTTATCACTATCATTCCGAGCATAAGACGCTAAGGCTAAGGTTGTGCTCCCTGTATCTACTAATAATTTGAACTGAAAAAAAAACAAAATTAAGAGTTAGTTAATAAAACTATTTATTGTTCTTAATTATGATATTTAGCTAATAAACAGGTACTGTTGATTATTTTGCTCTACTGCTGTACTGCTATATAGGCCCACACACGATAACAGACCAAACTAAATCGGACTACTCTGTAATAATTTATGCGTGTTTTTTGTAGGTACTGACTGTAGGTACCTACATAAGAAAGAAGAAAGAAGAAGAAGAAAGAAGAAGAAGAAAGAAACCAAGTGCGTTTCGGGCTACGCACAATGAAGGCTTCCGTAGTTGAAAAGAATTTATCCCAAAAAAAAACTTTTATCTTGGCCAGAGCCTAAGCATTGCCATACAACGTGGCAATGCGCCAGTCTCTTGGGTACCTACTTACATTATCAGTCGACAGCGCGATGCGGATGAAGTTTTTGAGGCCATATTTTAGTTTATGAATAGTTTAATTAAGTTGGGATATATATTATAACTTTGTTATTTTTATTTATTATATTAATTAGGTAGGTACCTATAAGTTTTCCATATCCTGCAATAGTCGTGGGTATATCCCTGGTTGGTTTAGGTGCACAGTGGATACAGGGATAATCGTCGGTTTGTGCTTCATTTCCTTTAATTATAGAATCTAATGGGCCTCTGCGAGTATACCTACCAAAGGTCCAGGACAGGACCCTATGCTCCCGAGATATGCGAAAATGTGAACATGTATAAACGGGAGAAGGAATCATAGGGCATCAAAAAATTTGTCCACATCACTATCAAAAAAGAATGTCCCCAAAAGGCTGGCAGCTTTGTCACGTTGAATGGCAATGCCAGTTATTGAAGTTAATTGTTATTACCAGGAAGGAGGACTCTGCCTAGGGTTACCACACGACAGGAATTTTCCTGACATGTCCGGAACTTCAGTTGTCTGTCAGGGAAACCGGAAAAATTGGAAATTGTCATGAATAAAGAAAAAGAGAAAAATATTAGAAATAAAATTTTGTTCAAAGAATAAAATCTAATAATTAACAATCAATTAATTGAATATTTATTAATTATTCATCTGAACCTCGTACTTTTCATTGCTGGATATAGCTTTCAGCAACTGCTGGTCTTTCATAACAATTTACTTAATTTATACTACTTACTTAATATTATTAAAAATTATATAAATTTAATACAACTTTTAATTTTGACACAGCTAGTAACTTCATAAATGTAATTGTTCATTTGTATATTGTTTATGGAAATTGCAGCAATAAATAGAATAATGTCGATATTATAATATAGTGTTTTATCTCATCTTATCTCTATCTATCTTCTTTCAAACTCAAATCATAATTCGAATGAAATTGACAAAACACTATTTTACCGAAATTAGGTTTGTAGAGCGTTTTAATTTTTTTTTATGAATAAGGGGGTTAGCTTTTAAAATAAGATACTTACATTTGCTGCCAACAGGTCAGGAAATTTATTGCTAAGGCATTTTTCCAGGAAATCTTATTTTCGGATCTGGCAACCCTAACTCTGCCAGACAATGTAGAGTTGTACACGTAAACCTTGATTCTCTCTTTTACAACAATGATTACAAATACAAACACATTGGTAATAAAAAGTAAACTGTTAGGATAAACCATTATAAACACCATTGTGATAGGCATCATAACAATATCTGTATTGAAACAGAAACCTTTTGTTGTCTCTGTCTCTGTAACCATAAACAATTTTACCTAATTGTTCCTGTAAGAAGGTAAATAAATAAATTGTCCACTGTCAGATTTTTTTTTTTCGTTTAAATTAATCAATCATAATATAAAAAACATTGCGTTGTTTTTATAAAATCAGCGCAGCAATCACAGTTGCTGTGACATGCAAGTGGTATATTGCTTGCATTGTTTCATATTATAAAGTAAACTGATGTTTTATCTACTGTTGAAAATGTGGTAAACTAAATAAATAAAAATCTGGGCGTCTGGTTGACGCAACATGTGACCAAAATGCTGGCCTTTATTTTGCCCAAAGGCTAAGCATTGCCATACAACGTGGCAATGCTGCCAGCATTTTGGAAACATTGCCAACTGGTAGCGGTCTCTTAGACTAGTTATAGTTTTATTTTTACTTTTAGATTAGTTTATAGTAATTGTTCTTACTCTGTATTTATTAATATCAAATATAACTTTAATTTTCTTTTTAATAAAAATGAGTCAAAAGTCCTGACTGACTCATCACAAACGCCCAGTCCAAACCCTTGAACCTAGAAAGCTGAAATTTTGTACAGAGGTTCTCTTTATAATGTAGACAACAAATAAGTAGGGATTTTTCGAAATTCAACCCCCAAGAGAGTAAAATAGAGGATGAGAGTTTGTATGGAAAATCATCATTTTTGTTGTTTATATCATGAAAATTGGTACCTATTTAGCCTTGGTTGGTAATGTATAAATAAAAATGAAAGTCCTGATGGAATGACTCATCAATGCCTAGCTCAAATCCTTGAACCTAGAAAGCTGAAACTTTGCACAGAGATTTTCTTTTGCCTATGTTCACACAGGCATTCTTTATAACGCTATGTTTCTTGCCATGCACTGAATGTTCAATGCTCGGCGTGAGTTGGAAATCTAACTGTGCACTTTTTCAGCGTGCTGGGAATGCACTCTGTTGGAATCTCAATCCTGGGTTCGACGCTGAGAGTTGAAAGTCCAGAGCACGGTAAAAAATTTCACAATAGAAAAAATGCCCCTGCAAATGTGGGCTTAAGATTTCCCTCCTGTGTGTATGCTTGTACCTTAGCCCAGAACTTATGACCATCATCAAGACTAGTAACAGCTTTTTAAATCTCAAAAATGTATTAATGAATAAGTTGTGCCTTATTTAAATAAATAAATATACTATCATCAACTGGTCAGTGGGTCGTCTTAGGGGCTACTACAGAGCAATCATGTGAAAAAAAAAACCGGCCAAGTGCGTGTCGGACTACGCACAATGAAGGGTTCTGTAGTTAGAACAAGAACAAACTTAACATTATAGTTGAAAAACATGTTGTCCCATACATTCCGTAAATGTAAGTTTGTACTCATAATATTGATTCGCCCGCGTGGATGTCGGAAAATATGCCACAGGAACAAAAATATTGAGATAGCTTCTGCCCGCCACTTCGTCCGCGTGATTTTTTTGTCTTTTTGCTAGGCGCCTAAGAGTCCTAGATTGATTTTAAATATGCCTATAGCCTTTCTTAAGAATTGGGCTATCAAATGCAAAAATAATAATTAAAGTGCGACTGGTAGTTCCAGAGACTAGCGCGTTCAAACAAACAAAAAAAAACCGGTCAAGTGCGAGTCAGACTCGCGCACGAAGGGTTCCGTACCATATTATATGTTTAACAATCGCAAAGATAACTTTTTACTTATTTTATAATGATACTGTGTTGTGTCATTGTGTCACCCTATGTAACATTTCAACATTTATATCTGTAATTTTTATGGTGTGCATAATAAAGAGTATTCTATCTATCTGCTATCTATACCTACTGTGAATTACAAGGTTATTTTTTGCAGTTGCAGAAAATCACCCAAAATGTTTAAACAAAATACCTTATGAATCGCCGTTTTCAGTATTGTTGATTAAATACAGTATTCATGGTACCTACATGGTATAAAGAAGTTTCAAATTCCTAATTTGTTGAATTGTTGCGCTAGAGCTCGTACAAAAATGGTCTAAAAGAACATCGGCCAAATTTCTATAGAAGCTGGACCTGAGTTTTATTTTCAGTGTACAGAAGCAAATTATAGTGAGATTTTATTGTTTTATGTAGTAAACACCATCCCTTTCGAAAATAATATCTAAATAGCCAAGATATTTCAATAATGCAAAAAATACTTTTGAGGTTATCGGTGTCCGGAAATCAAAAGCACAGAATAATCGTCACAAGCGGTACCTAGTTATCAGTCTGTAAAACAATGCCAAGGTCAAACAACAGAAGGAAATCCAAAACAGTACAGTACGTATCACAATATTCACACTAACAACAACAACACAACAATGCGAGATCACCGGGTGCAAAGACTACACACTACAGTATATTAGTGTCAAATTGACACCCGTTGTAATTGACAGTATTGACACTGTCAATCCATGGCGCGCGTCGATGACATATTATGACGTTCCGTTGTACACAATTGAACAAAATGCTGATACTTACTATGAACCCACATAATTATTTTTATGACAAGAATCCAATACATAATAAAAACAGCACTAGTTGGTTTGATACACAAGTATATAGAATTGAATTACATCTAATAACGTGAATAATTATAATCTTTGAGTACTAAATCATTTCTTAAGCAAAATGAATCGTCAAAGGTGCGTTCTGAACATGTTATTCTAAATAATTTGCAAATTATGCTATTAAAATAAAATGTGTTTGTGCTTTTTTTTCTGGCGACTTAAATATCTATTTCTTATGTTTTTTAAGACCTTAAAAAATACTAGATTTTTTCATATATATGGGATATCTGTACACCACCACCTCTTAGTCAGGTACGATTTGGCCGTCCTTCTTTACAACTTTTGCGGCCCCCTATTTCTTAGTTTTAAAAGATTAAAAAAATATATGTTTGTACTCTACCCAATGAGTTCTAGACGATGACACACATGCTAGATTATTTTTTATTTTTTTCAAAATGAAAAGTTTATTGTATGGGGATCGACCCCTTACATTTTTAACTTTGCTTTATTTTTATTATTTGTTGTTATAGCCGTAATAGACAGCGGAGGCTTAGTAAGTTTGTACTGGACTGTACGTGGTTGTCTGATTTCATGGATTTTAATTTTCTTGCGCGGAACCCTAATTATTTTTCTAAAATAAAAATAGCCTAAGTTACTCCTTAAAACATCAGCCATATGTCGTCAAAATCGGTGAAAATTCGTTTGGCAAGTTTCCTAGCTTGACTCAAAGTACCATTTTTTTAATCGGACTGCGCTTTAAAATACTTCTATACAAACTTTAACATCCCTAACCTCATTTGAGGCGTAGTTTTGAAAAACTAATAATGACAAACATTATTAATTACTTATGCAAGTATTTGTGCTAAGTTTCAAGTTCATTAACCAAATTAATAAGATTTTTCATATAAACTGTAGGTATCTCTGTTTTCACGAACACAAATAAAGAATTTCAAAAATCGTCTGGTATGTTTCCATAACTTGACTCAAACATTATTTACACCAATTTTGGAGTTAATCAAGACGCCAATAAAATCCTCCGCTATAAAATTAACTTTTCACCCCTTAGGGGTAGATTTCTGGAAAACCCTGATACACGTTAGTCTTAATTTTTGGTCTCAAGTATAAAAACTGAGTTTTGAGTTAATCGGACCGCGTGTTAAAGATCTTCCATACAAACTTTGATACCCCCAATCCCTCCTTAGGGGGTAGTTTAGGAAAACTAAAAATGATAAACTTTATAATTTACTTAGATGAATATTCGTGCTAAGTTTCAAGTCTATTAACTCAAGGGATAGGATTTTTCATACAAACTTTCATCCCCTATTTTACCCCCTTAGGGACGGAATTTTCAAAAATCCTTCCTTAGTGGATGTTTACACGATATAAGGTATCTATGTGCAAAATTTCAAGTCTCTAGGTCTATTGGTTTGGGCTGTGCGTTGATATATTAGTCAGTGACTCAGTCAGGACTTTGATTTTTTTATATATATAGATTTACCATGTTATTTTAAGACCACAGACTTCTTATAGGTTTTCCTGTAATCTACAGGCATAGAACTATTTTCTATATTTTTTTTCAAAATTTTAGGCTCAGTAGTTTCGGAGATAAGGGGGGGGGCAATGGTCAATTTTCGTCAATTTTCTTAAATAACTTTAAAACAATATATTTTAAAATTATAAAAAAAAACATATTTGAGACCCTCATAGTAAGCCCTTTCATTTGATATGTCACACGGTACAGTTTACAAAACTTTTTTTTTAATTTTCTTATTTTCCCCCTAGAAGTGACTCTCATATTCAAAATTCATATATTTACTTTAGCTTTACGTGTTTGGGTCACAGAAATCCATATATGTGTACCAAATTTTAACTTAATCGGTCCATGAGATTCGGAGCAAATTGGCTGTGACAGACGGACAGACGGACAGATAGACAGACAGACAGACAGACAGACACACGAGTGATCCTATAAGGGTTCCGTATTTTCCTTTTGAGGTACGGAACCCTAAAAAGTGTGTGTGTCAGCTCCGACGCATGACTCGAGTTTAGTCCTGTTTTTTGTGCCGTTCCGAGTTTCCGACTTTCTATTTTTCAGTCATTTCTGTCGGTCTGGGTTTCTTCAATGAATCAGTGCCATACAAAAAGTAACTTTAAGGTGTAAAGGTACTCGTCCCCCCCCCTACCCTACCTCTCACCCCTTCCTCTAATCCCCCTCTCACCCCTCCCCTTCACATCCCTCTCACCCTCCCCATGATCCCCTCACCGCCCCCTCGCACCCCCCTCACCCTATGCCTCTCCCTATCACCCCTCTCACCACATCGCCTTCCCGCTAACTTCCCCCTCCCCCTTTCACCCCCTCACACCCCCCTCACACCTTTCCCCTCTCCTTCTACCCTCACCAACTCCTCCCCTCACCCTCTCCTCTTATCCACACCTCACTACACCCTCCCCCCTCACTACGCCCTCCAATCCCTGTCCCCCCCCTTCCCCTTCCTCCACCATCCTCCAATCTCCCTCCTCACCACACCTCCCCTAGGTACCTCTCTCTCCCACTACACCCTCCTCTTGCACCTTTCCCTTCAAACCACGCCCTCCCCTTCCCCCTCCTCCTCTACCCTTCTCTCTGGGGGAAAAACTATTAGTGACAAACTTTATTACTTGCTTAGGCAAGTATTTGTGTCAAGTTTTAAGTTAATTGACCAAATGAATAAGATTTTTCACATTTACTATATTCCCGGTTTTCCACAGGGACACAAAAAAATTGTTTGGGATATTTGCGTAGCTTGACTAAAAGATTATTTACACCAATTTTCGAGTTAATCGAGCTCCGCAGTAAAACCTGCCCTGTAAAATTGACTACGCCTTATCACCCCCTATGTTCTATGTTCTATGTTAAGGATTTGGTTTCCGCACTTAGTCCTTCATGTGGACCATTGTGCGTGAGCCATGGCGGACTTCGGGGGTTATTCCAACCAGCCCACCTCCCTCCAGAAGTTAATCAAATCTCTGGGTCTGTTAATAACATCTGTGAAAGATTGGGGTATTCCAAGAGTTTCTGTTCTAATCTGGGCAACGCCTATGCATTCAAAGAGCACTTGCGCAACGGTCTCCTCAGCCCCCATGCAGGCCCTGCACAGAGGACTGTCCGTTATTCCTATTGTGTGGAAGTGTTTGTTTAATGAGCAGTGTCCTGTGATGGTCCCCGTCACCAGGCGCAGCTCGTTTCTGTCCAGACGCAATAACCGCCTGGTAAGCGTACCGTCCAGGGATGGCATAGCCTCCCTGGATTGCCTGCAGCCTGGTGTCGAGGACCACCAACTCTCTGCTTGTGTGTGGGTGAACTCCTTTAGCCACCTGCGTAACTGGTTGAAGGGAATGGGCGCGATTGGCTCAGCTCCACAGACGGACGTGCTGGATGCTCTCCTAGCTAGTTCGTCAGCTGCGTCGTTACCCAGCGATCCACTGTATCCTTTTATCCATTGCAGTGTCACTGTCAACGTTATCACCCCCTTAGGGGTAAATTTTCGAAAAACCCTGATATACGTTATTCTTAATTTTTGGTCTCAAGTATAAATACTGAGTCAATCGGACCGCGTGTTAAAATTCTTCCATACAAACTTTGACAATCCCCAATCCCTTCTGAGGGGGTAGTTTAGGAAAACTAAAAATGACAAACTTTATAATTTACTTAGAAAAATATTCATGCGCAGTTTCAAGTCTATTAACTCTAGGAATAAGATTTCTCATACAAACTTTCATCCCTTATTTGACACCCTTAGGGATGGAATTTCCAAAAATCCTTCCTTATTCTTTGTCTACATTATAAAGGGAACCTCTGTGCAAAATTTCAGCATTCTAGGTCCAAGGGTTTGGGCTGGGCGTTGATGAGTCAGTCAATCAGTCAGTCAGGACTTCTCTTTTTATTTATATAGATAGATTTACCATGTTAATTAAAGACCACAAACATCTAATAGGTTTTCCTGTAATCTACAAGTATAGAACTATTTTCTAAATTTTTTTTTTTCAAAATTTTAGGCTCAGTAGTTTCGGAGATAAGGGAATGGTCAATTTTTGTATATTTTCTTAAATAACTTTAAAACTATTTATTTTAAAATTAAAAATATATATATATTTGAGACTCTCATAGTAAGCTCTTTCATTTGATATATCACATGGTACAGTTTACAAAACTTTTTTTTTTTAATTTTCTTGTTTGCCCCCTAAAAGTGACCCCCTTATTCAAAATTCATTTATTTACCTTAGCTGTACATGTTTGGGTCACAGAAATCCATATGTATACCAAATTTCAACTTAATCGGTCCATTAGATTCGGAGCAAATTGGCTGTGACAGACGGACAGACAGACAAACAGACACACGAGTTATCCTATAAGGGTTCCGTTTTTTCCTTTTGAGGTACGGAACCCTTAAAACAAGAATAAGAACAAAAATGATAATAAGTAGGTACTTAAGTATATTGTTAGTTGCAACATCTATTTTTAGATGTTCCATACAACCTCTTAAATATTTCGTTTTTTTTAAAACAGTAATGTTTGGATACTGGCCAAATTGTCAGAGGTACATCTTAGGGGTGATGCTGCAGTTCATCTTTAGTAGGTATAATGTAACATAACTCTTATTTACTTTCAAGCTTTTTGATATCCATAATTGATTCGATGTTTAACATACCAACTATGTACACATGCAATAAAATATTGAGTATTGAGTATTGAGTATTGATATTGTACTTAGAATCTAATGAGGGACTTTCTGGCTCCTTACCTTTTGATGCGGATGTCCTATATTGACTTCTATAGCATAAGCTTCCCCAGCATCGCCGTATAAATTGATTTTTTCACAAAAGGAATAACTCAAACAAACAATACAGATTTGAAAAATAATAAATATCACTGTCATCTTTATTTATACTGGCATTATACGACTGAACAATTTAGTAACAGTAACTTATATATATAATACTGCTCTTCTTTGTATTTATTTGATAGAAAACTATTAAATTCAAATTAATTATTTTATATAAATATTTACGCTGATGCACTCATCGTATGCTATCAGCTGTCAGATAAACACTGACTGACACTGACAGTAAATGAATGACAGTCAATTGACACTTTTGACAATGATGAAAAGTTGCAAGGTTTTATTATAATCAATTATAATAAAATTATCAGATTTATTCAGACACTGCTGACTGTAAAATACAGAGTTCTCTAAAATTCTTAGTTGATTAGACGAACAAATGTACAGTAGGTTTACTATGAGCTCTTATAGCAGGGCAGAAGTTGAACGTTTCCAGTGAGAGAGTGACGGTGCTATAGGTCGTATAATCGCTTCGTTTCTCTCTTTCACTGGAACCGTTAAACTTCTGCCCTGCTCCATAGTAAGCCCCCTAGAAAATACACATGAAACAAGTTTGTAAAAAACTGAGCACGTTGGTCATTATGGACTGTCATCATTCTGCCCACAAGTATTTATTTGGGGTCGGCGCGGCGCCGGCGGCGCCGGCGCAATAACTCTTTTTCCTCCATACTTCTTTATTATTTGGCATCTCTTTCTTTATCAAAAACACTTTGCCCAGCTGCGATCAACGGCTTAATTAACGTGCTTTCCAAGGCACGGAGGAATCATGGAATGTTATAAAGATGGTCACCCATCCACGAACCAACCCTGGCAAACGTAGCTTAACCTCAGTACGTAATGCTCGATCCATCGATCGACCCGTGCGGCTGTTATTATGAACTTAGCCACGATTAGTACATAATTATGGTATACATCAATCTGCCAAGCCTTTTCCCAATTATGTTGGGGTCGACTTCAGTCTAACCGGTTTATTTAATCTAAAATATTTTATTTATTACCACAGTCGGTGATTGATAAGTACTTTATTCACATTAGTAATCCAGCCTATCTAAATACATATTAACATAAACTGCTAGGGATTTTCATGTGTTCTTTAAATTATTAATAATTATTATAACCGGATGCAGCTGATTATCAGTATTTGACATGGAACGACTGCTTATCAGACCTCCACAACTCACTCCATTCACTCCATTGGTAAGACTCAAACTTTTGGGCTTCTGACGACCCGCCCGAAAGTCTGACGAGCCGTAACGACTGTTATAGATCCGTGAATGACAGCTAGGAACGTGCTTGTGCTTTCCGAGGCACGGAGAAGTCTCGGTACTTATGGATTGTGGTCACCCATCAACGGACCAATCCCGGCAAGCGTACGATTAATCGACCCGTGCAGCTGTTATTTTTGGAATAGTATGAATAGTTTGTAATTATATTACTTAGCAACACTTGGCCACACTGACTGAACAAAACGCGCGCTTTTTAATGTCAGATTAACTTCAATGTTAGATAGATAGGTTATCTAGTGACAGCGATTGAAGACGACGATTCGAACGAGACGCTTGTAAATTTTGTAAGAGCAAGATAGCAATATACATTTTTGCAAAGGCGAGAGAGAAACCAAATGCTTTTTATGCCCCAAATTTCATTTATATTTAACGATACGATTTTCGATTTCGATTCAATTTAATTTGATGTTTTGCAAGTATAGCTTGTACTGGCTTGTGGCCACAGATTACTATATTAGTAGCTAGCTACTTGTGGCTTGTGGTGAACATTGAGTTGAGAACATTCCGCAATAAAATCAGAAACCCAAAAATTGCAGTAACTACCAAGTAAATTTTAACAATGAGTCTTTGGGTAGATAAACATAGACCGAGAGACTTGATGAAACTAGATTTTCATACAGATCAAGCGGTTCGATTGAAGAGTCTAGTTCAGCAAAGTGATTTCCCCCATCTGCTTGTTTACGGTCCTTCGGGAGCCGGTAAGAAGACTCGCATCATGTGCTTACTGCGAGAACTATACGGATCAGGCGTAGAACGACTGCGACAAGAAACCATGACATTCACAACACCTTCCAATAAAAAAATAGAAATCATGACTGTAAGTAGCAACTATCACATTGAAGTCAACCCAACTGATGTCGGTATTCACGATAGAGTGGTAATTATGGATTTGGTGAAGAATGTGGCACAAACACATCAGATAGATTCATCTGGACAGAGAGAATTCAAAGTTGTTATATTGAATGAAGTAGACGACCTAACGAAGGACGCACAGCACGCGTTACGTCGAACGATGGAGAAGTACGTCGCAACCTGTCGCCTGATACTTATTGCCAACTCCATTTCTCGAGTCATTCCTGCAATCAGATCCCGTTGTCTGACCATCAGAGTACCTGCACCTACAGAGACTGAGATTGCCTCTGTGCTCAAATTAGTTTGTAGGAAAGAGAGTTTGAGTATACCACCAGAGCTTGCTATGCGGCTTGCCAAGGCCGCGGACCGTAATCTAAGAAGAGCGTTACTAATGTGTGAAGCTTGTAAAGTTCAACAGTATCCTTTCACAGCAGACCAAAAAATACCTGAACCAGATTGGCAGCAATTTATCAGAGAAACAGCTGCTTTAATACTTTCGGAACAAACTCCTAAAAAACTTAGTGAGGTCCGACAAAAACTGTATGAATTGATTATACATGGTGTGCCTCCAGATATGATATTTGGGGGACTTTTGAAGGAATTGGTTCGGAACTGTGACATGTCTATGAAGTGCCAAATTGCCAGTCATGCTGCAACCTATGAACATAGAATGAGACTTGGCAATAAAGCAATATTCCACCTTGAAGCATTTGTTGCCAAATTTATGGCAATCTACAAGAAGTTTGTTGAAGAATCCATGGGTGATGCCTTCTAAGGGATATTATTAACCTCTCAAAAGTCAATTGCAAAATTGTTGAAAAAAAACTCAATAAATTGTGCCTGTTTTTATAATTTTTAATAAATAAGTACCTCAATTCAATTTTACAATGTTGTTTTATGTTGAATGATGTACAGACACAGATCTATGATCGTTGTGATAGTTGAATTAATTACTTGTTGTAATACTTATAATAATGTTTTATAGGTACTCTGCCAGAAAATAATCTAAAATTATCAACTACTGCATGCATCACGGCTACTGTCACTTCATTTGCAAAGTGATCCAAGATAGATTGTTTCTCCTGTATCGTTACATCAATTATGTATGCATCTTCAGAATCTGTAAAAGAAAAAAGCTAATTAGTTAAATATACCCAACTAATATTATACATTTGTTTGTTCCACTTTTTTAATGTAATAAATACCCATGATTGTGACTTGTAAATTGTAGCCAAGTTTACAGTTAATACTTACTCAATAATCACTTGTGAAGAGAATGAGAACAAACAAGGCAGTAAATAATAAGGCTGCAAATTCGCAGCAGCTTTTCTTGCAGCGTGCAGCGGAGCATTTAAGGGGATTGCGCTGTTTATCCCGCGAAATTATTTTTTTTTGGGTTTTTTTGCACGAAATCTAACTTACAGAGATGTATTGATGATTTTTATTAAAATTATATAACTACATGTTTTATTTCCGCGTATCATACTTTGATCAAGATAGGTACAACCTGACACGGACCTGCAAATTGCAAAAAAACTCAAAAAAAAAATGAATTTCGTGGGCTACCACTGCGCATCATACTTAAGGGGATACATCGATAAATTTTCTGTTTTTATTCCTATAAAACCAAATGAAATGGTTTTAAATCAATTTGGTTTTATAGGAATTTTAAAAACACAAAATTTATTGATATGCTCCGCTGCATGCTGCAAGAAACGCTGCTCTGAATTTTCGGCCTAAGTAGGTACGGTCAGCAACAGAAATCGGTTCACACTGCTACTTTTTGACATCATCTAATAAATTAACACAAAATCATATGATAGCCTGCTTTTTAGCATTTGATTTACTATACAAGAATTAATTTTCTTTAAATAAATTTTAAAGAAAATTAATTCATCTGTTTCGATTTTAATGAAGTATTTTTCTCAATAATTAAAGTTTAGAAAAAACACAAGTGTTAATCGACTTTGGTTGTTGACTAGTAGTAACTTAAGGCTTAAAATGTTAGAGAGACTAAGTTTCTAAGTAATCCATGATAATTGAGGCGGTGATCACACCTCCGCTACTCGCGATTCGAGTAGCGAAATATCATGCGAGTCACAGTTGATGAACTATTGGTGTGGCTGACACTGGCTTGGCCACCATCAGGGATTTTACTTTTGATAACACAAACATTTAGTCGTTAATTAGTCGAAATTTGTCGCCAAATATCAGAATTTGTCGGTCACTGGTTCAAAAGTTATAAGGGGTCATTGGTGGCCGATCTGGAGAGAGTCTCCCCAGCTTGGCCACCTTTATATCTCAAAAACTAGGGCACCTAGCGAAGATCTGTTTTCTCCCAGATTTAGTCGCTAATTAGTCGAAATTAGTCGCCAAGTCACAGATTTAGTCGGGTCTTAGTTTAGATGATATAATGAGTTCAATTTTTAAGTATAGACCAAGAGCTAGATCAAAGATTTTATTGTAAACTCCAATCTAGCTCTTGGTTTATACTTAAAAATAAAACTCATTATATCTTCTCTATCTTCCCTGATGGTGGCCAAGCCAGTGTCAGCCACACGAACTATTGGACTACTGCAGTTTCGCGGCGGAGGTGTACCTACACACGGCTACACATCAAGCTATAAATTTCCAGTTTACACTGAACTCTCATTGTAAGGAAATCCTATGCAATGCGAGATCAGCTTATACTGGATTTGTATAGCTTGATCTGTAGCCGTGCTTACCCGCCTTAAAACTCTTATCAGCTTGATGTTACGGCTACGTTACGACGATATCAAGGCTTGCGTTTGAGCTGCAAGTGTGTTGGAGGAAGTCGTTCCCGAGTAGGTACAGTGAGCAACAAAAGTAACACTTGTGTTTTCTAAATCTTAATTATTCAGAAAAATCTATATATTTTATAAGAAAGTCGTGTTAGTTACACTATTTATAACTCAAGAACGGCAGAACCGATTTGGCTGAAAATTGGTGGCGAGGTAGCTTAGAACCAGGAAACGGACATAAGATACTTGGAAAAAAAAGAAAACGGATAAAACGTGGTATAACAACGGCTGGACCGATTTAGATGAAATTTTGTGTGTATATTTGAATGGCTTCCTGGACGGTTTGAAAACACAATTGGACCCGGTAGGTGGCGCTGAAGTCGGGTTCTAGGATAGTTCAGACCAGTGGCGTGCACTCCATACATGCAAATAAGCTCTGCATACCCTGTAGTCCCATAAATACATGTCCCTCTAAATGATTTAAAAAAAATATGGTAGGTATTATAGGAATCTAATTTAAAATCGGTCATTGAATTCCCGTGTTTATAATGCGATTCCGCGCCATCTATTACTTTTTTATGGAACTAACTCGTTGGAGCGAGCGGCGAACACGCGCCACCGATTCACCACGCAAGCAGCGCTCCCATGTGAGCAAAAGCACTACTATAACTTGCTTATTTTTCATACAACGCATCTCGTGAATTCTCGTGTAGTACACAGCAAAAGTGTGACTGTGTGCGTGAAAATGTGTGCGCGTGTTGGAGTTTTAGAAGCAGAGCTTACATTGCAAACCGTCCAAATTGAGAAGCCGTAAAAGCACCGCTTATTTGTTGATTGTAGAGGATCAACTTTTTTTAGTCGGATTAACCAATTTATTTGTTCGTATTAGTTCGTAATTGCTATGTTTTTCGACATATTTATTGTTTCGATTGATTTAAAATCATTGTTCGGTTGTATTTCTGGGCGGAAGTGAGTGATTGTATAAGTAATTATTTAGTAAGTTTATTGTAAAAAACTAAAAATAATACCCGTGACAGCTGAGCTGGCCAAGTGTGTTCAAATAAATTAAAATCTGCCGCTTTTTCGACGTTATCTTTTGAGGAAGAAGTTAAATTGATTGCAAAGGGGTCCGTGTGTATCCGGGGATTAGTTTATCACAAAAAAAAAGCTAATGCTACTTACTCGTTATTTACTTAAAAAGTATTATGATAAATTGTTACTGGCTAACAGCTAACGGTTGTGTTACACACAAACATATTGTATTGTTTACCTTGCATTTTATTTACAAATCAACATAAAAATTATTTATTTGGATCTACATAAAACGGATGTTCAGATTTAATTAATTTAGATATTTGTGGTGGTCGCAAACAAACGCCATGCGAAGCCAATGGCACCGTGTGGTAAGAGTCGGGTATGTAGGTAACTAGGTACTGGGTAGGGTATCTAGTCGGTGGGACTCCGACCGAAAGAAGCTGAAAATGGTACTTAAGTTTTTTTATTTTATTTTAACCGTGCATACCCTGTCTGAAATCTCTGTGCACGCCACTGGTTCAGACAGGACAACGTCTGTCGGGGCCGCTAGTACTTCATAAAAATCGGAACAGATGTTTTAAAAGAAAATCAACTCTTATATATAACTAGCTGCGCCCCGCGGTTTCACCCACGAAGACCGGGATAAAAGGTAATCTATGTGTTAATCCAGGGTATAAGCTATCTACACACCAAGTTTCAAATCGGTCCAACAGTTTAAGCGTGAAGAAGTAACAAACAAACACTCACACACACACACAAACTTTCACATTTATAATATTAGTGTGATAAATGAAATGCTAAAAAGCAGGTTATCGTATGATGTCAAAAAGTAGCAGTGTTAACCGACTTTTGTTGCTGCCCGTATCTACCTATTTTAAAACAACAACATCACGCCTGTAGCTACTCCCTGAAGGTTTAGGCAGAGGTGTACCTAGCTATAATAGGTAGGTAATAACCTACACCCAGCGTTCGCTAGTTATGTTTAAGTCCGATGTGGGAGCCTATTGCCATCAACCTAAGCTGATCTCGCATTGTATTGGATTTCCTTACAATGAGAGGTCAGTGTAAACTGGAAATGTATAGCTTGTCAGTTCTGTTTTAAAACTCCACAAAGAACAGCCGAAACTAAGCACAAACAAATAATATCGGGGCTTACTTGGTTGCAAAAAATACGAAGGTGTTCGCATATTCCTGACAGCTATTCTCTCATTACCAATTACAATGTAATCCTCATTATCGATGCCCCGTTGTATTATTGCCGCATAAGTTATGTTGCTCTCCGCACCGTCTGAAATTTAAAACATTGCTGTTTTTATGTGGGTAGTCGGAAATTACCGAAAGTGCGCTAAACTGCAGTTGAACAAAGTTTAAATTGCACGAGACGAGGTCAGGTGGTTTTAGCGTTTAGGTATATTGGAGTTTGGACTTAGGTACATACTTTAATTTATTGGTCACAGGTTGTAGTTTGTATTTTGTTACTAACCTGAAATACATAAACAGCGGTCGGTGGTAGGTTAGGTCAAGTATATAGGTACCTATTAATTACCTAATACATAGGTCGGGGAACCATCATTGGGGAACATGGACCACCAAATCGACTAAACTCAATCTGCCTAGCCTTTTCCCAACTAGCTAGCAGCTGAATAACAGTTGGTATTTTTACAAGGAGCTCCTCAACCCAGTGTAACTGGGTAATACGATATCCCTTGGTTAGACTGGTTGTCAGACTTTCGGGCTTCTGACGACGTAACGACTGTCAAAGATACACGAATGACAGCCGGTACCAACGGATTAACGAGCTTTCCGAGGCAAGGAAGAGTCTTGGTATGTGAAGACGGTCTCCCATCCACGGACTAACCTCGGCAAGCGTAGCTTATCCTGATGGATCGTCCCGTGCGGCTGTCGACTCTGTTTACGGTTTTTTAATTTACTAGACCAAAATGACAGCTGCGATCGACCTTTTTTTGTCATTTTGACATTTTATTCATGTTATGTTACTGATGTCATTTTAGTCTAGCAAATTAAAAATCAGAGCAGGTAGGTATAGTGATAATGGAAAGGGGGAATAGTTTCAATATCACTTTCATCCATTACAACGATTAGGAATCGGGAATCTCAGGATGATAATAAAAGAACCTTTATTACTTCAGTAGGTAATTAAAGATCATTATTTTTTATGTAAGAAAGTAAGTATTGGGCCTTTCCTTCCAACAAAGATAATCATGTTATTCTGTTGATACCTACTCACTGAGTCGTCGAGTTGTTATTGTAAGTAATTGCAACAAATAAACAGGAAAGTTCAGATAGGTACTAGTAACTGCTCCATTATCGGGCTATTTATCACTAATTAGGTACAAAACAGCTTTTTTTTGCTGTCCATACCTACAGGTCGCACTCGCAGCTGCCTCATAACCGGTTACTTGACACTAAATAAACCAACAGAAATTCACTTATTTATAGTTCTAATACCTTACCTACATTGCTCTTACTAGGAATAGTGTGTGTGGAATATTTTTATGATTATACAATTTTATATAAGGTGTATCTATTCATACACCTAATCTCTTAAGGGGTCATTGTACTTATCATTATGAACAACTTTTACTATGGGACCAAACCTGACATCGCGAAAAAAAAATCAGCTGCTCATTACATTTAGGTATCTATAAAAAACTCGTCAAAATGTAGGGAGCATTTGCTTTTTTTTCGTTCATAATGATGAGTACAATAACCCCTTAAGACATTTCGTGTATGAATAGATACACCTTATATAATTGTAAAATCATAAAAATATTTTTGTTCCGCGCAGGATTCGAACTCGCGACAATACTAGCAGGTAGCAGCCAATCGCTCATCAGTATCAGTCATCAACTCAACCGAGCCGTCAAAATGTTACTTTGAGTTCCTAACTTTTTGCAAAATTATTTTGGGATTTTGCCTCTATCTCTACTTACGAATATCCATAGTTATGTAAGCGTTATGTGGTTCTTTTCTTCCAGCCACCTCCATACTTATTTGTCCGGACAAATGCAAGTCACTGATAAATATCACTCCGTTTTTACCTCCTAAATCAAACCTGAAAAAAAAACGAATGAAATTAGGTGAAAATTGGATGTACTTTTTGAGAATAATGCCAAAAAATTAAAGCTTTTTTTAAAAAAAAATAGGTGAATCTAATTTAAATGTAAACAAACAAAACCCAAAAAGACATTTTGGAGATGCTGGGATTTGAACCCAGGACTTTCAGCATGCGAAGCAGACACTCTACCACTGAGTTACATCCCCGATGAAAGGGAATGTTGAAATTAATGACTATAATATAGTAGCCCTTGTTTTACGCCGCAAATCGGTAAGTAGGATACTAGTGAACCTTCAAGCAGTGGCGTAAAACTATACCGTTCGAGGGCCGTGGCTAATTCATCGGTCCCCCCAATGTGAAGAAGCTGTACCAACAATAATAGTTGGTATTAATTGGATTTTGACCATTCTTTTTAGAACTGGGTTACAACTTTCTTTTTAGAAATGTTTTGAAATTTTAATAGGTACATTTTTTACTTGTTTATGCAACTAAGTAGAGGTAACTTAAATAAATTAAAGACAAAACTATTTTTTTACTAAATGTGTAATAATAAATGTTGGAGAGTTGGGATTCTCCTCTGACCGGGGACCCTTCCGGCTGGGGGACCGTGGCATTTTGCCGACTTGCCACCCTGTAGTTACGCCACTGCCTTCAACCCTACCTACATCAAACCTATGTGGGTACCTAGCCCTAGCTATTGCTCAAATCCCTAATAGGTAAGTATAGGTACTTAGGTACTTCCAACCACAAATCTCTTTAAAACCAAACATTATGATCTGCCTAGCCTTTTCCCAACTATGTTGGGGTCCTTGGGGTCGGCTTCCAGTCAGACCCGTAACAACTGTCAAAGATCCACGGATGACAGCCGGGACCAACCGGAGGGGTCTTAGTATGTAAAGATGGTCCACCCATCCACGGACCAACCGCGGCAAGGGCAGCTTAACCTGATCGATCGACCCAAGCGGCTGTTATTACTTAACCACAAGGCCCTTTAGCACAAAATATTAAAATAAATTCTGTTTGATTAATGGTAAAACCTTCTTCCGACGAGTTTCGTCCACCTGGCGCCGGTAACGTTGACCCTTCTCAGAGAAAATGTCATTTGCTGTTCGGGTAAGGACAGGGCTATACTGTTGATAATCATGGGGTCGATAGGCTGCATGCCGAAGTGGCCGCCATCCATTAGAAAAAAGAAAGTCCTTAGACTACGGCGGAGGCAGTCGATGTTGTCCGCTCTGCAAGTGGGGAACGGGAGTGGTGACACTGAAAAGAAAGAAAATACTGTTATGTTATCGGTTGGGAAGTAGTGGAGGATGTTTTGGCGGCCATATGTAATTTATGACGTTCAAAAAGTTGTTTCTGCAAAAGCTGATTCTCAGACTAACGATTTTTGATTTTGATACATCTAGATCAGCCAATAGATAATATAGACACGCAATATTTAAGGTACCATTAAAATATATGGACAAATTTTCACAAGGGGAATGAATATGAACAACTTTCACTATGGAACTCTGAAATCCCGAAAAAAAAATCAGCTGTTCAGTACATTTATCTACACCAAACTCGTCAAAATGTAGGGAGCAGCTGATTTTTTTTCCACGATTTCAGGTTTGGTCCCATAGTAAAAGTTGTTCATATTCATGGGTAGAACACCCTGTGAAAATTTGTCCATACCTATTTTAATGGGACCTTATAAATATATTATGACGGTGACGCATTGCATATTGAGTAGGCTACCTACCTACGAGGCTGTAGGTAACTTTTTGCCCGACCTGAGGATCAAACCCTATGGAGTAGGATGAAGAACCTTTTTTTTAGGTACAGTCAACCGCACGTCTTCCATGGTAACAATTTGACATTGTCACGTGGTCAGCGCTCTTATTAATTTCATAGCTGTAATAAATCCATTAAATTGAAGATGGGTTGAGACTGGGCCATGCTGGTAATGCGCCAGCGCTCAGTCACGTCGAGATGTTTTCGTGTTCGGGTTCGGATACGCCCGCTATGTAGGTACTATTCGTTTCAACTAAGAATAGGATCGCACTTGCTGGCAACTTCACACGATAGCTGTCAAATTAGTACTGCCGATAGCTGTCAAATACACGATAGCTGTCAAATTAGTACGCATTGGTAATGAAGTTCGCGAATATTGCGAATCAAAATGGCGTCTTGACAGTAAGTATTTATACTATTCTTATTTGGCACGCATAGCATGAATTGCCACCAATCAAATTTTTTTGTCATTTGCTGTCAATCTCGTAGTAATATTGTCAATAGCTTCAATAGCATTTTGTAGACGATCATTTTCGCCATCAATATGTGTGTCAATCGCGTATAAACATTGACAGTTGCGAATGATACCTAGTTGTCCGCGGCGATTTTCGTACCTAGCTCCAGTGTTAGATACACCAACTTGCGATTAAATTGACTGTACTTTACCACTAATGCTTTATTACAGGAAAAAAGCGCTCTGTTGCAAGCAACCTAATCAATCCATAATATACCAAGGTAGGTACCTACCTAGTCCACCTACCTACAGTACTGTAGGTAAGTTCTAATGATGTTCCGGTCGTAAAATTTTATGTATCAATTTTGTTCCTTCAATAATCATAAACGAAATTGCTTTTATAATTAGTTTCCCGCCATTACCTTATTGTTTTTTTTTGTGACAACGATGTCAATGATCTTGGAATTGAAGCTTGATAAAAATGTGGTTACTACACAGTCTCTACAATAAAATTATAAAAGCTACAATACTGGTTGTGCTAAATTGTCAAGGTCTGCCAAAGGTTTTTGTATTAACCTTTTTTTTCTTTATACCTAATAAATATTGTTTTAATTTTGTGCGAAAGGCTGAAGATAATAATGGAGATAAAAACGAAACACCGCCATTATTTTCTCAAGCGAGGTCGTTGACATCGGAATAAATCACATGATACAGAGATTTAGCAAAGGGTCTCACAAAATTTTTTTTTTAACAAAAATTCACGTTTCAAAATAAGTAGGTAGGTAGGTATACTTAAGTCCCGAGTGATCCCGACAGTTTCCAACTCGAAAGTTGTAGGCCCTGCACCTTAATTGCGTAACACAGTTCAATCACAATCTGAATGATTTTTTAGGATCCATTGCTTCATAATAATGTTGAAAAATTCTGCTCAACAACGTAAATAACGCAATGAATGTTGTTGAACTGTTAAAATGAAAGCCCTATAAGTCAAAATGAAAGCCCTATAAGTGTGTTACGCAATTACCGCGCTGGCCCAAAAACAAGCCCTAGATAAGTAATTAGGTTGCAGAGGGATTGGATGGCGTTCTGGATTTTAAATATTTCAGTATAGGTATTTTTTTTTTAAATTCGGCTTCAGTTTTTAAACTGACCGGCAACGGTGGCAACACAGCCACAGACTGTTGGTGATGAAGATGTCTTGTCTACACTACAGGGTGTAACCCATACCTACCCATACAAATTATTGCAATGCCAATAAAATATACTTAAAGAAAAATATTTTCCTCAAAAAATCATAATTTCATGCGCAACAAGAGGATGCACAACATAGGGGCAATTCAACGTTCGCAATCTCATCTCAGTCTCAATCTGTCAAAAATTCTATAGCATTTACCTACATTTTTAGGGTTCCTTAGTGAACAAGGAACCCTTCTATCTCCGCTATGTCCGTCCGTCTGTCTGTATGTCTGTCTGTCCGATATAATTTAGAATGGATATACATATTCATCACGCCGACAGTGGTAAAATAAATACATTTAAAAAAAAAATTGGGCAAGTACCTTCTGTACACGTAAAGTGTGTAATTTCACAATCTGTAAACATTTCAACTGTATATATTACAGTTCATGAGATACAGCCCGCTGACAGAGAGACAGACGGACGGATCGGTCGGTCGGACAGCGGAGGCTTGGTAATAGGATTCTGTTTCGCAGCCTTCGGGTACTGAGCCCTAAAATGACGAATATAGACTGTATGCACTACACCTACAGACTATATTCCTTTGCAACTTTACCATCTCCGCTTTGCTAGGCCTCTTGCTTTTCACGAAGCAAAGCAAGGAATGCAATGCTATTAGCTTGGTAGGTTTATGTAGGAACCGTAATTTTATTCAGCCGCCTAATTAGATAGATCTAATTAGGACAATGGCTTTGGTCATTACTCTTTGTATTAAATCAATTAACCCGTTGAGAATTAATTGAGTAAGTAGGTAGGTACAATAATGAGACAGCAACCGCAGAACGCGGGTCAACACAAATATGAATGATCTCAACAAGCAAATTGCTTATAACGAGGCCCAGGTAAGTTAATGTGGCCATTAGTCTGCTATGATGTGATTATCCCTACTACGCTGTACTCGGGCAGAAAAAGTACCAAATGTGGTACTCATATGCGTAATTTTGAGTAGATATGGAAACTTGGGCCTTGAGCAGGTATGTGCCTAAAACCCTTTTTTGCATTTTTTCTTTTGCCTAAACCTTTTAAAGGGGACGGAATATTAGATTTTTTTCATTCCCACATAATTTTATACGTAGGTACCTATAATTACCCTTGAACAAAGTTTACAAAAGGTTCTAAAAACGGCCAAAGGTATTGGAGAAAATAAATGTGGACAATAAAATTTTGTGGTTCTATTCGACACCTGGCGTGATATTGAACTTTGATTTTGATTCAACAAAGGTATTGTAGAAGCTGTAGCTGAGTAGTTCTTCAAAAAGTATTCTCCGCGTAGCTTTCGTGGCGAATTTTTTTTTTAGAGTAATCTTTATATAAATGGACACACATCTAAGATGCTCTAAAAATAATAAGTGCAATTTTGATTATATGTAAATCAGTGCATAAACTACAGAGATATTCTATTTTGAAATTTCGGTTCCCACGAAAGTTACGAAAGACGCCACAAAAGTTACAAACGTATTTTCTATAAGCAAAATACAGTTTTAAATCCTTATTTTTTCATTAATTTCCTGTGGATTGAATTTTATAAAATGAAATACTTATTATTTATGAATCAACTTGTATTTGAGATCAACATAGTGTTTTGAGATCAGCTTATTATTAGTTATTAGTAACTTAGGTTGCTAATTTAGCTTTGGTCCAGTAATTAAACTGTAAAATTTACATCATTATCATCATCATTATTTCAGCCGAAAGACGTCCACTGCTGGACATAGGCCTCCCCTAAGCACCGCCACTTCGACTGGTTCTGTGCTTCCCGAATCCAGCAGATTTCTGCGGCCTTTACAAGATCATCTGTCCACCTTGTGGGAAGCCTTCCAACGTTACGTCTTCCAGTACGCGGCCGCCACTCCAGAACATTTTGGCCACATCGGCCATCTGTTCTTCGAGCAATGCCTGCCTACTGCCACTTAAGTTTAGCAATTCTTCGGGCTATGTCGGTTACCTTCGTTCTACTGCGGCTCTCTTCATTTCGGATTTGATCACATAGGAAAACTCCAAGCATAGCCCTCTCCATTGCCCTTTGGGTGACTTTTACCCTTCTCATAAGGCCCATTGTGAGCGACTACGTTTCAGTGCCGTAGGTCTTTACTGGCAACACGTACTGGTCGAAAACTTTCGTCTTGAGATACTACGGTATGTGAGACCAGAAGATATTGCGAAGCTTCCTGAACGCTGCCCAGCCGAGTCGGATTCAACGATTGACCTCTTTCTTCAAGTTGGACCTTCCTAACTGGACTCGTCCACAACCTACAGTGTAGTGTCTCCGATCTTCATGAGAGTTGGTGCTACATGGGCATTTGAGATGCCATTTGTCTTATCCATTTTCATTTTAAGACCGACTCTTTCGGAAGCTCTACTGAGGTCATCGAGCAGTGTACTGAGCTCCTCCATAGTCTCAGCCATGACTACTATATCGTCTGCAAACCGAAGGTGAGTGACGTACTCGCCGTTGATGCCTAGCCCTTTCCAGTCCAGAACCTTGAAGACATCCTCCAGTGCAGCGGTGAACAGTTTAGGAGAGATAACCTCTCTCTGTCTCCCCCTCACTGCAGAAGGATAGGTTTCGAGGTCCGTTCCTGGAGTCGGACTGACATAGTGGCGTTTTTGTACAGGAACTTCAGCACCTCAATATACCGATAGTCGAGACTGCAGTACAGCCCATGCCTTAATCGAATCGGAGGCTTCAGTCTTCTGTATAACATGTCGCAGCGTATACGTCTACGGTGCTATATCCTTTACGGAATCCGGCTTGTTCGGGAGGCTGGAAGTCAAACCTGCGTGCGAGACAGATCGTGATGACTCTTGAAAGCAGCACGTAGACATGGCTCAGAAGTGAGACGGGTCTGTAATTCTTAAGAAGAACATTATCGCCCTTTTTAAAGAATAATACCACCACACCTCTGTACCATACCTGCGGCGTTTTGCCCTCGAGTATGACGAAATCAAACAGCTTCTGGAGGGCCTTAAGAACGGGTTTTTTTATACTTTTGTCTGACAAGCACTCTACATAATAAAATTCATAAGGTATTTTCTTACTGTCAATTAGCCCATTGGCTAAACAGCACAGGTTGAGGTGAAGTAAGCTGTTAATTTGGCTACGAGAAAACATACAAACAGAAACACATACTGCGAGTCGTTACAAGAAAAAAATTGAAGCACATACTCGTACACGCATAAATACTTATACAAATACATAACACCTTTATTTTGAGATTCGCGACAATCGAGTAAATGCATCAGCAGCGTCACAAAACATCTGAAGTCATTATTTAATGGAGATATAAAACTTTCATGGTGCGCTAGCTGACTTTCGTGGACAAATAACCACGAAAGTTGTGCCACGATAGTTACGAAAATTTCATATTTTTTAGAATTACTATTAAAGTTACAGGTAAATTAACGAACAAAGTACTTGGGAATAATCTCGGAGATCTATCTTATTCCTTCATTCAAAATGATTTGGAAAATTGTAAACATTATCCTTCAAAATTTGCGCATGAAAATTTCTTGACCAAGGCTACTTGAAAATATTCAAAGGTTAACTTATCTCATATTTTTTTTGTTTATAAGCAATTAATGTATTTGTCTCCCCCACTGATGCCGGGACACTACTGAGCGTCCGCGCAACTGAAAAGTGTAGCGACAAGTTGCCCCTCTTGGAAGATAGGTGCAGTTTTGTTGCGCCCTCGCGAAAGTAGGAAAATCGTGTGACAGAGACATAATGCCTATTAACTATTGTACATTAAGAGATACAATTAATATTCTCTGATCATTATAATGCCTAATTAAATACGATCAATTTGATGTATTACATTATATGCTTATGAATAGAATACAAAAGTTATCAAAGTTTGCCGTGAGCGCGAACAGAGTGTGACGCGCGAAGAACACCGATTTTGCTCCCGTTTTGGACACTAGATATTTTTTAAAATAAATGTTATAAATAATTTTAGATGTTTATTGTTGAAATTGTACACATAAATAAACAAAGAGTAATCTGTATTTGGTCCTAAGGCTGAATATTTAATAGGTTCGGAATTAAGACCGTGTGACCGCGTTTTGAGGGACCTCGAAGAACTACCCAGCTACATACGTATTAGTAATTATATTGTATGAGGTGTCTGAAGATTGCATCTTCTATTGTTTTTAGTGTTCCGTACCAGAAGGGTTCTAAATAGAACCCTAGGCTATTACTAAGCCGTCAGTCTGTCAGCGGTCTGAATCTCATGAACCGTAATAGGCAGACGGTTGAAATTTTCACAGATTGTGTATTTCTATTTTCGCTTTATCAACAGATAATAAAAATGAAATAAAGTAAAAAATTAATGGAGGTCCCCAAACAAGAGACGAGTTTTTTAAATAAAGTACCTAATAAACGTAGTGTTAAATATTGTACGGTGGCCGGTAGTAAGGATACGGAATCCTTCGTGTGCGAGTCTGAATCGCACTTGACCAATTTTTTTACGTTTAGTGCGGTTAGCGGTTACAAGAAGACTATATTCATTTTATTTTTCTACTTATACAATTATTTTACTAGCCAGGCATTTCTTTTTTTTTTTTGTGTAGGGCATCTAGTTGACCTTGAGAGGCCGAGACTACTTAACCGGACAATCCTGTGGGTGCCTTAAGCGAACTCAAAGCCTCCAGCGAGGGCATAATAGTTATTTATGCAACTGACGTATAATAAGTGGTATTAAAACACGAATGTGATAATAGTATCACATGAGTGTTTTAATACCTAATTATGTACAGTTGCATACAAGACTTTATCTACATCCATATTATCAATCCTCTATAAAAGGTTCTGAAACAGTTTTTTGCAATACTAATACTCGTATCGAAATGGCGGCCGGCGTCATAGTATACGACGTGAATTCGAATAAGTTCTTTTTATAAACGTAGTGTTAAATATTGTACGGTGGCCGGTGGTAAGGATACGGAATCCTTCGTGTGCGAGTCTGACTCGCACTTGACCAATTTTTTTACGTTTAGTGCGGTTAGCGGTTACAAGAAGACTACATTCATTTTATTTTTCTACTTATACAATTATTTTACTAGCCAGGCATTTCTTTTTTTTTTGTGTAGGGCATCTAGTTGACCTTGAGAGGCCGAGACTACTTAACCGGACAATCCTGTGGGTGCCTTAAGCGAACTCAAAGCCTCCAGCGAGGGCATAATAGTTATTTATGCAACTGACGTATAATAAGTGGTATTAAAACACGAATGTGATAATAGTATCACATGAGTGTTTTAATACCTAATTATGTACAGTTGCATACAAGACTTTATCTACATCCATATTATCAATCCTCTATAAAAGGTTCTGAAACAGTTTTTTGCAATACTAATACTCGTATCGAAATGGCGGCCGGCGTCATAGTATACGACGTGAATTCGAATAAGTTCTTTTTATAAATTACGGCGCTGTTGTAGTGAAACGCGCGTGCATTACAATGTTCTTTTTTTGAAAACGAGTTGCATTATGAAATTCAGTACAACATTAAAACACCCGTTTGGATGCTATTATGGTTACCATGGTTACTATGACACTGGCTGTTTTAATGTTGGCAATACTGTTTCAGAAACTTTTATAGAGGATTTATAGCATGGGTGTAGATAAAACTAATTATAAACTAAGTGACTACACGCTTAGCGTGCAGTCGCTGTGGGTTGCAAACCTCTGGTTTAGGGCGTCGCTGGGAGGAGGACAGCAAGGAGGAACAGGCTGGATCATATCTAGATAATTATTATTATCAGGGGAATTTAAAACTACAGGCTCAGCTACGCCACCAGCTGGCACTTCTTCACCGAGCAACGGTCAGATGGGCCAGGCCTTTTCAATTTTGATATTGATACAATTTTGCTTGCAAATGTTTTGTGCCGTTCCGATTTTCTATTGTTTTACGAGAACAAAGGACCATAGGAGCAGGGTTTCTTCAACGAATCAGTGTATACAAAAAGCGACTGGTGTAAAGGCGTCCGTTTTGTCGATAGTATTTAGAGATTGTAGACAAAAGCCTTTATAGTAGGTACTAACTACCTATATTGATTGATCGCATGCATAGACCAAAGTACCGAACGTACTATAGCTGCCTAAACTATTCACAGTTCAATCTTCACTGTCCATTCATCATCACATTAGTGCTAGAACAGTGAATACTATTGCATGCTCATGGTCCATTAGTCTAGTGTGTCTGCAAACCAGTAGTACCTATTTGATGTCAATACACCATCATACACGCATCCACGCATCTCTGCATACATCCTAATAGCGTAACAGACTCAGAATGACGACCCCAATCCCTTTCATATTTACCCTCACTTTTACTATACTTCAAATAACTTGATTCCTGGATGGCCAAATTTCACCAAATTTTCAGTGAGGCCTTGTTGATATTCTCTTACAAATATGGCTAGTTCGATTGAGTTAACACCTGGGCCCAGGAAACTATAAAGCGTTTTCCTTCTCCTTTTTCGAACATATGTTCGAATATATATGAAGTAATGGATTAGCAATTTGTTTCAAAACGATTCATATTCCGATTGATAGTGGGTTACGCAATTAGGGTGCAGGGCTAATAAGCCATTGTAACAGGTTTACGAGAGTACCAACCATCCCAGGTAACAACAGTTGCTACATTATTCCCAAAAGAACAAAATATTTAATTCATCCTGCCAGTAACTGTACTTTAACTTTTTCAAGTTTTTTATTTCTCCTTTCGCAGGTTTGCTGGAAGAAATTTCGAAATAAGCAGTACCTTTTGTACTCAAAATAAAATTATAATTAGGCGAGTCGTGTCCCATGAAAAAGGCGGCAAATTAAAAAATCTTACAGGTGTCAACACTGAAAACATGTTTGATACTTGAATTTTTGTAGATAAAACAATTCTTTGCGATAAATTAAAGAAGTGCATTTCAATGTAGGGTTCTGATTTTAGTTCTAATTGTGATTATTAGTCACAATTAGAACTAAAATCAGAATCTAGAAATTCAATGCCCTCATAAGAGAAATCACTGTCAGTATCATGACGCACAAAAATGATGAAAGGTTCCAACTCCGTTTCGGTTATCCTTTGTTTTCTACATTAATAGTGTGATCTGTGCATTTATCCATTAAATACCTATATTTATTTTCCATTCTTCTTTAAATTTCCATTAATACAAATTATATAATTGAGCTAAAAATATCAAAATGCTGTAGCTTAGTAGAACAGAAGTTGTGACAATCCGTTTGACAGAGAGGTATTGCACTGGTATTGCCATTATAAGAAATCTGCTAAATGGTCGTGGACACGACTCGCTTGAGAGACTCTATGTATGTTACTGTGTTTACATAAATAATAAAATAAATAAATAATAAATAACTGGTTCAGTTAAAGATCAAGGTAAGATCAAGTTCCTACAATATTGCTTTAACTTTTCATATTAACCTGCATAAGAATAGGTTGATGTGACTTCCTGTTATAAAAGTGCACTGAAGTGCATTGATGCTCATGCAATTTCAAACTGGTTTTTAACTAAGCAAAATATCTAGAGGTACTATTTGTACCTAATTAAGTTTTGTTGAAGGCAGTTTTGCCGTAAAGACCTCCATAATTGTCATGTTATGTATTATTTAATAGCTTGCCTTCGCTAAATGGACCTCCCGGACCGTGAGACCGGTGTGGCCGCGTGGAGCGATCTATTTAAGTGCTGAATGAAAAGAACCGATACCTTTTTTTAGTAATCTAAAATTAATATTGCAATACGTCTACACTTAACTTATTATGCAGACAAATAATAAATTAATCATTAATTATAAGCTATTTATTTCGAACAGAATCCATTTAGGTATGTTATAGTAACAATTTTCTTAAGGCGATAAGTACCAAAATAAATTGGGGGCTTTTTCGTAACCATTTATTTCACTATTAGGTAAGTTTATTGACTATTTGATTAATACTCTGACTGAAGGAAAACGCAATTTGGTTAAATTTTCTCGACATAATTTAATTCCGAAAACCCTCTACTTTTATATTTCTTTCTGTCATTCTATAAACTTAAGTTTTAAATTTCATTGCAAAATTGCATTCAAAATGTGCGTATTAGTAATTGAAAACTCTTTCTGAAAATATTTTTTATAGATAGCTTAATTATTTTTTTTAAATGTTTGGTTTGGCGCTTTTATTTTTGTTCTAGCGCATTGTTGCGCTCCCTTTTATGTAATTGACTCTGACACTTTCTTACTCCCACCCAGTTCGCGTTTTACATATTATCACCTTAAGGCCTTACCCCGACCAAACGACCTTGAGCGTTCGGTCCTTCTCTGTCCCGCCGCTCAGCCTCGCTCTGTCCCGCTCCCTGCGCACGCCCCTTCATCAAAAAATTCTCATTTTTTCGGGAATTATTTGAATAAAAAAAGAATAGCGAACTTTAAAAAAAAAATAAAACGTGGATAATTTAGATTTTTAAATTATCTATCCATTAGTGTAATCCTCAAATGATTAGAACGTCATCTTTAGCAAAAGATGCATAGAATCAATCATTTTAGACACTTTTTTACAAGGAGATTTTAAATGTATTTATTTCACATAAAGACAAAAGGAAACGTGCAATGTGAGATGATAGAATATCGAACATTAATATTGTGCTTTTAGATGTAATTTATTACTCTTGATTAATGAGTTAATAGTCTCTGAATAACGCCCTATCGCAAGGTTTTGGTCGGGGGATCGCCTTAATATCTATGTTAGTAGGTACCTAATACTAGACGAAAGTAATTTTAAGTACATAAACTCACACCTTTTTACCATGAGGATAGGCAGAAACACAAAACGCCTACGAAACCTGCTACGAAGGATCGTAGCAGTGGCGTTCTATAGTTAAAGCAAAATGAGTAACTGTATGTAAGGATACATACTCCTTATGGTTTGCTTATAACACCAAAACCACCCCAGAGGTGTAGGTACTTAAGTTGTTCCCCTTTGGTGTTTGTGCCATACCCCGTATCGCTTCACGTACATGACGGTTCATACGATCATGTAGTTACCCTAATAACTAAAGTGCGTTTCACGTAAGAGTTCCCTTCGCCATAACGTTGGCACCATTGCTTTTCATTGCAGGAACGGTTTTTATAGCAATTCTTCAATGAAGAGCAATTGGTGGCAACGTTACGGCGAAGGGAACTCTTACTACATATAATCGTATAAGAGGCTGTTCATCCGCCTAGTGACATAATCAGTGATGGTGGCCGCTTATATACCTAAACTTCTTCCCACGAAAGAATATTAAGGACATTCCTTTCTGAATAAATATTTTTTTGTAAAAACAACTAAGATAACAAACTTTATGAAATTATAGCAGTGGTTATTTTGATTTAGTATCTTTATTTTATTCAAAACAAATGGAATATCAATGATAATGTGCACAATGTGGTCAAAAGTAGTGGAAATTGATTTATCTATCTAATAGATTAGTGATCGAATCTACTAATTTATTGTATTTTATACGAACAGAAGACTAAAAACATTAATATTTTGGCATGTCCGTATTATTCTTTCGTGGAAATAAAAGTGAAGTTTAGGATAGCGCCCGATTATCCGATCACTAGACATAATCCCTAAATCATCCTCTTTGTGATTTCGTCTCAAGTTTATTACAGCAGAATGTAATTAATTAATAAACTGAAAACCAAAAGTTACAAACTGATATAAACTTTCAGTAATTAAAAGCTCTTAGGTAGTTAGGTACCACCTAGTGCTCTTGAAAAGTTTCTCTTTTTAAATGGTTTATAAAATTTGTAGATACCTAGTAGGTAGGTACATTGATATAATGCTCTGAAGTGTTACCGAGCTAAGGTTTCAGTGATATATTGGATGTAACAAAGTCAACACAGTTTTTAAAAACCTTCAACGTTTTAATTAAGGTGTTTTTTAGGTTTAATATCATATTTTAGCTACCTAACCCTTGTAGGGCCTTACCCTGCTCTCCTTAGCTAACGAGAACTGGCGCAAACCTATAGTATTAGATACTAATGACCGTAGGGAGGTATGGCAGAGCAAAGAGCTTCACAGGCGCTTTTACCGGGTCCTACATGGGCCCGATGTAGACTTCTTAGCGTCCATAGCCTGGTTGCGATTCGGTGATCTCTTTGGGGAAACCGAAGGTTTTGTCTTTGCGATTATGGACGAAGTTATGATGACGAACAACTACCGGAAATATATTGTGAAGGACGGCACGGTTGACATCTGTCGGGCATGCCACCGTCCGGGGGAATCAATCCGTCACATTATTTCTGGCTGTTCTCGTCTGGCTAACGGAGACTACTTGCATAGGCACAACCTCGTAGCCAGGATTATCCACCAGCAATTTGCTCTGAAATACAGTCGGAATCGGAAGTACCGTACTATAGGTATGTGCCCGACCCAGTTCTCGAAAATGGCAATATCACGTTGTGTTGGGATCGGTCTATCATCACTGACAGGACTATTGTTGCCAATAAGCCTGACATTGTGGTGATAGATCGATTAGAGCGTCACACAGTGATTGTTGACATAGCGGTCCCGCATGACGAGAACCTCGTGAAAGCTGAAAAAGATAAGCAAATAAAGTATCTTGACCTGGCTCGCGAGGTTGTCAACATGTGGGATGTGGATACAGCAATCATTGTGCCGATAGTCGTGACGGCCAATGGCATAATAGCCAAGAGCCTCGATCAACACCTGAGGAGGCTCTCGTTAGGCGGCTGGATCAAGGGCTTGATCCAGAAAGAGGTACTTCTGGACACGGCGCGTATCTTTAGGAGGTTCCTCTCTCAACAGCCCTGACCACCGGTAGCTTGGACCCTGTTCCCGATACCGGTGGGCTACTATTTTTTATATTTTTAAATGTTTTTATACTTTTTATATTTCAACATTTAAAAATGTAATTTATATGTTTATACTAATGAAATAAAGATAATAATAAATCAACTTTAAAATAAATGGAATATATATTTTCTTGTCTACAATTTTATTAATAGGAATAATTCTCATTTTAATTAATGATGAAACGCTAATAACATATTGGACAACCAATTGGTATCTGGACCTTCTTTACCATTCAATATTTCTGACTTTTCAGCCTTTTATAGAGTATAAAGAAACACCGTAATCTTTGTATGTTATCGTACCATAATTTTCATATCCAACACTTTATTTAATTAATAAAGGGCAGCCAAGAAAAAGAAAAATAAATAAATGTCGCCTGCATGTTAGCTATACCCATAAAACTTGACTGAAAGAGGTCATAGAGTGTTACTAATACCGTTAAGGTATATTATATACTTAGCAAAGGAAAGATTATTATCTTTATATTCATTTGTTTATAAGCTCTGCCCACACTGAGGTAAATCCCGCGCGGGATTTGAAACGCTACTATTTTAACGACTATACCTAAATATTGAACTTGAAGTGAGTTGTCATACAGTAGCCACCAAACTGAACTGAATCCTGTTGTGTGATTGGTCGACGTGACCAATCGACCAACCACGCAACAGGATTCCGTACTGCGCAACCCCATTTTTTTTCCAACTTGCGTGGTGAAGACTGTACACACGGCTACAGATCAAGCTATACATTTCCAGTATAAGCTGATCTCGCATTATATAGGATTTCCTTACAAGGTCAGTGTAAACTGGAAATGTATAGCTTGATGTGTAGCCGTGTGTACATACAGGTAATGCAGGTGGGGCTAGCCACTGGTCCGTGCATACGAAAAGCACCCTTATGGGGGTGAGGCACAAAAGTCGTTGACTGTACCACGTAGAGTCGTAGATGCTAGGGATTGACACCTGCCACAATGGATATGCTCACTTCGATTAAGTTTTCACGGTAAAATTTTTACAGAATAGAGCACCAGTTTTAACAAAATTCTGTACAAGTTAGTCGACACAATAAATTAATTTCAAGCCGCATCCCGCGCGGGATTCCCCTCAATGTGGCCAGAGATTTATAGTTCGAGTGCTTTGAGTGACGTTATGTATTGCAGCGGTTGCTTGTTAGATTTTAAGATTATGCATATTTATGTCAGTAGGGACTAGGGACATAAAAATAAAAAGTTTATGGTAATAATTGCACTGGCCCTACACAACGTCATATTGTAAAGAAACTTATGACTTATTAGAATTACAGTGTAAGGTAAAACTTCCTATAACGTAGAAATTAGTTCAATTTGTTTGGTTTTCCTTATAATCCATACATTGCTATAGCGCAACAGCCATTCTCTATTACGAAGAAATACGTTCATATTTAGACGTGAGTACTTAAATTTAATCCGCATTAGGTATTGTTTATGTTAAACGTTTACAAAAGGGCTTCTGGTGTGTCTTTCTTAGAAATTTCGCCACTTCAAAATTTATAGTGGGACTATAAATCTTTGAGGTGCCAAAATTTCTAAGAAAGACACACCAGAAGGCCAGAGGGTCAATTTCCGTATTTTTAACAACATTCGCAATCTCATCTCAGTCTCAATCTGTCAAAAATTGTATAGCGTACTGTAAAAAAGGTTTGTTTAAATGTCTAATCTTATTGTAAATGTAGTGTAGGTATAGTTTTCTCCGTAGTTTATGCTCCCAAAGTCAGAAGAAGAGAGAGTCAAAGAAAGCAAAAGACAGCTACCCTGACATGTCTAAGAAGGGGGGAAAGAGAGGTCTGCCGTGGAACACTTTAGGCCCGAACTTATGACCTAACTCAAGGTTCAAGTAGTACTTAAAACTAGTTTCAACCAATCAATTGGCTAACTAGCTTTAAGTACCTAATGCTTATGTCTTGAGTCTTGAGTGCGGTTCTGTAATATGGGCGTAAAAGCTCCTAATAATATATAATTACCATTCATCACTGTTTTCATCGAAATCTACAAAAATGTACTATAGTCTGTTTCCGTGTCATTGCAGCTTCGGCGGCTTGCAGACTAACTGGAAGCAGCTGAGTACCAGTATTTACAAGGAGCGCGTAACGACTGTCAAAGATCCACGAATGACAGCCGGCCGACGGCTTAACGTGTTTTCCGAGGCATGGAGGAGTCTCGGTGTGTACAGGCCGCACCTGATAGATTGTCCCGTGTGGCTGTTATTATAACCACGAGCCAATATAGTAATACCCAAAGAAATTGAAAAGAAAACTCACAAACTTGCAATAGGTAAGAAATACTTAATTTACTAAACTCAAAACTAAGTTCAGTTGCCAGTCGGTATAATTGCAGAGTTATTTTCTTAATAAATAGTGTAGAGTTGTATCAACCCCTCTCTCTCTCTCTCTCTCTTGAATTTGTATTATTAGTTTATAACCTATTTATTTACTTCTATACATAGTCTATTTAAAGTTAATTATTCTTCTCATACTGAGCACCTGCCATCAATCTCTTCACCACCCTTGGTTGACTGGTAGAGAATGCCTAAGGCATTAAGTCCGCCTTTGTACAGTTTTTAGTGCGCAAAGTTTAAATAAATAAATAATAAATAAACTGAGAAAATCGATAATGTAAGTAAAATTGGAACTTCAGTTGAGCAACATCCTTTATAAGTACTTACAGAAAATGTTCACATCCAGGGCCCATTTCTCCTAGTTACGCTAAATTGAATTTAGATAATATCTAACTAAGTGCTCCTTTTAGTGTCATTATGGGGCACGAAGTCAAGGCCAGGTATATAATACATTCTCAAAGGTTGAAGACACACAGGTAGGTACTTCGCTTAGTTCTTAGAGCCGGGTGCTGCTATGGTGACACACTCATCATACGTATGGTTTTACTATTCGTCGCCGCGTGCAGCGATAACCTCCTTGCTTAGAATTATTTTAAAGGGGACGATAAAAACTGTCTGACAAATGACCATCATTGGCGTTCTCTGAGGTTCTCATTATCGTCAATAGTAGCATCATATAACTGTGCACGTTTGTTCTAAAGACTTGTGCGTTACAAGGAGGGCTTGTGACTATGTGCCTAATAACAGCGGTCAATAAATCATGTCTGTAAAATCACGTAAATCAGCAAAAAACGGTCATTTGAGACTTATATTAATTATATTGTCCAGGTTTCCTCACGATATTTGTTTTCCTTCACCGATGCTGATGTCCAAGATAAAATATGATATTTGATATAATTTATTGCTTACTTACTGCCTATAGTTATCTAAGTCACAACGACCTTCCAGCCTAGATCTAATACAACAATAAAACGAGGACGAAATAATTCATTCCTTTTATGTGATTCTGTTTTAGGTATATGGCTAATATTTACATAAATTCCTTATAAAAGATACACTAGTACAGTACGACACAACTTAGTTGTAGCATATATTTGAAAATTTGCATTCATTCATTTCAATTTTACGAATGTAGGTATTTGGTTATATGATTTTACAAGTTATTATGTATGCGTAAAGATAATTTTCGCCTAAAGCAATAATAAAGATTGGTGATGTTGAAGGCGCTCACTCAGTTCGGATCATGATCGGTTTGACGAATTTTGCCGATGCTACATCTAAGTTATGTCATACTGTAATAAGAAATGGAACGAATTGCGACAAACAATTCAGTAATTTGGGTCAAGTTAGAGATAGATAGAACCTCTGTTGGGAATCGTTGAAATTAAAGGAGAAAGTAAGAACCTACAAGAGGAGAAATAAATTAATTCCTTGTTTAGTAGCCTTACAGAAGGTTTAAATAAAATTAAACCGTTTGTTGTTTGAAATATTAAATTCTAGCAATGTTTGTTTACGTCTTTTCTTGATATATTAACCAGCTTCTATATTATTATACATGGCAGTGTATACATATTACAAATTAAAAGTCGCTTTTCGTGTCTGTCTGTGTGACAGCGTTGTTCTTCTACGCAACGGATTTTGACGCGGTTTTCACCATTATTTAGGTAGAGAATTTATTCCTAAAACATTAATATTAAATACTACCTTTAGGAAATTATCCCACCGGAACATACAACGGATATAAAAAGTATCCTTTGTCCTATTCCAGGTCATGGTCTACCCGTGTACCAAATTTCATCCAAATCCGTTCAGCCGTTTTATCGTGAAAGCGTAACAAACAAATTCACTTTTGCATTTATTTAAGGCGCAGATTTCCTGAAAACGATCAAAAAGGTGTTTTTTTTAAAGCTGTGTATCTCTTAAACCGTAAATAATTTTGACATGTTAAAAAAATATGATATTTTCAAGGCCTTTTCGCATACAGTGATGGAAGCCAAAACATAATTAAACATACTTTAATTCACCAAAAAAATCTTTAAACATACCTCCTACTAATCTTTAAAAGCTGTTTATCCCTTCATTAGCAATTATAATTATAATTAAAAATATACCATGAAATGTCAAATTCCAAACTGCATCCAGTGATGGATTACTTTTTATTAAATAGTTAATTTCTTATTTCATACGATTTTATTTGCACTTTTACGATTTATTTCCGGTGCGCGTGAGAATCTTCTATCTCGTGCGTCAAACTAGACAGCCATAACGCCATTTCACTTACACACAGAGCTAAACCAAGCTTGGAACCAGGGCCTTAAAGCTAGGATTAGGATAGCATAACATCATGCTTTGTTTTCCCGAATGGTTGGGCAGAGATGTAGGTACTTTAAGAAGGTACCTACTTAAAGTAGGTGCAAACACATTTCACCAGTTATGTTTAAGTCCCATGTAACAGGGGGCGAGCCTATTGCCATCAACCGGGCACAAATCCAGACTCCGGGCTGCTACTGAGAAATTCCAGGTGGAAAAACCCAATATCACCTTGCCCGACCTGGGAAACGAACCCAGGACCTCATGATTAGCAGTTGCGCAGTTGCGCTTACGACCACCAGAACGACAAAGCAGTCCTTTAATGTTAAGGCTCCTCCTCCCTAAAATACGGCGAAACTAAGTAACTTTGTGTCCATCTTTTACAGTAACTATAGCATATTTTTGATAGGAAAAATACACAGCAATCTACAGTACATAAGAAGTGATTTCATGTGTCCTAAAATCTATTTTAGTTTGTAGAACTAAGGAAAAAAAGGAACTAAATCCAGGTCTATTTCTGTCTATTTTTTCTAGTTTTTATCATATTACTCCTACAATTTTCACTAAAACTGTTCATAAAATTATACATTCTTTACAAAATAATAAGGAATGATTTCATGTCATTACTGTTTTAGTCCAATCACTAGATTTTTTGTAAATCGATAATATCGATTTACAAAAAATGCAAAATATGAAGTAGATATCGATTCGATATCTACTTTATATTTTGCAAGCGTTGTGTCATCGCGCTTCTCTTTCTTTTCTATGCAGTCCGACAGTGACCGCGCTTTTTATGGCGGACAAGCCTTAAATTAAACTATCAGGCATTAACTTAGATGTAATTTACATAAATCTCGGTGTTGTGTCAAGTCGTAAAAACCGTGCAAAGCAGGGCGGCCGGTGGGCCGCTAGTTTTCTATAAATCATTTGGCATCTGGCCATCAGGATCATGATGAAATCAATTTATCTGATTAATAAATACTTAAGTACTTAGTCATTAGTAAAATGTAAAGGTCATATATCAAATCCATGGGTTACCTAACTGTTGTAGTATCTTCTATCTATCTATCTATATAAATAAAAAGAGAAGTCCTGACTGACTGATTGACTGACTCATCAACGGCCAGCCCAAAGCCTTGGACCTAGAAAGCTAAAATTTTGCACAGAGGTTCCCCTTTATAAGTAGACAAGGAATAAGGAAGGAATCCCTGGTAGTAGGTACGTTCCCGTGGGATATTATCCGACATCCACGCGGGCGAAGTGCATTATGATACCTACTAACAACAGGTTTAGTTACCATAATTAACCGATGTACCTATAGCCGTCATGAGGCAAACATAAAGGAGAATACTTCGATAGCCTCATTGAAAATCTATCAATCAATCTTCCTAGCCTTTTCCCATCTATGTTGGGGTCGGCTTCCAGTCTAACCGGATGCAGCAGAATACCAGTATTTTATATGGAACAACTGCCTATCTGACCACCACAACCCAATTACTGGGTAATACGATACCCCTTGGTAAGACTGGTTGTCGGACTTTCGGGCTTCTGTCGACCCGTAACGACTGTCAAAACTCCACGAATGACAGCCGGGACCAACGTTCTGAGGCACGGAGGAGTCTCAGTAACGATAGTCACCCATCCACGGACCAACCCCGGCAAGCGTAGCTGTTGTTACTTAGCCACGAGCTCTCTCTCACTGAAAATCTATCGGTACAGATAATTGGTCCCGCAAACAAGCACAACATGTTTGTTTCTACACTAACATTGAGCTAATTCCAAGCTCTTCTATACTAACAAAATGGACTGCAAGTCCGCAATATCCTTCAACTTCTATTAAAAGAGTCTCCGCACAAAATGTCACAACAATATGCCAAAAGATACTCACTTGGATCATAACTCTTATGTTCAATCTGACCATCACAATACAATAAAGTTTGGAACACAACTATAACACAAAAGGCGAAGTGCACACGACCGAGTACCATCTTGCTTGCACTAATAAACGCGAAGAAAAGTCTGTTGTTAGCGCCAACGTTTTATATACGGGGTTTATTTTCTCAAAAACAGAAAAACCGGATTCGGTTCGCTGGAGCGGATTTAAGGTGGGTTTACATTGTGTTTGGAGTTTTCGACCCGCATGTGTCGATTCACTCGGATATTTTTTAAGCTTAAATTTAATGTGCGAAACGTTTTATTAAACTTCTGTTGTCGTCATTTTAAACACTAGTTATGGAACCGAATGAATTGCTCTCAGTAATTCTTGCGAGGTCCTAAGTTACCTTAGCGTTAGGCAGTGTAAGGAGAAACAGACTATTTTTTATTAGAGTTCCGTACCTCGAAAGGAAAATTAGGCAGGGAGGGCTTAAAGGATCACTCGTGTGTCTGTCTGTTGGTCTGTTACAGCCAATCTGCTCTGAATTTAATGAACCCATTAAGTTGACACATATGAATTTCTGAGGCCCATACACGGACGTGTAACGTAAACAAATGAATTTTGGAAGTACTGCACTTTATAACCCGTCGATTTATTATAGTACGTATTTTTTTTTTGGTATTGTACAATATACCCTTTTTAGTGTAATTTTGAAATTTCTAAAAAAACGGGGAACCACAGCTGTACTTTAACACCCGTCGATTTTGTATAGTAGCTATTTTTTTTGGGTAGAATAGACATATATTTAGAAAACCCCAAAGTACGCAAAAAGATAGGCGCCGAGAAAAAAAAAAAATTTCTCATGATTAATGTCGAACGTCTCGAAGATCAAGGTCAAATAAATACATTTGCAGTTGGAATGTATGGGAGAACATGTTTTCAGCTTCAATATTATGTTTGTTCTTGAGATAAATAAAATTCATCCCAACTACGGAACCCGTCATTGTGCACGCACTTGGCCGGTTTTTTAACCGACTTCTAAAAAAGGAGGAGGTTCTCAATTCGGATGTTTGTATTTTTTTTTTAATTATTATTATAGGTATGGTTTATGGTCTACGGAATTCTATGAATACCTTATTGTACTTGAGAGCCAGTAGTATAAGAAAATGACAATTAAATGGCATACCGATAACTATTGTTTTTTGTTTGTGTGTAAATAGCGTATAAGGTACAATTGGGTTGACGTATCCGTGTGGATAAAAACCCCTTATTAATAAAGAACAAAAAAAAAATACTATTGTTTTTTGTTATTTCATTTCAAACATTATTAGTTCATCTATGATTGTTTCCTGATTTATTAAAGTGGTTTACAGCTATTTATTAGATTGACGAAGTTAAAAGGAGTTGATGATTTTAACTTCAGCTACGAAGCTTAGAAAAAAAATAAAGACCAACGACTTCCATTTTTATAGCAGCAGTCCTTGATACAAAAAAAAAATTAAATCACATTCAAAAATAAATTAACTCAAAATTATGAAATAACTTTAATTTCGGAAGTCGGTGTCTTGGGTTCTGTATTTTAGCTTTTTGCCACCGACTTCCGAAATTAAAGTTTTTTTAAAAGTGACTCCCATATTCAAAATTGATTTATTTACATTACACGTCGGTGTTTGGGTCACAGAAACTCATAAGTGTACCAAATTTCAACTTAATCGGTCCATTAGATTCGAAGCAAATTGGCTGTGACAGACGGTCAGACGACAAGACACGAGTGATCCTATAAGGGTTCCATTTTTTTCCTTTTGAGGTATGGAACCCTAAAAAATGAGTTCGATTTTTATGATGATGCTTCTGAACTTGTCTACTCATCGAACAGCGATTTTATTTTCTTTGAAAGTCAATAAAACCGTTGGACCAAAGTCTTTGTTCACTAAAGAAATACGCTGAAAAAAGACGAATTTCACTATTTCGTTCATCCTTAATTAGGTTTGTGGCTGGTTGATAAATGATCTGTGCAAATTTAATGATCTCTTTTTATGAAAAATCGTGAGAGATGAACAGACAAACGGGACCCTTTGTTCAGTGGGTGGGATTCGTGTTAAAGCATTTACCGGGTATTTTTAGAGCATAATATTAGGTGAGTACCTACCTAAGTATAACATAATAAGCAAAATATGACATCACGCCTGTTTCTCCGAATAGGGTTAGGCAGAAGTGTACCTTATAGTAGGAACACCCACATTTCTCCAGTTATGTTTAAGTCAGTATGTAAGCTCGTTGAGGAGCTCGTGGCTAAAGTAATAACAGCCGAAAGAGTCGATCCATCAGGCTAAGCTACGTTACGGGTCGTCAGAAGCCCGAAAGTCTGACAACCAGTCTTACCAAGGGGTATCGTATTAGCCAGTTACTGGGTTGTGGAGGTCAGATAGGCAGTCGCTCCATGTAAAATACTGGTATTCAGCTGCATCCGGTTAGAGTTAGGGGTCGGCTTCCACGACCCCAACGTAGAAGGGAAAAGGCTAGGCAGATTGATTGATTTGTTTAAGTCCCATGTAACGGGGGGTGAGCTTGTTACCATCAATCGGGCAGCGTATATAGAAATGCTAATTCAGTACGTCCCCTCAGGCGGAGACGAATACCTAGAGTTAGCACATTTTCAGTCGTTAAACACACGTAAATGCTAGTATTCAGTAGCATTTACTAAAATTTACGTCTGTTTAACGCCTGGAAATGACTCTATCGTCTCCGCCTGAGGGGACGTACTGAAGTAGCATTTCTATATACGCAATCGGGCACAAAACCAGACTCCGGGCTGCTACTGAAAAATTCCAGATGGAAAACCCAATAACACTTTGCCCGACTCGGGAATCGAATCCAGGTCCTCATGCTCAGCAGTAACGCTTGCTACCACTGCACCAACGAGGCAGTTTATGTATAACATCTTATATACTGTTTTACCTACATTCATAGCAAATAAAGTACTCATTCTCATTCTCAGTTAGCCGACGCGACGTTCGCACGGGACGTAAAAATATCGCGGCGGGATTTTATCGCGCACTGGATTTTAAACTCTCGGTGTTGAGTCGAGTATTGAGAATCCAATATAACAACAACAGAGTGCATCCAAGCGCGTCGAAAAAACACACTGTTGGATTTTCAACTCTCGGCGCTAAGCAGAGCGTTGAAAATCCAGTGCTCGAAAAAGAATCGCCGCGATATTTTTACGTCCGTGCGAACGTCGACTAAAAATATAAGATACGGTAATCTTATTGGTCGTATACGATCGCGTAAAGAGCTTATTGTGGGTCTGTAGGAATAAAAACCTCAAAGCGGATTTCCTAACCGTTATTTTATTCTGCGAAAATAATTCCATTTTCGTCGTTTGGCTTATACCTTCGGCTCATAATGTCATGAATAGATACCTAGAGTTTATTTTGGGTAAATACATATCATACTATTTTTAATGATTCTGTTTTATTACTATTAAATGTCACTGGTATGGTATTATTGAAAAGCTACACGAAGGGTTCCGTACGACCGTACAATATTAAACACTACAATTAAAAAAAATACGTATACCACTTTAATTTTTAACTTTATTTTATTTTTATTAGTTGTTGATATAGCGGCAATAGAAATACACAATCTGTGAAAATTTCAACTGTCTACGCTATTACAGTTCATGAGATACAGTCCGCGGACAGACAGCGGAGGCTTAGTAATGGTTCCGTTTGGCACCCTTCGGGTACGGAACCCTAAAAATGTTTATAGGACAGAGAGGCCGTTGATGGGGGGGTTGGGAGGGGGGGGGGGGCTTCGTTTGTTTCGGCGAGGCATCTCTGGCATCCTGCAATCTATAACTAAATACACAAAATAAAAAGTCCATTATGTTTATCGGCCTCTCGCCACAGATTAATACCTACAGATGGGACACTCCGCAAAATCATTTAAATAAAAAACAGACAACACACAGCCTAAACCTAATTTTCTAGTTGTTCGTGTTCTTTATCTCCAGTGATAAAGAACGAAGTCGAACCTACGAGCGTTGCAACCCTTTAAAGGACAGACTTTTTTATTTTTAACCAAGTTTCTTCTCATTAACTGACTTCCAAAAGGAGGAGGTTCTCAATTCGTCGGAACCTTTTTTTTTTTTTTACTTGAACTGCTAAATCACTATAACCGTAATTTACTTATTTTTAAAAAGAAACACAAAATTTCCTTATAAATCTTTGTCATTTTATTTACATTTAAACCTAAAAATCGGAGTACCTATTTTTTACTTTAATTTTGTATTTTTTATATTTTTATTAATTCTCGGATTTTTCTTATTTTAAAAATTATAATTGTGGCAAATGTTTATCTTTCATTTATTAATGCTACAGTATGTAGGCTTTATGTAGGTATATTTTCAACGCAAACCAGTTTTAATACGACCGAAAACAACGCAAAACACGACGTTTTATCAAGAGATATGAATCAACGAACATAGAGGATGATATATTAGCATATTATGTGCAGCGTTCCATTCACGAAATGCATTATTATGCATAGCATACGTACCTATCCTTTGTAAATAATGAGTTTTGGAAACATTTTGTAAATTCCTACTAAATATCAAGATATTCTGTAGAATGTTTTCCTTAGTTTTGTCGTAGTGTTTATCTAGACTAGACTAAGACATGTTTATCGTTTTGGAACTGCTCGTGTTATACGTCTGTCGATCAATGATGATAATTTTTACCTGCTTCTGTGCTATCTTAAAACTAGCTTGTTTGCAAGCTATAATCTAGCGAAAGATGCCCAAAACCAGAAGAAAAGGATACCTAATCAACTTTTAAGACTCCCGGAGAAAGGTGCGGCGCGAGAACGTAATGCGGTGTCTTTGGATCTGTATTTTAGTTTTTTGCCACCGACTTCCAAAATTAAAGTTATTTTTCACTTTTTAGTGGGTCAGTTTGTAATTTATCTAAGTTACAATCAACGTTACAATAGCTCAATGCCAACTGCTCATCACCTTTTACAAATTATTGCTTTTCCCGATGCAGCGACGTTAATTGTTGAGGAGTTCTCCTAGTAAGAACCAGGAGAACTGGAGCTCCATGGTGAAGTCATCATCACCATTATGCATTTTGACGAGCGTAAATTACTTAGCAACCATATTAAAGTAATCGAATCGCAACCCGTGAAATACTTAGGTATAGGTAATTGAGTAGTTCCGATGGCCAACTGTGGTCTTCATCATCAGTTCCGCTTCACCAAATGGTGCTTTCCGAGAGCAAATGCACGAGTTACTATAAAAAATACCTAAATCGCTATAGGTGTGCCTATAAAGTTTGAGGGTTTCCCTCGATTTCCACAATCCGAATTGATAACCTCCTCCTTTTTTTCAGAAGTCGGTTAAATACAACACTACAAAGTGAAAAAAGTCGGTGTCTGGTTAAATGTATTTTACGTTTTTTGCCACCGAATTCCGATTAAAGTTATTTTTGCCACCGAATTCCGATTAAAGTTATTTTTCACTTTGTAGTGTTGTTTTTTTTTGGAAGCCGGTTGTATTTTTTTGTAAAAAAAAAAATGATTTTTAACTTTTTAGTTGTGGTACCTAACCTACAAAAATTCGAATACCACTAACTTCAAAAGAAACTAGAACATCATCCACATAAAAGTGGGGAAACAATACGTATCATTGAAGCTAACTCAAAAATAACCCAAGCAAAGTTAATAATTTTTATAAGGGACCACCTTTGACGTATAAAACCTCTCGAATAAAACATTTTTAAATCTGACGACACTGTTTATAGTTACGCGTGGTCACACGTAAAAAAAATATACGTGTTGAATTGAGAACCTCCTCCTTTTTTTTCGTCGGTTGAAAACTTCATGGAAATTCTTCTACCAGAATCGCATCGCATCGTCGCCTCGCGCCGGTCTGCTTGGGAGCCTTTATCAGTCCCATGACGTAAAGTATGGATTAATAAGTTCGTATCCTTCTGAGCGACATTCAGTGATGGGTCATGGTGGTCAGTCAAAACGGAGACTGCTTTAGTCAATTACGTCCAAGATACTGTAGTGCAAAAGTGTTTGTTTCTTTGTTTTTACGTTTGAACGCGCAAATCTCTGGATCTATCAGTCGGATTTGAACAATTCTTTTTGCATTTGATAGCCCCTCATTCTTGAGGCTATAGGCTATTTAACATCACGCTAAGACTCTTAGGAGCCAAGTAAAAATAAAAAAAAAGTCAAACAGAACGGTATGCAAAAACACTTCGTTTTTGCCTAGCGTTCTGTCTGACTTTTTTAAAAATAATTAGCTTTTTCACGCGGCTCCGCCCGTGTGGAAGTTTCAAGCGTATTAACTGCAGGAATAAGATTTTTATCCAAACTTTGGTCCCCCATTTCACAGCTTCAGGGCGTGAATTTTGTGCAGGGCGTTTTGGCCATAAATAAGCAGTTTTGGGAGTTTTCGAATAAATCATAAAACATTAAGAAAAAAAAGGTAAGACTTCGTCTAAGACAACCATGGCTTAAATGGTTCTAAATTGTCTGTAATATTCGCCTTAAAGCTTTGCACCCATCTTCCAATCACCCTGTAAGAAGATAGATAGCGCGGCAGGCGATGCGATGACGGGTTGGAACAAAAAATTTCACGCGTACGAAGTCAGGGCTAGAAGCTAGTTAGTTCATAATTCTGCTATACGAGCACCAACAGGTCAATCAACTATAATAAACACAAAGCTGACTCATTTCTAGCCACATCACTGTCGATGTACTTCCTCACACCACCTTTACAATTTTATTGCATTCTTTGAAATGTCAGGCCCTGGTTTAATTATGACAAATAAAACATGTGCTTCTAAATTAAAATAAAGACCTTGGACTGGTTTTAAAACTGCTTGATACTGGAATCATATGTGCTTGTCATTGGTGAGTATGGGGTTCTGAGTTCGATTTCTAGGTCACTCAAAGGCAAGTGTTGTTCAGGTTTTCCATCAGGAATTTCTCAATTGTCTTGTGGTAATAGAGATGGGTGAAATGTATCCTACTAAACCCTCTACATTTCTTCAGGGTATATGTATAAAGTATGAAGGGTAAAATTAAATTAACTAGCAAAACTCCGCAGACGTGATGGCTCAATCCGCCTAGCATTTTCCCAACTACGTTGGGGTCGGCTTCCAGTCTAACCGGATGTAGCTGAATACCAGTATTTTACATGGAGCGACTGCCTATCTGACCTCCACAACCCAGTAACTGGGTAATACGATACCCCTTGGTAAGATTAGTTGTCAGACTTTCGGGCTTCTGACGACCCGTAACGACTGCCAAAGATCCACGAATGACAGCCGGGACCAACGGCTTAACGTGCTTTCCGAGGCACGGAGGAGTCTCGGTATGTAAAGATGGTCACCCATCACGGTCCAACCCCGGCAAGCGTAGCTTAACCTGATGGTTCGACCCGTACGGCTGTTATTACTTAGCCACGAGCTTCTCTCCTCTCGCAGACGTGATGGCTATCAATGTTATAGTCAAACCCTGAAGCTCCGGCGCTCCTAGGTTTAAGAGGAAAGGCGGGTGGCCAGTTAGGTATTTTAAGAAGGTATTGCTGTCGCTCTGCGAGCGCTCCGCCCTCGAATTCGTGCGATAAGGACAACTGCAGATCCGACTAAATAGCCTATGTAAAAAGTCACATTTCGAGGTTTGGCTCTCGCCTATTCCGTCCTCCAATATTGGACCAATTTAAAAGATATTTCATAAACTGAATAAGAAGGATATATACTATGCCCCTATGTTTTTCTTTTTTCGTTAATAGTTGTCAAATTGGTACACTAGGCGTCTGTTGACAGCGGTCTGAATAGGCAATTTTGAGCATTTTTGGAGGGTTCTAGTTCCTATAAAAATAATATATCATCAAAAAGGAAAACATAGGGGCATACAATTAACTAATATTTATATTTCTGTAAAAAATCATTGCTTTATGGTCATTAACCAGAAAGAAAACAGGCGAGAGCGTTTGTATCTTTTTGTATGGAGAAAAGAGCACCCACGTTTCCTCTTAACTAGTCAATCCTCAGGTCTGACTTGAAGTCTTAGTCAAAGCCCAAACAAATGAAGTTTTTCGGCCTCTGACTAAAGAATTTTCGTCAGTTTCATCTTCAATCAATTCTTCAATCTTCAGTTCAATCAGTTTTTTCTTGTTTTACCCATCCCATCACGTCTGTGAAGTTTACACAAAGAAAAATTATATATTCAAAGAGATAAAGATATTTCAAGTGATTACAAATACTGATATTCAGCTGCATCCAGTGAGACTGGAAGCCGACCCCAACATAGTTGGGAAAAGGCTAGGCAGATTGAAATTTCAAGTGATTACAAGTGCAGTTGTAGGTACACTCTGCAACAGAGATAAGTAACCAGTGTTATAGTGTGCGTGACACTACAAAACTGTATTGCTACTGTTAAAACGATTCATTACGTACAGCACACAATGCCCTCACGCACACATCGCGTTCATGTGCGAGTGAGTGCGCTAATGTCTTCTCAATTATAGTATAACATAATTTCGCATTGAAAACTTAAGCGTTCGTAGCCCAACGAATAAGGCATCATACTTCAGAGTACTACTCTGTGAGTTCAAATCTCTGAAGTGATGATTCTTTTTGCGATTTATTATTTTAAGCTAAAGCAATTAGAACATTTTTTGTTAAGAAAATGTTTTATTTATTTAAAATTGCTTAAATAAATAAAACCATTTTTAATAAATATCTTTATTTAAAAAAAAGAACATCACAAGTAAACATGTTTTATTATAAATACAACAATATGTTTAGAACATGCTATTACATCTTTTTATACCATTATATATGTATACAACAATGGGCGGAGTGAATAAACATGTCACATAGATAACAAATAATAATATAATCTGATCCAGTAACAATAACATCACTCACACACTCCTACCTACACAGTACCGCCGACTTAATTTATTATGGCTAAATATGCTGTGAAAGTATTAAGTATTTCGTTTAGGTATCTATTATAAAATAAAGTCGCTTTTCGTGTCTGTCTGTGTGGCCGCGTTGTTCTTCTAACACCACAGATTTTGATGCGGTTTTCACTATCATGATAAATATTTAACTTATATAATATAGAAACCTCCATGTTTTGCCAAGTCGTAAAAACCGTGCGAATCAGGGCCGGGTCGCTAGTTCAGTTATATACAGATGTAAATTACCTACATTTTTGAAAATTAAAATTAAAATAAAAACATTTACCACCTGTATCGGGAACAGTAGGTATTATAATTATTACCAACCATTATTAATTATTTCTAGGAAAATAATAGATATAAAAACGTTAAAATGTCTGAAACTTAAAGGTAGTATATATGTTACGATAAGTCGGTGGTGATTTTCGATGAAGACATTTTTCATCAGTAATTATGACGACATTGTTTTGTCAATCGAAGTGCCGATATTCCGCGATTTTGACGGTGCACGGTAGATAATAAAATTTTACGCATCGGTCTGCAACATGTCAAACCGTCCGCTTGCAGGTGGTTCCGTACAGTTTGCATAGTGACGTTGTGTGCTGCTGCTGTTATCCTGGTCTAAGCGAATGGATCTGATGTATGGGTGGCAACAATCTCACGCACGGTGCCGAGGCGAAACATTTGTGTAAGCCAATGGTGTCGGTCCAGGCAGGCGACGGTTTATTTCGCTTGTCTCAGTGACAATGCACCCACAGTCGAACGTTTTTTCTCTACAAAAAAAAGGTAAAATATTAGGTCTAAACATACACCTCCCAAATTATAAATTAAGAAATAAAAAATACACAATATAAATACAATGCAGAGAATATATATCTATATACTTAAATACAATTGATATATAAGGCTAGTGGTCAGTAATAATGAAAATTAGAATACGATAAAATAGATATAAAAAGGCAGGGCGAGTGACCTAAGTAATACACAATATCATACTTATCACAAATAAAAAATAATATATAATATAATAATGACACTTATTATTTACTTTATTCATTAGTGCACATATAAAATGTCATTTTTTATTTTTTTATAAAAAGTATTAAACAATATTATTATACTTTATTTAGAATATAAATCCTTTGTTTAATTACCATACATGCAATTTACATTTTTAAATGTTTAAAAAAAAATTAAATCTTTTCAAATTGTATTTTATTATTATTTTCTAATCATTTACAAACATATTCATTATTTATATTTTTGAATATTTTATTACAAAACATAGATAAAAAAACTATTACTGTAATACTGTGTAAACCGTTAATGGAAATGATTAAATAATTATCGATATAATGAGTGGCAGTTAACAATATTAGTATTTATTTGTTAACTGCATAGCCACTCATTATACTAAATTCAACTATTCCGGTGTCATTTTCTATTAGATTCAACTATTCATATCCACAATTCGTTAAATGAGATACAACAGACAATCATAATAAAATTACTGGGTGGGATCACGGTGACATAATATGTAAATTAATACATTCTTATTAATAATAATTTCACTCACCGATAGCATTGGGCGCCTTGCGATTTCACTAATAGAAATAATTTTTTGCTCATGCAAAACAATAATCTGAGCTTTTTGAAATCTTATTAAATGATGAATGGTCTAAATTAATCAATATATCACAATCACAAACTTCAAGTGCAAAAGAAAGAGTATATGTGTAGTTGCTAATGCAGACTGACTACATAAGTTCACAATTAAAGGCAGGAATATATTTTTAAAGCGGGTAGTTAGCTTCTAAACTGGGAAATAATTTTAAGTAGGCGAGATACTTGTGGTAGATTCTTAAACTGGTCAGAATATTGCTTTATTCAGTTAGTATATTCATTTTAAATTACGAAATCTCAAAAATAATATTTTAGTAAACTCGTGGCTCGAACTCGGATCATTCTGTCCCTGTAGGTTGAATGCTTACCTTTTGCGCGACGAGAGCAACTGTCCTACATTGCGAAATCATGTTACACTATCATTTAAAAGACGTCAGCGCACTCACTCTATGAAAGGGATGTGTGCGAGGCTGTCATTGTGAGCAGTACGTACAGTAGCGATATAATTTTGTAGTGTGCGTGTCTGGTTACTTAACTCCTTTGCCCTGTGTACCCAAAAAAAAAACTCATCAAATTATTGAATTTTTTGTTTGATAATTTTTAGATATCGATACTTGCATCACGTCTGCAGTTTCGCTAGCTACTTGAATTTGACACGGTGTAAGTTACACCGACGCGCAACCTGTTACCATCATCTCAGCACAAAAAAAAACCGGTCAAGACGAGTCGGACTCGCGCACCGAGGGTTCCGTTCCGATTTCTGAAAGTGTACTATTTAGAGACATCGTTTTATTTTTCCTGTAATCTTTACATAAACTTCTATCACATACAATAATTTCAGATTTTTCTCTTTGAAAACTTCGGAGATAAGCTACGGTACTTTTTTATTAACGGTTTTTTTTTACATTTTTCATCAACAGTCGAAAACTGTGCGGCTTAAAAAAAAATAAAAAAATGTTTGAGAATGTTCAAACAGCGCTCTTTCATATGATACCCCACAGGCCCTAGTAGCCCACTTTGAATTTTTAAGACCTTTTCAGTCCCTGTTGCAAAAAAAAAAATCTTTCTTATTTCCAAAATAGATGGGTAAACATCATCTTAAACTGTTCCAAATTTCAAGTTGATAGCATTAGTAGTTCTTGAGATATCCAGCTGTGACAGACAGACAAACAGACAGACTGACTCACACCATAAGGGTTGCTTTTTACCATTTTGGTACGGAATCCTAAAAGAGAACACTTAATAAAGAAAGTAGTTATTAAAAAAATAAAATCTGCTGCTCCATGCATTTTGACCGTGTAGGTGTTTTTTTATGAACCAGCTCTGCTTTAAAAAATCGATAAAAAAATTACCCTAGGTGGTTTAGAAATATGTCATTGTATGATTGTACTGAATTCATGGTAACAGTTTGTGCGTCGTTGTCCCTTACATCCTGTATAGTGTTTGTTATACAAGATATTCAAGATATTACGAACATATTCAAGATATTCAAGATATTACGGCTCTGTTATTGAATAGCTTCCTCCAGGCTGGAGAGAAATTGCTTATTGCTTGGTATCTGCTTATTTCAATCTCGACTTTGAGAAAGTCCGCTTTACAAGTTTTCCGGTCAGCGTATTGCTCGTGAAACAACGTGAAGGTTTAAGGAAATACTAAAACAGTTTCTTAATAATAAACTTTACGAGAACCTGTCCAACCAAGTTGTTAGCATTTTCTTGACTGCCTGGTTGATCGAGTGTTGCATGTGCCTAATACTTCATCAGTAGTTCAGAAGTCGTTCTATGACGTGGAAAAAGATAATGGATCCATCATGGTTCCGTGGTGAAAAAAGGATTAGGCAGATAGTGCGTGGATAGTGGTCGTATATAGCTACGTCTTACTCTCACACTGGAACCATAATGGATCCATGATCTTTTTTCCCGTCATAATACGGGTCCTGGGTTCGATTCCCAGGCCGGGCAAAGTATCATTGGGTTTTCCATATCGAATTCCGCAGTCGCAGCCCGGAGTCTGGATTTGGGTCCAGTTGATGGTATAGTACCATCTCGCCCCCTAATGACCCCTGTGGGTGTACTACAGGTACCTACACCTCTGCTTTACCCCTCGGGCGGGGAATACAGGCGTGATGTTATGTTTCCTGTTTATCAATCACGTTACTCAAGTTTGAGGGGACTTACGGCGCAAATTTATGTCAGTACACATTATTGTCGGAATTTTTAGGGTTCCTTACCTCAAAAGGAAAAAACGTAACCCTTATATATTTTGATACTCGCAAGTAAATCAAAACCTGTAAGGTACTTCCCGTTGACCAAGAATCATAAAATTTGGCAAGAAGCAAGGTGTTACAGCACAAATAATGGAAAAAGTCCGAAAGTTTTTAATTTATAACTTTATCACATAATTTTTTTTTTTCAGGTACCTATGTCAATCTGTCAAGACCCTTTTTCTCAGAAACTCGTGGAGATATCGAGTTGAAATTTATATCAAATACAAAAAAAAAAATTGGGATTATAATGTTAAGTTTGTTTTTGGGAAAAATTATTTTGACCTACGGAACCCATCATTGTGCGTGGTGCGTGGCACTTGGCCGGTTTTTTCTTTTGTAATGCCACCGTGTCTGCTCTTACTTACTGGTTCATTAAATTATTCATTAAGTTACTGGTATTCCCCAGTTTGTAGACTTCCTGGCTGTCTGTTCAATTATCGTGTGAATTTATTTTGATCCTTAAGAGGAAAGGCGGGTGGCCAGACTTTTGAAAATTAGGTATTTTAAGAAGGTATTGCTGTCGCTCTGCGAGCGCTCCGCCCTCGAATTCGTGCGATAAGAACAACTGCAGATCCGACTAAATAGCCTATGTAAAAAGTCACATTTCGAGGTTTGGCTCTCGCCTATTTCCTCCTCCAATATTGGACCAATTTAAAAGATATTTCATAAACTTAATAAGAAGGATGCCCCTATGTTTTTCTTTTTTCGTTAATAGTTGTCAAATTGGTACACTAGGCGTCTGTTGCCACCGGTCTGAATAGGCAATTTTGAGCATTTTTGGAGGGTTCTAGTTCTTATAAAAATAATATATCATCAAAAAGGAAAACATAGGGGCATACAAGTAACTGATATTTATATTTCTGTAAAAAATCATTGCTTTATGGTCACTAACCAGAAAGAAAACAGACGAGAGCGTTTGTATCTTTTTGTATGGAGAAAGGAGCACCCACGTTTCCTCTTAATCTGGTAGGTATATTAAATGAAATGTAGTTTTTCTGAAGACCATGCAATTTATTTAATTATTTTCATTTTGTTACCGTTTGGCTTAGCTTACATTGTACCTAATTAGTGATAGTTATTTACCCTTTTACTGGTTTACTTATAAACTACCAAACCATGATAATAGGTAGGTACATTTCCGTCTTTTATCATCAACATTAATTTTACACTTCATTTAGGTAGGTATCCAATATAATCTCCTGGACCTGAATCATCAATATTTCGTTCATTTGTTACAGTATTAAATCAACATGTCAAAGGCAAACCAGGAACCCCATTCATTTTCTGATGACAACGATCGTACAATTATTGTACAATTTAAGCAAATTGCCAGTTGCGTAATTGGCTTACTGATTCACCAAAGTTCGTCGACTTCTCGCAAAAGTTTATCACACGCGCAGGAATTATTACATGCATACCTTTGTGTTCTTATGTACACATAACGCAAATGGCTTTTTATTTTACTTTATTACTTGTACCAACATTACAAGATGATAATGCTGAAGAAATATGATTATTGTACGAAAACGTTAATGCCTTAAATGGATTTCGTTTCTTTGGGATTTTGTTACCTTTTTGTAAAGGAATTACTTTTTTGGCTGACTCATGATTTGGTACCTGCTTAGATTTCGACTGGCTGGCGACTTGAGAAAAGTCTCTATGTACAGCTGTAGATAACGATAGGCTGAGATTAATAGATAAATCAATAGGTACATACTTGTACCTACGTAAAATCTGACCGTGATAACTAAGGTGAAGTGATCCGTCATTTTACCTACGGTTTATTCAGTAAAAATCTTACCGTGATAACTTAGGTGAAGTGAGCCGTCATTCTACCTACTGTTTATTCAGTAAAAATCTCACCGTGATAACTTAGGTGAAGTGAGCCGTCATTCTACCTGCGGTCTATTCAGTAAAAATCTTACCGTGATAACTTAGGTTAAGTGAGCCGTCATTTTACCTACGGTTTATTTAGTAAAAAATCTCACCGTGATAACTTAAGTGAAGTGAGCCGTCATTCTACCTGCGGTCTATTCAGTAAAAATCTCAACGTAATAACATAATGTGAAGTGAGCCGTCATTTCAATGCTAGGTATTGACACTATTGACAGCTCACATAAACTCAGTTTTCCCGGTGAGATTTTTACAGAATAGATCGGCTGATTATAGGGATTTCCCACTATTGACAACTCACTTCACGTAAGTTTTCACGGTTAGATTTTTACAGAATAGATCGGCTGATGATAGGGATTCACACTATTGACAAGAAACTTCACCTTAATTCACGGTGAGATTTTTATAGAATAGATCGGCTAATGGTAGGGATTGACACTATTGACAACTCACTTCACGTAAGTTTTCACGGTTACATTTTTACAGAATAGATCGGTGTAGTAGCGATACCAGTACATTTCATGTCGTTAATGTCATTGACCACTTAGGTATATAGATTTTGTAAAACTACATTTTCTGATATAAGTTCGATATGTAGCTACTTGATCGCATTTATTGGGCATATACAAAAATTATTTATTCTTGGAAGCCTTACCCCACCTTTTTTCGCCCTTTTCTCGGGAAGTCGGGATATAAAATGCTTACTTCCATAATAAGATCGATTATACTTAAATCTTGTTAGTCCTTGGGTAACAAAATATAAAACAACATACAACAAATAACAACGTCTTGTGCCGCTAATGAGCTGAGTAAGTTAGTTCAGACAAAGCCAAGCAAAGCATGGTAAATAGGTCAGGGAAAAGGATGACGAAGGTTTTATACTACGTTCAATAGAGATGTATTTCTATTTAAATCTCTGTTCATTATTTATTACGTTTATTTCTTTGTCCCTGTCTATGTTATTGTGAAGAGAACAGCAATGCTGATTGATACCGGAGGTAATTAATTAACAATCGATATCCGAAAGCTTTCAATTTAATACGTTGTAACGGTGAATTGGTTTTCAGTGTCTGTTAATCTTATTGGCAACCAAACAGAACACTTAACATAATCTGAGATTTATTATTCGTTTAATTAAAGGCTCATAAAAATTATCTATATAAATAAAAAGAGAAATCCTGACTGACTGACTGACTGGCTGTCTGACTGATTGACTCATCAACGCCCAGCCCAAACGCTTGAACCTAGAAAGCTGAAATTTTGCACAGGGGGACTATGGAAGTATTCTTGGTAGCACGTTCCCGTGGGATATTTTCCGACATCCACGGTAGCGAAGCCGCGCGGGAAGTGCTAGTTTCAAATACGCATAGTTGTGATACTGATTGGTGCTTATAAAATCGTTACTATATCCCGGCCGCGTGACTTATCTGTGCACTTCGCTGGAATACATTTTTAAAAAATATTTTATGTTTTTATATTTATTACTAGCTGCGCCCCGCGGTTTCTGTTTATATTTTTAGCGGGTGATAAAAAGTAGCCTATGTGTTAATCCAGGGTATAAGCTATCTACATACCAAATTTCATTCAAATCGGTCGGGCCGTTTGAGCGTGAAGAAGTAACAAACATACACACACAGACTCACAAACTTTCACCTTTATAATATTAGTGTGATTACGATACAATCTTTACCCACGCATGTTGAAAAAAAAATCATAAAAATATTTTTAGGAAATTAACTTTTTTTGCAAAGAGTACTGTCAGAGTTACGTCCGCGTCACAGCGCGAAGTGCTCATCAGTTAAGCTGCACGGGTAGTATATTGTAATTATAATTTTAAATAATTCTAGTGGTCGCAAGCGCTACTGCTGACCGTGAGGTCCTGGGTTCGATTCCCAGGTCGTCAAAAAAATGTTGTTGGGCTTCTCCATCTGGAATTTCTCAGTAGCCCGGAGTCTGGATTTGTGCCCGGTTGATGGCAATAGGCTCGCCCCCTGTTACATGGAACTCAAACATAACTGGCGAAATGAGTATAGGTATACCTCTGCCCAAACCTACGTTCCTTCGGGGCGTAATGTTATGATAATTTAAAAAAACTTTTTAACAAAAAAAAAAACCGACTTCCAAAAATCACTATAAAGTGAAAAATAACTTTGATTTCGGAAGTCGGTGTCTTTCGTTTTTTATTTACTTTCTTTTTTTTTGCCACCGACTTCCGAAATCAAAGTTATTTTTCACTTTGTAGTGATTTTTGGAAGTCGGTTTTTTTTTTTTGTTAAAAAGTTTTTATTTCTCGCTTTTTAGTGGGTCTGTTTATAATTTGTATAAGTAACAATAGTGTAATGTCAAGTGCTCATCACATGTTACAAAATATTGCTTTTCCCGATGCTGGGACGTTAATTGCTGAGGAGTTCTGCTGGTAAGACCCAGGAGAACTCCTCAACAACCACTCACCACATGCATTGTGTGACGAGCGGAAATTGCTTAGCAACCATATTAAAGTAATCGCATCGCAACCCGTGAAATATGTATCATGGAGTAGTTCCGGTAGCCATGTGTGGTCTTCATCATCAGTTCCACTTCACCAAGTGGTGCTTTCCGAGAGCAAATGCACGAGCTACTATAAAAAATACCCAAATCGCTATAGGTATTCCTATAATATTTAAAGAGTTCCTTCGATTTCTCCAGGACACCATCATCAGAACTGGATTTTGACAAAAATGGGACCATTTGGGAAGTATACCCTTTCCAACAAAAAAATATTTTTTCAAATCGGTTGGCAAGCGACGGAGTTATGCGCGAACAATCATTAAAAAAAAAAAAATACAAACATCCGAATTGAGAACCTCCTCCTTTTTTAGAAGTCGGTTAAAAAAGCAGTTTGCTCTTTAGGAAGTAGGTACCTACCTATTTTATGCCTAACAGAAACATCAACTCAGGAATAATTTTTTTTTTAGTTTTCGCATTTCTTGTGATTCTTTAAAACTAATTCACTATAGTGTACACAGACAATCTTTGTTTAGGCACACAACGGACATTACCTTTAAAAGCATTTGCCGAAAAGGGTTTATGTTTATTTTGTAGGTCCACGCTTTGGACTCGAAAAAAGAGAATAACAAAAGAGTTTTGTTTTTATAACAAGGCAATACCTTGCGAGAATTTTCTTTCGAGTTTGATTAAATTATAATTCCAATTTCCGTCTTAGGCCGTGTCTCCTGCGCGTGTTTTTTCGAAAAACTACACAAAAACATGGAAACTAAAAGGCGTGGCCATGGCCGTACACATTTGTGTATGCAAATACGATGTTTTTGGTTTCCGACACACATAATCAGCCTATAATGAGCCTGTGTCCCGGCCACGGCTGGGACACAGGCTTCCTCTCAGTGAGAGAGACTGGGCAGTAATCCACCACGCAGGCACAGTGCGGGTTGGTAGATGTTGGCGAATTTTTGGTTCTAGGACATGCCGGCAGGGTTTCCTCGCGATGTTTTCCTTCACCGTTTTGGGAACATTGGTGATGAAATTATTTACACAAAGTAAAGCACCTGCCTGAATACGAACCCACCACCTACAACTATGTAAGTCGGGGCCGTTACCACTGGCCCACCACTGCTCTTACTGGACCACCATTGCTCTTACTGGGCTACCACTGCTCTTACTGGACCACCACTGCTCTTACTATGTTTTCCGAGCTGCATGGAAAACATCCCCATGCGGGGGAAGGGGAAAGAGTTTGTTTTATTTTCAAATGCCGCGCGTACAAGTGCCGCGCACATCTATTGTCAAACTGACAGCACGTCTTCCTCGTCGGAACTCATTACGACATCTACACAAAATGTGTACCTAATTAAAAATATGCGAATACACAGGAGACAGTTTGTGTATGAAAACAAATGTTTATGTGTAAGGTTTTTGTGGAATGTTTCGCAAAAAGACGCGCAGGAGACACGGCTTTAGTAAGAAATAAAAACGTCTTCAATTTTCCTTTGAGTATCCGCCCGCGCCTTCCGTGGTACTGAAACAGATCTTTGTAGAATTATTCCTATGAAACTTTGAAGATGATTAATGAAGTTTGTGGCTTCACAAAGAAGTAACCGGTATCTATTGCGGTGGTGATAATTCATGTTTGCTGAGGGCGCTATAACCCCCTTTAATTATCGGATCATGAGCAAAATTGTTAATTGTTTAATTTTGGATTCGTAAGCAAGATTCGGTTTAACTTTAAGACGCAGATATATGCCAACGGCCTTAAGTGGTTGAGGCGGCATAGCTTGCTTGTTTTGTGATAAGCTCACGCAACGCGTCTTACGTCCACCCAGTAATAGGACATGCCCATCAAAGAGCGCTGTCCCAAATTATACGCATTATTAATTTATTATTCATAAAACAAAAGCTATTATATTAAAACACGTATACTAAAAGATAAACAGTAAAATTATTTTTAAAATGGAGAAGGTTTCATAAAAATGCGCATTATAGTTTTAGCGTGATTCTCAGTTTTTGTTCTAAAATATTAACATATTAAGTTATTAAAAAAATTCTCTAATTCAATATAAATATTTTTTCCAAATCAATAACCTACTCGTTCGTGATCTTCAGTTTAAAATCATTAAGAGTCGTTTATCGTCGCCTTAATATTTATGAAATAAATACTTCAAACATTTCCTGGAAATAATTCTGTTACGAATAGGTATCATGTTGTCAGGGTAGATTAAATTCTTTCTACTTAATATCTTAAAAATCCGAGTTTTTGTTATAATAAGTTTTATTATTATGCCATAGGCTCATAAATAAAACACTGAAATAGTGTTTCAACATATTAGTAGGCACCAACATACATTAGATATGTATGTTGGTGCCTACTAATATGTTGAAACACTATTTCAGTGTTTTTTAGACCTGAAGCATGATTATTATGCCTTGGATGTTATTCTGGATTCATTAGGGTTCCGAACCCGAAGGCTAGGTACCATATTATTAAACCCCGCTGTCCGTCCGTCCGTCCGTCTGTCTGTCACAGGGCTGTTTCTCATGAACCGTAATAGATAGACATTTGAAATTTTCACAGATGTGCACAACAAATACCATAAAATAAAGTTCAAAATTAAGGTAAATAAAAAACAACAAATATATACAAAAAAAAAATGTATACAATAAACTTTTCATTTTGAAAAAAAAAATTCTTAGCATAGCATGTGGGGTGTCATTGCCTAGAACTCATCGAGTAAAGTACAAATATATTTTTTCTTTTTTTTTGTCTTCAAAATTTAAGAAATAGGGAGCCATTTTTGTACGAGCTCTATCGCAATAAGTTAAGAATTTGAAACTTCTGTACGGTACGAAATTTCTTCTCGTAGGTATATCATGTGTACCCTATGTAACCTACCATACTGTGTTTAATCAAAAAATACTAAAAACGCCGATTATAAATCGGCTGTATTGCTTGTTTAAGACCTTTTCTTGTGTACCCATTTCGGCAAATTAATAAATGATTTTATTTGATTTGATTTGATTTGAATCGGCGTTTTTAGTAAATACAAAGTTATCTTTGTGATTTTTAAAATTTAAGATGAAAAATATTCTTCGTTTAGTATTTTACCATAAAAATAAAATAAAGTTAAAAATTGAAGGGGTTCCCATTAAGAAACGTGTTCTTTTAAAATGAAGTAGGTACCTACTTTAAAAAAATATGTGTTAGATAGATACTTAGAAGATAGAACACTCTTTATTATCCACATCATAAAAATAACACATATAAATGTTGAAATTTTACATAGGGTGACTCAATGGGCGGTCTTACCACTAAAAGCGATTTTTAAACATTATAACGATGGTACGGAACACTTCGTGTGCGAGTCCGACTCGCACTTGGCTGGTTTTTTACCTAACTTTGTCTGCATTCACACCGTCAGTGACAAAACACTGCTTTCACTGTAATTGTAGAAGTTTTGTGATTTGTGAGTTTTTTACAGAATAGGACTGCACTGCAGAATTCAAGTCAGTCTTTTGCTTTTGCCAAAATTTATGATCACCACGAATGCTTCTCATAGCAAGTTTGCTTTTATCAACATTATGCTATTCGGCAGTTTCAGGCTGTACTGCATAATAACATATTCAGTTCAAGAATTAATTTTGTGAAACAACAAAGCCAACCGAAGAATCTACATAGTGTAACATAGTGTGTGGCTTTGTTTGGCTCGTGCCTATAATATCGGCAAAACCCCAGAATATGTAGATGTTCTGTGGGCAAAATCCTAGCTTACCTACGAGTTCCGACCAGTTGCTGCTTGGCTGCTAGAGATTACGTTTCATCCTCGGTTCGCTGGTTACTGTTTACTGGGACGAATATAGAAGGCACGTGAGACAAGGACGGGACGCAGACGCGGTGTCTCTTTCACTTACTTAGGTATCCTTCACACACATTTTGTGAAAACATGCAGAAAGGATAGCAAGCGTGTCACTTTTCCATTTGCATACTATTGCCGCGACTGCGTCCCGTCCTCGTTTGACGTCCCTTCTGTCTGGCCCGCGCCTAACTCGGCATTTTTGCATGTAGTTATGCGGAGCACTCAGTTTCTAATTAAGTTTTTACGACTGACGGACAAGTCTAGTAGTGCTGCTTGTGAGGGATCTCGTATTGGGAAGGGAAATGTGGGTAGGCTGAATGACCACCCTATCAACTTCAAAGAAAAAACAAAATATTTAAATATCACTTTTCGACGTCAACAACCTTTGATGTGTTCCAGCACAAGAGACTTTGCACTTTTGTATACCACCACCGTTTTGAGAGCAGTGGTGATGAAAATAATTTACACAAAGTAAAGTGCCTGTCAGGGTTAGAACCTACGTCCTACAATTCGTAAGTCGCGGTCGTTACCATTGGGTCACCATTGCTCACTGGGCTAACACTGCCATCTCAAATGGATGAATCTTGATGGATCTTGATAATATCTTTGAAGGCATCAACCTATGCACATTAACAGTCCAAAGCATCCATTAATTAAAATGTGATGCCTTACATTTATCACTCTGTCACCTCAATCCATTAACATAACAGTGCAACACTTGTAGATACTGCAAAACCACGTACAGAAAATGTTTCAATTTCGAGATGTTCTCGATTTAACATGATGTATGGTTTTGCAGATTGCACTAACGGACTGTCAGCTAGAAACCGCTGTGAATATACGTATTTTGACAGTTATTGATAGATAGATCCCGACGCCATTTTGTGCCGTAGAATCCAGAGTATCTAACAAACTCCCAATTTGCAGATAGAAACAGCGAAAATACGTGCCCTGCTTTCAGGATTGTTTGCGAAATTCAGGAGAACCGCTATAGATTTTCCAAACTTTTACTTCACCTGCTCACCGTAGGCCCAGCTGCTAGCCGGACGCAACAAGACTCTAATCTTAACATCTAAAGCTGCCGGAATTTCAATTAATCTTCGTACTGAAATACTGTGAAACAGCGAAGTGAGAAGTTGAAGACAGATGGCGACAACGTGGTGTCTAGGTTTTCCACTCTCATATCGTCGCTAATTTAACTAACTGACGTATCTGACATTTTGGACTAACCCGATAGCCAACCTAACTATAGTAATTCGATACATTTTCCATGTCGATTCGATCTGTCTAATCGGCGTATCTGTACCTATGCCTTACGGTCCCCATGATAATGCAAAAATCGAGACCGATATATCTATAGTTTACAAAAAAAAAGAAAAAAAAAATAGCTTGCCCTTTAAAATTTTCTTCGAATCAGTTACGTCAGATTAGCGACGATATTATGTGAAAAAAAAAATACATTTGTGGTACAATCAAATGGTGGATGGATGGTTGTGTGTTGGAGTTGTGGTTGTGGTTGTGGTGGTGTGTGTTGTTGTTGTGGTACAATTTACTGAACATCCGGTGTAAAAATGTCACAACTGTACTTATTTTAGAAGTGAAAACCTATAGGTGCGTTGAGCGATTTTTGGTAGGGGGAATCTTACGGGCTGCCGTCACCGCGTCACCGCAACATGCTGGGCACAGTTTTACGTTTAAGTTTTCACTTCTATTGACTGCCAATTTTTAGGGTTCCGTACCTCAGAAGGTAAAAACGGAACCCTTCTAGGATCACTTCGTTGTCCGTGTCTGTCTGTCCGTCAAGACCCTTTTTCTCAGGAACGCGGTGAAGTCTATGATCCCTTGGTGTTATAAAATCAAGCTTCAAAGTCAACGCAATAAAAATACGAATACTCGAGAGTAAATCAAAACCAATAGGTTACTTTCCGTTCACCTAGATTATGTGGAAAGAAGCAAGGTCTCGCAGCACAAGTAAAGGAAAAAGTCCGAAAATCGATAATTTGTAATTTTACACACAAACATTTTTTTTTGGGATTACAAGCTAAAATTGTCAATTCAACTACAATGTTAAGTTAGTTTTTGTGATAAATTCTTTTCAACTACGGAACCCTTTATTATGCGTGGTCCGACACGCACTTGGCTGGTTTTTTAGGGTTCCGTACCTCAAAAGGAAAAAAACGGAACCCTTATAGGATCACTCGTGTGTCTGTCTGTCCGTCTGTCACAGCCAATTTGCTCCGAATATAATGGACCAATTAAGTTCAAATTTGGTACACATATGGATTTCTGTGACCCAAACACGTACAGCTAAAGGAAATATACGAATTTTGAATATGAGAGTCACTTTTAGGGGGAAAATAAGAAAATTTAAAAAAAAAGTTTTGTAAACTGTACCGTGTGACATATCAAATGAAAGGGCTTACTATGAGGGTCTCAAATATATTTTTTTTATAATTTTAAAGTATATTGTTTTAGAGTTATTTAAGAAAGTTGACGAAAATTGACCATTCCCCCCCCCCTTATCTCCGAAACTACTGAGACTAAAATTTTGAAAAAAATATAGAAAATAGTTCTATGCCTGTAGATTACAGGAAAACCTATAAGAAGTCTCTGGTCTTAAAATAACATGGTAAATCTATATATATAAAAAAATCAAAGTCCTGACTGAGTCACTGACTAATATATCAACGCACAGCCCAAACCAATAGACCTAGAGACTTGAAATTTTGCACATAGATACCTTATATAGTGTAAACATCCACTAAGGAAGGATTTTTGAAAATTCCATCCCTAAGGGGGTAAAAAAGGGGATGAAAGTTTGTATGAAAAATCCTATCCCTTGAGTTAATAGACTTGAAACTTAGCACGAATATTCATCTAAGTAAATTATAAAGTTTATCATTTTTAGTATTCCTAAACTACCCCCTAAGGAGGGATTGGGGGTGTCAAAGTTTGTATGGAAGAACATTAACACGCGGTCCGATTAACTCAAAACTCAGTTTTTATACTTGAGACCAAAAATTAAGACTAACGTGTATCAGGGTTTTCCAGAAATCTACCCCTAAGGGGTAAAAAGTTAATTTTATAGCGGAGGATTTTATTGGGGGCTTGATTAACTCTAAAATTGGTGTAAATAATGTTTGAGTCAAGTTATGGAAACATACCAGACGATTTTTGAAATTCTTTATTTGTGTTCGTGAAAACAGAGATACCTACAGTTTATATGAAAAATCTTATTAATTTGGTTAATGAACTTGAAACTTTGCACAAATACTTGCATAAGTAATTAATAATGTTTGTCATTATTCGTTTTTCAAAATTACGCCTCAAATGAGGTTTAGGGATGTTAAAGTTTGTATAGAAGTATTTTAAAGCGCAGTCCGATTAAAAAAATGGTACTTTGAGTCAAGTTAGGAAACTTGCCAAACGAATTTTCACCGATTTTGACGACTGATGCTGATGAGGCTGATGTTTTAAGGAGTAACTTAGGCTATTTTTATTTTAGAAAAATAATTAGGGTTCCGCGCAAGAAAATTAAAATCCATGAAATCGGACAACCACGTACAGTCCAGTACAAACTTACTAAGCCTCCGCTGTCTATTACGGCTATAACAACAAATAATAAAAATAAAGCAAAGTTAAAAATGTAAGGGGTCGATCCCCATACAATAAACTTTTCATTTTGAAAAAAAAAATAAAAATTTTAATCTAGCATGTGTGTCATCGTCTAGAACTCATTGGGTAGAGTACAAACATATTTTTTTTAATCTTTTAAAATTAAGAAATAGGGGGCCGCAAAAGTTGTAAATTTTAGACCATTTTTGTACGAGCTCTAGCGCAACAATTCAACAAATTAGGAATTTGAAACTTCTTTATACCATGTAGGTACCATGACTACTGTATTTAATCAACAATACTGAAAACGGCGATTCATAAGGTATTTTGTTTAAACATGGGTGATTTTCTGCAACTGCAAAAAATAACCTTGTAATTCACAGTATAGATAGAAGATAGATAGAATACTCTTTATTATGCACACCATAAAAATTACAGATATAAATGTTGAAATTTTACATAGGGTGACACAATGACACAACACAGTATCATTATAAAATAAGTAAAAAGTTATCTTTGCGTTAAACATATAATATGGTACGGAACCCTTCGTGCGCGAGTCTGACTCGCACTTGACCGGTTTTTTTTTTCAACATGAGTTTTGTAAGGGTTGTTTACTAGTGGTTAAAGGTGACAGCCTAGCTGTGTAGTAGGTAGTAAAATGCTTATAACATGAGTTCGCTTGAGGAATCCAATCAGCGCTATAGAGTGCTTCAAATCAACCAATACACAGAAATTAATACAGCAGACGTTCGCGTGTATAAAGTCACGCTTTTATCTTTCATAACTGATAATAAGCCCCCCCCCCACCCCTGCCGTATTACCTCAGCACATTTTCCTTATTCCATGATAATAAAGAACAATATCACCTGACATCCAGCTGACTGAGGAAAATGGTGTTTTCTAATATTTAGCGAACATTAATCAAAGTAAAAGATTCCTTTGTTTCAGTTACCTGAGACAGCGGGCCGTACTGTAATGGCTTAGGAACGTAGGAGAAATAAAATTTAAACTATAAATACGGAATTATCTAGAAGGTTTTTGTGCGTAAACTCCAAAGAGAGATAAAGAAAAGATGAATTTGGCCGTTTGACCAAAGTCAAATTAAAACTGTTTTTTTCTGCCCATGGGTACCGTAAATGGCGACTCGCTTGAGGTACTAGCATTCTTAAAAAAAAAGCGGGCGAGTGAGTGTCGGACCACGCAAAATAAAGGGTTCTGTAGTTAAAAATAATTTATCACAAAAACAAACTTCATTAGGTCATTATTATAGTTGAAAAACTAAAAATCCAACAAAAAAATTTTTTTCGCGCTTTTTCTTTACTTGTGCTGTAAGACCTTACTTCATGCCAAATTTCATGATTCTGGGTCAACAGGAAGTACCTACTATAGGTTTTGATTTACATGCGAGTATCAAAATATGTCGCATAAATGTATATAATATCATCTATTTTTTTACTGCGTTGACTTAAAAGCTTGATTTTTTAGAGCTCCAAGGGACCATAGACCTACGTATTTGATATTAATTTCAACTTGATACCTCCACTCGTACCTGAGAAAAAGAGTCTTGACGGACGGACTGACAGATAGACCGACAATTAGTGATCCTATAAGGATTCCGTTTTTTCCTTTTGAGGTACGGAACCCTAAAAAATCCAATCAGATGTACCTACCCCGTAAGGGCGGTAAATTGGTAATGTGAAGTGTCAGATCAAATAATAATAATAATTAAAAAAACCGGGCAAGTGCGTGTCGGACCACGCACAATGATGGGTTTTGTGAGCAGTGTTAATGTGGGAATTAGTGATATAGGTTGGTATACATTTGACTCAATCACAAATAGCTACGAGAAGTAAAACCATTCTACACAGAGTCAACTATGTGGAAGTGGGTACATAATCAGCTGTAGTCACTTGAAATTATCTATACAAACAGAAAATCTTTTATTTTGTGTCAATTAATGACGTCTGCGAAGTTACGCTATGTAATTTAATTTGACCTTGTATACCAAAAGCTCTCGCCACGACCATCCGTAGCACGGCAAGACCGCCGATTGTGTCCCCTGTGTCAAATTTCTACATTTTATATCTGCAATTTGTATGGTGTAGGTAATTTCTCGCCGACTAGGCGACTGGTCGAGACTTTTCCATGTCACCGGAATTGGCCTCCTGGAGGCCAATTCCGGTGACATGGAAATTATCTCCACTGTCGAAATATCAGTCGAGAAACTGCTTATCTCAGTCGAAAACGAAAAAATGCTATTCTAACGATCTCCATTCATAAATTTTTCGATCGCAAACCAGCGAGATATCACGGCTGGTCCTAAGGTATGGAGATATGAAATCTCCGTTGGAACATCTGTCAAAATTTACATTCGTAGGTTTATATTCGTATTTTTTTTTGGTACCTACATGTAGAGGCTTAGGGGTTTATGAGTTTCATAAAGGGGGCCAAATTTTTATTATTTTTGCGATAGAACACACCGTTTTCGAGATATAAGCAAAAGAAAAAAAAAAAACAGTACTGTTTTTGCACTTGAAGTCAAGGTTGGTGTGAATTTTAGTTCATGACAACTCATTTTATTCCACACCTTTTTAATCGCGATTAAAAATAGTCTTATATAATATGAAAATTAAAACCTACTTATGTCAGAAAAAGGACACAAATCATGCGAAATGCGTTTCTGATCACGCTACTTTGCAATTACTATTTTCAGTACCTAAGTAATTATAAAAAAAAAACATAGTTAGAGAAACACAATATAGTTACTAAAATTATCTTTTATAATGTGTTTGCTTGGATTTAATAAATTAAACACGTCATTAATACTAAAAAAACCAAAACGTAGCATAATCGATTATAATCAAAGTGAATCGATAAAAATGGAACGTCATTTAGACTAGATTATTTTCTGCGTTGTAAATCTTTCTCCATTGTCAACCAGAATACGGTTTTTTGATAGTATCGAGATTTGAACCGGTCATTGATGCGGAGATTTGAAACAGAGATTTATCTCCATGGTCGTGATATCTAGCTCGAGCACGGAATTGAGGCCCAGAGGGCTGGCTTGTTCTTTGGCCAAATAATTAGCATTGCCATTCAACGTGGCAATGCTGCCAGTCTCCTGGGCACGTTTCCGGATGACATCGATGCGGACGAGTACTTCGACGCATAAGTGTCCTTTTGTTTTTGTATTTATTTGTATAGTTAGTTAGTTATTTGTACCTAGTATAAATAGTGTTAATTTGTATATTGTACATAAGTGTAGGTACATAACAGTCTGTTCCAGAGAATGTCTTTTATATTCTATTCTCCCAAAAATATTCGCATACACCAATATACGTTCGTTTAATAACATTACCCTATTCTTCTCCATATTTATTGGAACCCTTTGAAAGATTTTATCACGCGATTCTAAATCGAAGGCAGTAAAGTTCAAGATATATTTACCCAGTCATCAAACGTGAAAGGTAAGTACATCTTATCTCAAAAATGTATGAGCTCTCGATATAGATAGGTACTAGATTAGTCTCTGGCTTCGCTCGCGAAGACCTAACAAATACTTGACCAGGGAATATAAGAATAGTACTTATGTGTCATGGATTCATGGCGCCTGCCTGTATGAATAGGCTTTCCCGAGCAAATAAATCACGTGCTTAGGTAGTGGTTTTCAAGGAATAGACGGACTAGCAAACAAACGGACAAAGACGTTGTATTTTGTAGTATTTTATGTAAGTACCTCAATCAATCTGCCTATCCTTTTCGCAACTATGTTGGGGTTGGCTTCCAGTCTAACCAGATGCAACTGAATACCAGTATTTTACATGGAGTGGCTGCCTATCTGACCTTCACAACCCAGTAACTGAGTAATACGATACCCCTTGGTAAGATTGGTTGTCAGACTTTCGGGCTTCTGACGACCCGTACTGACTGTGAATGATCCACGAATGACAGCTGGGACTGCTAAACGTGTTTTCCGAGGCACGTAGGAGTACCGTTATGTAAAGATGGTCACCCAACTACGGACAACCCCGGCAAGCGTATATAGCCTAGCCAGATGGATCGACCCGTGCGGCTGTTATTACTTAGCCACGAGCTCCTCCCCGTAGTATTTTATATATAAGAGCGAAGTATTTTATGTAGGTACCTAAGAGCTACAATTTCTTTTTAAATACACTTTTAAATTGGTTATCAATCAATTTTAAGGACGTCGATTTTTTTTCTCAAACTTTGAGTTTTTTGTAATTTAATCATTTCATTTCAGAATAAAAACATTCCGTACATTGTTAGTAAATATAGTTTTATCCCTATGTTAGTACATACAATTATGAATGAATTATATATTTATTCATTACTATTTACAGTTGATCTGCTGTGTCCCAGCAGTGGGAACATTATAGGCTGATATGTGATTTACAGTTGATCAGATTATTATTATTTAATATTATAAAGGGCACCTCCGGATCCGTGGACGGTATTCCAGTGCCTCACAATCGGGCAATCAACCGCTCGCTTGGCGCTGCTTCGCACGTATAGCATTGATCTTAGGTGGATATTTAAACGGTTTACGGCCGCAGGAAGCTTTCATCTTGCTCTTGAGGTACGTAGTTCACGATCGATCGATTATCTTTATGTAATGAGGGGATCTGTTGTTAATTGCCACTTGCCCTGAAGGCAGGCTTGAGAGTTATGAAACAATTAAGAAATTACATAGACTTGTTTGCAATATTGATAACGTTTGAAGTACTGTTTCCTGGTATTGGTTTGGCAATAGACTCTGTTGCCATCGAACACCTATTTAATCTTCAATTACATAACATACTAGCTTTTGCCAGCGGCTTCGCCCGCGTGGATGTCGGAAAATATCCCACGGGAACTTACTACTGGGAATTCCTTCCTTGTTCCTTGTCTATATTATAAAGGGAACCTCTGTGCAAAATTTCAGCTTTCTAGGTTCATGGGTTTGGGCTGGGCGTTGATGACTCAGTCAATCAGTCAGTCAGTCAGTCAGTACTTCTCTTTTTATCTATATAAATAAAAAGAGAGGTTTTCAACTACTTCTTCTTGAATTTATTTTGTTGAATCTGGTTCGAAAGCATTACGAAAATTTTCTTTTCATTAAAATGTGACGTTGACTCTGGATTTACCCAATCACTATTCAAAGGAACTTTTGGAGGCACAACTAATGCATCAACCGATATGTGTTTGACGAACAAAATTCTCTCGTGTCCCAAGTGCTCCAATATGTCTACATTATAGGGATATCGAAATGTTTGAACAAATAGATCAATCTATTATCTAGACTTCTATGTTCTATGTTAAGGGTTTGGTTTCCGCACTTAGTCCTTCATGTGGACCATTGTGCGTGATTATCTAGACTTATATCAAGTTCAAATCCTATTTAAGACTTGGTAAATATTTACTAACTAGCTTTTGCCCGCGACTTCGTCCGCGTTTCCGTCGTTTTTCTAAAAAAGTACCATATGTCCTTCCTCACGGTTCAGTGGTTTTGATGTAACAGACAGATTAACTTTCGTATTTTAGTAGGGAAATATAATATGTCAATCCACAATACTGTTGAAAAATATCGCAATAAGGAACCGCAGAATATTATTATTAATAGCTGTGCCCGCGACTCCGTCAGCGTGTAGTTCCTTGTATGTTATTAAGTTAATGTATTGGACTGCTAAGCTATCGGGAGTTACACGTGTTATTGTGAGTCAACCATAAAAGATAGACATATGCTGTTGTGGGATATTTTTTAGATAATTTTATGTAGAACGTTTCCGTCATAAATGATTTCTATGTAGCTTTAACCATTAAGGCTGCACACGCGACGGAAGCTTAAAAAATTGAGCAACTTCTCCCGTTTTCCCAACATTTTCCTTAACTACTCTGTTCCTATTGATTGTAGCGTGATGAAAAGTATACTATAACCTCTCCAGGAGTATGAAGAATAATTGTACCAAGTTTCGTTAAAATCCGTCGAGTAGAGAAGAGTAAACAAAAATGTTTCTATAAGGAACATACAGACAGACAGACAGACAGACAAAAATTTTACTGATTGCATTTTTGGCATCAGTATCGATCACTAATTACCCCCTGATAGTTATTTTGAAAATATATATCATGTACAGAATTGACCTCTCTACAGATTTATTATAAGTATAGATTAACATTCCATAGTCCGCCTTCCTTAAAGTTTGTGTCCTGGGACGTGTCGTGTCACGAAGTCCCGGGACTTTTCGCAAATTTTGTTGTCTCGAGACTCGAGACACTGGTCACCACAGCTTCCAGTCCCAAAACACGGATTTTTTTTTAGTGAAACTGCACTTATTGCTATTGCAGAAGAAATGTATTGCAGACTTTTGAAAATATTCCTCGCATCCGAACGCCAGATTTGGAAATAATGGACGCCGAACATAGATAGTACCAGTAGCTCTACAGACAAGCACTTTTCAACCTTATTTCCTTAGAAATAATTGAAAACTTATGCACCGCCAGTGTCCGGGATGGCTCGTACTTGCGCGTCGAAGGCTTTTGTTAGGACGCGGCTTGATGGTGTCGTGTAGGAAAACATCGTAAGGAGAAGGACATAATGAAATCCATCAGTACACTACTTGGGTTGTCTAATATTTATATTCATTTTTATATGTCTTTGAAGAAGGCAGACTTCGGGAAGGTTTTCGCCGAAGCCCTGATGTTGTGAATGACGGTGACGTAGGCGGTCTCCACTATTTTGCACAGCGTCTTTTTCCTCAGAGAAACCTTGTTGGTCTCATAATCTGGCTTCATGTCTTTTGCGTCTGAGTCTGTTGACAAATAATAAAAAAAAGGAAAAAATTGTTTTTTGGTAAGTAAGTAGGTAGGTGTCTTAAATTAAACATAATTTTGTAAGTTTTCTAAATTATCGAGATAAAGTAGGTTTTAGAAGACTGTATTACTGAACTTCGAAGTTTAAAATATCGATGTACTGTATTCATAAAGTTTAAAAGTACGAGTTACGTTAGCTAGAAGGTACACTATGACGAATTACTCAATTGAGAATGTTCATAATCGCGATGTACGGAACTTCGAAAGTTTGCTATAACCATAGATATCCGTGGCTATAACGAATTACTTAATTGAGAATTTTCATCATCGCGATGTACAGAACTTCGAAAGCTTGCTATAACGAATTAGGTACTTCATTGAGAATTTTCATCATCGCGATGCAGCGATGTACGGAACTTGCTATGACGAATTACTAAATTTCGAAAATTTTGCGATCGCGATTTTAATATAATAAATAAAACCTGGAGGGTATCTCGAAGTATTCCGCAACGAACCTACCGTGCGGCTTAAGTTTATTACAATATTGTTATGAATCAGAAGTGAAATAAATTAAAAATTAAAAATATCTATAATTCCCTTAAATTACACATAAACATAAACTCACGCCTTCTTCCCAAGGCCCCCAATGAAGAAGTCGTGAGAGACAGGCTACAGACCGCCGCCTAAACGGTCCTTACATACTCCTTTTGCCTCGTTTATGTTCATAATCTGGACATACACGCACGCCGGTTGCGAGTACTACGCACCTGACCTTTAAAGAACATCACCAGTAAGGTCACTATTCTCGGCGCTTTCGTTACGTTACGAAAAAAAAAAAACGTAAAAACTTTATTTTTCTTTATATGTAACTAGGTAATACTTATGTAATTTTTTTATAATATTTTCTAATTAGGTATAAGTAATCAAATAATATTACGTTCATACTTTGTTTAGAGAAAAGTGTTGGGTCCTGTGTCCAGCTGCCAGTAGAAGTCTTTCGGCTGTAATGATGAACTTAACCTCTATCAAATTTTAATTAAGTTTTGTCCTCACATCTGTACACATAAAAGCGAAATAGGTACTCTATCAGAATCTCAATGATGAACATTCGCAATTTAGTAATTCGTCATAGCAAGATTTCAAAGTTCCGTACATCGGCATCGCGATGATGAAAATTCTCAATGAAGTACTTAGTTCGTTATAGCAAGCTTTCGAAGTTCCGTACATCGCGATGATGAAAATTCTCAATTAAGTAATTCGTTATAGCAAACTTTCGAAGTTCCGTACATCGCGATTATGAACATTCTCAATGGAGTAATTCGTCATAGTGTACTTTCTAGCTAACGTAATTCGTACTTTTAAACTTTATGAATACAGTACATCGATATTTTAAACTTCGAAGTTCAGTAATACAGTCGTTTTAGAACGGTTAATTAAAAAAAAAAAGTGTTTTAGATTCATATAAAACGTAGGGACTTAGTAACATGTGTTCAGAGGTATTATACAGGGTGGCCGGAACATTGACGTCCAAAAATAAAATTTCGGTCCCTCGTATCGTGGGGTATTCGAATCACCCCCATGTATGTTCCGCGACTTTTCATAGTTTTCGAGTTATGAATTTTTTTCTGAATGTTTGAAAATTTTCGACCTGACCAACCTAAAAAAATTCTAAAAAAAAAAGTAGAGGGTTTTATCGAGTTTCTTTTTTTGCAACTGAATTTTCATAAGTAGTACTTTTATGCATAAAATAATCAGCTTCGTAACTGTGATGAAAGTTATGAAAATGTTGATCTAAAGTGAAAAATTTACGTTCGGTAAATTATGACTCAAATTTTCAACTTTAAATTAAAAATCTTAACAGGTGACTTCATAATTCCTAAGTAGGCTTCAAGAATGCGCCAGACTCTCAGCTTTCATAATCATAAAAAAAATGAAGTACTTAATAGGGCTACTTTGTTTAAAATCGGCCTTCAAAGACAGCGAGGTGGAAAAATTCTTAAAATTACCCATCTGAGTAATTATTTTTTTTGGCTATTTTCTCGTTCCTAAGGTTAATTAATGATAAGAATACTGAAAACTAACCAACAAATAGTTTCAGAGTTGGGTAAGAAAAGTTTTACGTAAAAAGTGGTTTTGAATAAAACACAGATGATAATGTGAAAAAAGTACTTAATTTATTTTTAACATTTACAAAAGGTTTTCAAAGTGGCCACCACCAGCAGCAATACACATTCTACACCTACGTAAGAAATTGTCTGGCAATCGTCTAAAAGCGTCTCTGTTCTCTCTCACAACACGTTCAGCTTCTGCAATCAACTGCCTCAGCTCTTGTTCACTTGAACAGTCTCGGGCGTATGCTATTTCCTTGTAATAGCCCCAAATAAAGAAATCGATGGGGTTGAGATCAGGTGAGCGTGGAGGCCACCTAATTGGTCCGCTGCGTCCGATCCATCTGTTGGGGTATGTTTCATCTAAGTAATTTCGGACCTGGGTTGCATAGTGACACGGGGCGCCGTCATTTTGCAACACCATGGTTCGTCTGAGTTCGAGATTCACATCTGCCAGCAACAATGGAAGTTCATTTTCCAAAAAGTTTTTGTATGTTTCTCCATCAAGTCTGGACGGCAGTTCAAACGGACCAATTAGTTCGCCATTGAGGATACCAGACCACAAGTTAACGCTGAAGCGATGTTGAAATGTCGAAGCTCTCACTTCGAGTGGATTTTCATTCGCCCACGTGTGGTAATTATGAATATTGAATATTCCGGATCGCTCAAATCGTGACTCATCTGACCATAAAACTTTATTGAAAAATCCAGGATCCTCTTGCTCTTTTCGTAACATGGTTTGGCAAAAATCAACGCGCAATTGGTGATCTGTAGGCAGTAAAGCTTGGACTCGTCGGATGTGGAACGCGTGGTATTCTTCATCGTGAAGAATGTCTTGGATAGAAGTCCTTGGGATGTTCAGAGCACGAGCCATACTTCTCGTACTCGTAGACGGATTTCGCTGAACTTCTTCCAGCACCATTTCTCTGCGATCCGGGTTAGCTCTAGGGATTCCTTCATGACTGCCGCGTCGACCAGGAATGCGGCCTGCCATCAAAGTGTTGTGCGTGTTAATAAAAACACGATGGTCGGGATATCGCTCAGGTTGCGGCCCACCACGACGTTGAAGTTGTTCGCGATACAGTCGCGCTGCTTCATGGCCGTTTCCTTGTGCAACTCCATAAAAATAATGCATTTCTGCATATTCACTTAACGTGTAACTCATTTTTTACACTTCCACGTAAAAAAAGTCCAAATCAGAATGCAAAACACAGTCCAATAAACGAGGCAGCGGAGTCCGTGGGCAAAGCGAGTGTGGTAAAGACAAAATGGCGACACGCGTATAGCAGTAAACACAATGTGAGTACGACTGAGGTACTTGTTTTGCGTTGGCTTCGGTTGCGCGCCTTGCGTGAGAGAGATAGCAATAATTCGGTCTCTTTTCCTCTCGGTCCATTGTTATTGCAGGTAAAAGAGTTGCACCCTCGTTTACAACCCATAGTCCACGAGAACGGATCGCGCAAAATTCATTAAACTAACATTTAAAAAAATCTCCGTGTTTAAATCTTAGCTTTCCTGCAGTCATTTTTGGTTAGCAAACTAAATAACCTTAGGAGCGAGAAAATGGAAAAAAAAAATTATTAATCAGATAGCTAATTTTAAGAATTTTCCACCTCGCAGTCTTTGAAGGCCGATTAAGGCCAAAGTTAGCCCCATTAAGTCCTACGTTTTTTAATGATTATGAAAGCTGAGAGTCTGGCGCATTCTTGAAGCCTACTTGAGAACCATGAAGTCACCTGTTTAGATTTTTAATTTGAAGTTGAAAATTTAAGTCATAATTTACCGAACGTAAATTTTTCACTTTAGATCAACATTTTCATAACTTTCATCACAGTTACGAAGCTGATTATTTTATGCATAAAAGTACTACTTATGAAAATTCAGTTGCAAAAAAAGAAACTCGATAAAACCCTCTACTTTTTTTTTAGAATTTTTTTAGGTTGGTCAGGTCGAAAATTTTCAAAAATTCAGAAAAAAATTCATAACTCGAAAACTATGAAAAGTCGCGGAACATACATAGGGGTGATTCGAATACCCCACGATACGAGGGACCGAAATTTTATTTTTGGACGTGAATGTTCCGGCCACCCTGTATAAAAAACTATTTAATACAAATGTTGAAAAGCTTTCAATAATTAAGTTTATTTTAGGAAGAAAGAGTTCGAAAGGGTAATTCCTTGAAGATGTGTAAGAAGTGGCTGACCTACGATCCGAATGTAATTGACACAAAGAAGGTCAAGAGGTATTATGTTGAGAAGTTCCGTTCTCTGGTTTTCCTTATTGCGTAGATTTATGCCTCCTTGCACTCACAATAGGTTTGAAACTCCTTGTTATGTAGAAAATACGAGTGGGTGGAAAATTGAAGCCGGCCCTGGAGGCGAGGGGCCCAAATATTGACGTCAAAAATTTTCTCTCGAAGGTAGTAAGAGTTTTCTTTCAAAAGTAAGTACCTAAATCTGCATTTAAACATTTTCTTACATAAAATTACGAGTAGGTACTTTTGGATAAAATCGAATGCTTCCTTCAACTTTCCTACCTGTACCTATATGTATATATTCGTACTTGGACCAACATAATTATATTTTTTTTTTCTACGTACCGTTGTTCAATTCGTTTTGTAGAACATCACTAATGTTCACGACTGGTTCTCCAATGATTTCGCAAGTGTTGGTTTCCGGACCTACTTCGAAGTATTCTTGATCACCCTTCTTTGTCAGACTGTAGCCGTATTGCGAGCTTCCCAAAGCAGCTGTTGACAAGGTAAAGGTTGATTTTATACATACGAGAAATTAATGTATTTTACTTTCAAATATTTACATATTATAATAACCTAACAGACTTAAGGCGCCGTGTTAGCTCAACATTCACAAATATTGGTTTCTTGGATTGTCGAGTATGACGCAATGAAACTATCCGACGCAAAAAATACAGTGGACAACGAAGTGTTTAAAGTAAAACTTTAACCGAATAGAATAGTAAAAAATAGTTTAATATTCCCAGTAAAAAATTTGGAAGTTGCTCCGCAAAAATACACTTTGACGTCGAACATATTTTCAGCGATAACGATATTCTTTTTTTTAAGAATTTTAATTAGCATTTTTTTTAAACTTTAACCGGACACTTATTTAATTTATTGTGTGAATTCTAAATAATCGAAAGAAAACCGGCAAAATAAATGCACATTCGCAGCTTAGTCACATCTCGGCAACACAAATATTATTTTCAATTTTCAACCTAATTTCAAGGCAGCTAATGGTGACAATAGATTACGCGGTTGTGTGACGTTTAAAATCGTAGTCAGTCAGCGCCTTAAAATAATAATAATAATATGTAAATGTATATATAAAAAGAAGGAAGAGAATCATACAGCAACAAAAGATTCCTCCGCATCGCTGTCAACAGGAAAAGTGCCCAAAAGGCTGGCAGCATTGCCATTGTATGGCGAATTGGCGATGCTGATTCTTTGGCCAAAAATAGGTCAGCGGTTTATCGACTCTTCACGTGACCAGAAGGGTCACGTGAAGAGTTGATCAACCGCTTAGCTATATCTCAAAAAGCCAAGTGGGCACTCGGCCCTAGTGTTTCAACCCCCAAACGGCCCATGTACCTACCTAAAACGACTGGAGAGCAAGTAGTTTAAAACTGTATAGTACGGTCATGTCAGTGTTTGACCTTGAGCAGTGGGCTTAGTGCGAGTTTTTATACTTACTCGATCGCGTTTACGTTATTGTTACCTTATGTCAATTCGTATGGAATAATTGTGTTTCCCACTATAGTCACCAGGCGGCGCTTATTCATTTTCAGTACAAACTGACGTTTACGTTAACGCGATCGAGTAAGTATACAAACTCACACTAAGCCCACTGGTGTAGGTTACTACTTTTTTAATTTTAAATTATTTATGTTACTTCTGAAAAAAATATATGATTTTTCTACTTACTTGCGGAGGCTGTGTAAGCTCCGTTAAATACCTTGTTCTTCTTAGTAAATCTGATTATAATATCACCAGCGATATTCAAAACAGCTTTCGTTTTCAATACAACCGACTTCTTGTCCGTATCCATTCTGCAATAAGTTTTAAGTATAAAAAGGTTATCAATGCGATAATGAGGTAGAAACAGGCAATTAGTGCTATCAATATGTTGATATAGTGATGCATCTTTGCTTCTTGTTTTTCTTTGATAAAGCTCGGGTTATGTGATTTGTTGACTTGGTGCTAATGCTGTTTATTTTAAGAATTTTCATATCAGCAGATCGGGTTAAAACTTTATGGCATCCTACTAAGTTAATTTGTATTGCAGTATTTAAGTTATTTTATGACCAAAGAAATTTTGTACTAGGCTCAGTCTGTTAGTCAGACATTGTTTATGAATGAAATGGCCGCTGTAAAAATAAAACCTTTTTTTAATTACCTACTTATCTTCCAAAAAAAAAACGGCCAAGTGCGTGTCGGACTACGCATAATGAAGGATTCCGTAGTTGAAAAGAATTTATCCCAATAAAAAAACTATTTTTTTATAATTATTATAAAACTACAAATTAACGATTTTCGGACTTTTTCTTTTATTTGTGCTATATATAATATGAGACCTTGCTTCTTGCCAAAGGACAATGCCAGACGCTCTTTAGAGCTTTGACCCATCAAATAAAAGTTGGTTTACAAGCATGCCGAATGTAGCCTTCTTTTGTTGCTTTATTAGTTATTGCTAAAAATATGTTTTAACGCCTTTTGAACTGGCGGTTTCAGTTCAAATGTAAGAACAATTAGTGCATTTAGGTTACGTACCTAAGTTTAGATTAATTGCAGTTATAATTGTAGAAATAACTAATTAAGTGCTGTATATTATTATAATGCTATGCTAGGATATTTGGCTATGAAAGGAAGGAATGACATAACACCGACATCAACCTTAGTAATACTTTTGACTTAGGACGGGATAAAAACTGATTGTTGATTGGTAATAAATTATTACCAATCAACAATCAGTTTTTACAGAAGATTACAGCTTCTGGTGTAAGCTGTAAGGCAAGAAACACATATTATTAGTATATGGTTCAGATAAACAAGTTCATTATTATATTACCATCCACACATAACCCTCAAAAATAAACTAGACTATTTTGTCTATACGAGTAATTCAAGATACTTTTAGGTAGGTGTACCAGTATACTATTTGTTCATAGTTTAGTGGGTAGTGTTTTTTTAGTTTGTGCATTAAGGTTACCATCCAAGCGAAACCGCAGTGAGTACAATGATTTTAGGATTTTTCGCTACGGTCGAATCTCACGTACCTGTTGCAACGATTTCCATGTTGCGAGAAGAGTTTGTACTGGAAATTAAAACGAAGACACAGCATGTCTTAGCATCCTGTCGACGCCCAAATGACAATGTATGCAGCTAAACATCGTAACATCGTTAAACAATTCGGAAGAAATTATCAAAATCCGTGGCAAGTAACACAAAGTCGGCGAGTAGGCGAGATCCAGTCCGTGTACAAAAGCAAAAATCATCGTGAATATAACAGTAATAAATGGAGATATTAGGGAGTACCTAGGGAGCGTAAAAAAACCAACAACAATGCAAACAGAACAGAGCGAATGTTAATGAATGACTTTTTGACATTGCTAATAGGTCTTTACCTATGAAATTGCCGTTTTGTATGAAAAAATTTAAACGAATTTTTTTCATGTATTTTTTATTTGTATTAATCGAAATAATCACCCATGCAATCAATGCATCTTTGCCAACGCAGTGGCAGTTTATTGATGCCCTTCTTAAAGAAATCAGCTGGTCGGGAGGCAACAAATTCTTCAAAGGCATTTTGTACTGCCTCTCGGGTATTGATTTTTTTTCCCGCCAAGAAGTTATCCAAATTCTGGAAAAAGTAGTAGTCTGTAGGCGCAAGGTCTGGTGAGTAGGGCGGATGATGGAGAGCTTCCAACCCCAGTTCTTGCAACTTGGAGACCGTCTGCTGTGCAGTATGAGGTCGCGCGTTGTCGTGCAGGAGCAGCGGAGACGAGCGATTGACCAATGCTGGTTGGAGATGTGCCAGCTTCTCCATCATTGTGTTCAGTTCTTCACAGTACACATCTGCAGTAATGCTCACCCCGTTTGGTAAGAAGCTGTGATGAATCACACCGGCGCTAGACCACCAAACACTGACCATCACTTTTCTAGGGGTAAGTTTTCGTTTAGGGCATTGTTTAGGTGCTGAACCAGGATCCAACCAACTTGCTGAGCGCTTGCGGTTATCAAACAGAATCCATTTTTCATCGCAGATAACAATGCGGTTCAAAATTCCTTCATTTGTGTGTCTGTTGAGCAGTGCAAGGCACGTCTCGACGCGTACTTCGCGCTGGCGATCATTGAGTTCGTGGGGCACCCATTTGTCAAGCTTTTTTACCTTGCCAATTTGACGCAAATGGACCAATATTGTTTTGACGCTAACGTCGAAAGCTGCTGCTAATTCAGCCGTAGATTGTGTATCATCAGCTTCCACAATCGCCTTTAATTCGTAATTGTCGACCAAAGCCTTCGGACGACCACGAGGTTCATTTTTCAGGTCGAAATTTCCAGAACGGAAGCGAGCAAACCAATAACAGGTGGTGCGTTGGTTTGTAGTGTTAGCTCCGTAAACGTCGTTGATGTTGCGTGCCGCTTGTGCCGCGTTGCTGCCACGACGGTACTCATATTCCATAATTACTCGAATTTTTAACGTATCCATGATGACGAAAAAGATTGAAATGCGATGAAAATGTAACACTAATCAATAAACAAATGACTACTTTTGGAAAAAAAAATCCATGTTTTTAAAATAAAATTAATTTGAAATTAGAATTCTTAGCCAAACAAAAATTATTTTGATTTGAAATGGCCAGCACTGCAGAACGGCAATTTCATAGGTAAAGACCTAATATTAGCGCGTCTCAGTGACGCGCTAATAGCAATGTTTCGTTACCCCTAATGACCTAAATGCTATAATGTTTATATGCGAAAGATTTATTAGAATGTACATTCATAATAATATTACGTAGGTATTAGCAAACACTATTTTAATTAACTGTGTGTATTTAAACTAAATACATATTAATTACATAATACATTAATAGATGTCATTTTTAATAAAATAACTCGTTTTGTTTCGCGTGTACTAAGTAACGCAGATGTTCAACATAAACACAGGAAGTAGTAGGCCTTGGGTTTTTAAATTCCTTTTTTCTCTAACTTTTTATCCGCAAGTTTAACAGAATGACAGTTTATTATCAAAGGGTCTCATTTTCATGCGATAATTTTGATTAATTCAGATTTCCTGTAAATTAAAGAAAGGATGGGGCAGGATCTGGCATTCTCTTTTCATCATTATAGGTCAACGGGAAGTACCCTACAGGTTTTAATTTACTTGCGGGTATCAAAATATGTCGCATAAACGGCCGTATTTTTGTATTGCGTTCACATAGAAGCTTGATTTTTTTGGAGATCCAAGGTATTAAGTTAGTAATTTCAAATTGATACCTCCACGCGTTCCTTAGAAAAAGTGTCTTGACAGACTGACAGAACAGACAGGTAGATTTACAGACGGACAGCGAAGTGACCTTATAAGAGTAGGTACTGTTTTTTCCTTTTGAGGTACGGAACCCTAAAAATGAATTGTTTTGACCATTTGAGTTTTAATAATAAGAAAATTCAAACAAAAACTGGAATAGCAGGACCAAACTCAAACTCAAACTCAAAGCATTTATTTCAAATAAACCAATTACAGGCACTTTTGAATTGTCAAAGTGTCGGTCTTGGGTCGGTCAGTCAGAAAAATGAAGCTAGATTGCCCATTCCAAAGCGTAGATCCTATGGAGAAGAACGGGCAAGAAACTCCACGGACACTCTTTTAAAATCAAATATTTTACAAAATATTGGTTACATCGTTCATATTGAAAATATACATGTGAGAACGTCCGTAATAAAAAAAAAGATAACAACTAAAAACAACTAAATTAAAAAATAAAAATAAAAATAAGCCGTGGCAGCTAAGAGACGACCAGTCCCAACTGACGGTGCCCGTTCACGAACATGACGCATGTGTGACGACCGAAGCATGTTATTATTATGTTAGTATAAACAGTGTCGGGTACTGTGACCCGAATAAACAGTTTGTCGCTAACCACCGCCTTTCATTGACGTTCCATTGGCGACGAGTACGGGATCTGATATTTAAATTATTTTTTTTTAATAAAAAATATTGTGCGTGAACTTTACGAAAATGCCGATCGGAAAAATTGAACAGTTTAATTTAAATTCCAACCAATGGCCAGCTTACATTCGTCGCGTTAATCAGTACATTAAGTTAAATGACATTAGCGATGACTTGAAAGTGTCCATGCTGATAACCGTAGTCGGTGAAGAAACGTACGCGTTAATGTGCGATTTGTGTGCACCCGGTTTTCCAGAGAGCAAAACTTATGACGAGCTAGTAAAACTTGTGACGGATCACTTGGAGCCGCAACGTTCAGAGATCGCGGAGCGCCACGTATTCAGGTTGCGAAGGCAACGGGCCGGCGAGTCTCTGACGGAGTATTTGCAAGCATTAAAACATCTCGCGACGACGTGCAATTTCGGCAAATGCAATTCATGTTCAACTCTAGAAGAAAACTTGCGGGACCAGTTCGTGTCAGGTTTGTCAAATGACGTGATGCGGTCTAGGATCTTTGCGGAAAAGAAAATCCAGTACAAAGAGGCGGTGGAGCTAGCCCTGGCACTAGAAGCAGCAGAGAAACATGCTGAGGTGAGCGGCAGCACCACTGTGGCGGTGACAGCAGCAAACTCAACGGCAGTGGCGAGCGGCGCGGCGGGCGAAGGCCTGCACTACGCACGCGGCGGCGGCGGACGAGCCGGCCAGCGCGGGCGCCGGCCACGCACCGCGCCCGGAGGTGCGGCGGCAAGCAGCGCAGGCACAGGACCAGACAGCGGAGGTGCGGAGCCCGCGAGCTCGCGCGCGACGTTATGCTGGCGTTGTGGCAAGGCGCACATGGCTGATAGATGTCGATTCAGAAACTATAATTGTGATGAGTGCAATCAAAAAGGTCACTTAAGGGTGATGTGTAAACAAGTACGTGGCAAAGGTGGTCGGCAGAATTACTTAAGCGAAGGGGAATCGGATGACGGTATGTTTAACATTGAAGTCGCAGCTCGAGGTAACAAACCATATTTTATTAAACTAACGATTGACAATATTAACATTAAATGTGAAGTGGACACGGGTAGCCGTATCTCGGCTATAAGTGAAGAAATGTACAAACAGATGTTTTCACATAAAAAAATTGTCACGGACAACTTATTGTTACGTTGTTACTCGGGCTCACAGATTGAGTCTTTAGGTTATATTGAGGTAGATGTCTGTTTAGGACAAATTAAAGGGAAATCATTGCGTCTTTACGTTATAAAGGGTGGCGCACGACCCCTATTGGGACGAGAGTGGATGCGCGTTTTAAAAATAACCCAAATTACGGTCAATGAAATAATAGATGACGACTTGGTGGCGCAATTACGTAATGAATTCCCTGAAGTATTTTGTGAAAAGTTAGGGACTTGTAAACAGCCTATCCGACTACAGCTGATAGACGACGAACCGGTGTACGTGCGAGCGAGACCTATGCCGCTGGCACTCCGCGCACGAGTTGAAAGGGAATTGGAACGCTTAGAAACAGATGGCACCATCTCACGCGTAGATTATTCTGATTATGGCACTCCAATCGTACCTGTCGTAAAAGCAAATGGGGATATACGTATTTGTGGTGACTACAAGGTCACGATCAATCCGAAATTAAAACGGGATTATTATCCCTTACCGCGAATTGAAGAATTGTTCGCAAATCTCAGCGGTGGGGAGAAATTTACAAAAATTGACTTAAGACATGCGTATGAGCAATGTTTTCTATCCGATGATTCCCAACCGTATACGGCGATTACAACGCACATGGGTACATATGTTTACAAACGCACACCGTACGGTTTATCTTGCATTCCGGAGAAATTTCAAAAGATTATGGAGGAAACCCTGCGCGGGGTGCCCGGATGCGTCGTGTTTTTAGATGACATATGTGTGACAGGTTCAAATAAGGTTGAACATATAAAGAATCTGCGAGCTGTGCTCACAAGATTACGTAATATGGGACTTACGGTCAAGTTAAGTAAATGTCGATTTTTACAGGACAGTGTAAAATATTTAGGCTTCATTATTAATAAAGATGGTTTGCGGCCTGATCCTGAGAAACTTGAGGCCATTTCCAGCGCACCGAGACCTGAAAACGTATCTCAACTTAAAAGTTTTCTTGGAATGCTCAATTATTATGGGCGATTCATTGAGAATCTGAGTACTTTACTACAGCCGATGCATAATTTGTTAAAAAAAGAGGTCCGCTGGAATTGGGACTCGAAGTGTGAAAAGGTTTTTATGGAAGCAAAGCGAACCCTCTTGAGTGAACGTGTACTGGCACACTATGAGGAGGGCCGCGAACTCGTGTTATCGGTGGACAGTAGTGCGTACGGATTGGGCGCGGTGCTGGCTCACCGGTACGAGAACGGAAGCGAGCGGCCCGTCAGCTGCGTCTCGCGAACACTTAGTGCGCCCGAGCGTAACTACAGTCAGTTAGACAAGGAGGCATTAGCTATTTTGTTCGGTGTCACAAAACACCATCAATACCTATTTGGCAGGCGATTTATACTGCGCACTGATCATCAGCCGCTGACGTATATTTTTGGGGAAAAGGGAGGAATTCCGCAAACGGCTGCCAGTCGTTTGCAAAGGTGGGCGGCGCGCCTGGCCGCATATGATTTCCGTATAGAATTCGTGCGATCGGCGGACAACGGTCCGGCCGATGCGTTGTCGCGATTACCGTTACCTCAGGAGGGTCGCTCTACGGACACAGGAACTGTGGATTATTTAAATTTAGTTGAGGCGGCGCTGCCTATTTGTTATAAGGATATTGCAAAAGAGACAGAACGCGATGTCTTACTAAGTAAGATTAAAGGTTATGTATTGTTTGGCTGGCCGTCGGCCCCGAGCTGCGATGCGGAAAAAGCTTATTTTTCTAGAAAACAGGATTTCGTGGTAGACCAAGAGTGTGTTATTTTCAAATACAGAATTGTCGTGCCTTATGCCTTACAAAAGAAAATCTTGGAAGAAGTGCACGAAGGTCACTTAGGTATAAATAAAATGAAAAGTTTATCACGAAACTATATTTATTGGGCGAATTTAGATAAAGATATAGAGGAAATATGTAAATCTTGTGCCGCGTGCCGTATAGTTCGAGACGCACCGCCGCATGCGCAGCTACACCCTTGGGAGTTTCCGCTGCACCCGTGGCAGCGCATACATGCAGACTTCGCAGATTGTGGAGGCGTTCGATATTTAGTTATTGTAGACGCACACTCAAAGTGGATTGAGGCGTTACCAATGAAAAGTACAAATGCCGCTTCAACAATTAAAGTTTTGAGAAGTGTTTTCGCGCGTTTTGGTTTGCCGTCGCAGCTCGTGACCGATAACGGACCACCATTTGTGTCCCAAGAATTTAAAATTTACTGTGAAAATAATTATATTAAACATACAACGTCGGCTCCTTATAGACCGCAGGGAAACGGCGCGGCGGAAAATGCTGTTAAAACAGTAAAAAAAGCGATCAAAAGAGCGTTGTACGAAAATGAGGACGTAAACGCGGCTCTATGTAAATTTTTGTTCCAATATCGCAACTGTGAGCACGCCACGACCGGGGTATCACCGGCGGTGGCACTGCAAGGGCGGCGCCTGCGGAGCCGGCTGGACGCGCTGCGGCCGGACGTAGCGGCCACTGTGCGCGCCAAGCAGGAGCGCCAAGCCGCGCGCCAAGCAGGTACCGATAGAAATTTTGACGTGGGGGACTCGGTGTTAGCTCGCGACTATACAGCAAAGGGGGACAAATGGACCGAAGCTACGGTGGTTAAAAGAACAGGCCCCGTATCATACAAAGTCAAGGTGGGGGACGAAGTAGAATGGCGGCGACATGCCGACCAAATTATCCCAATAAATACTAATAATAAAAATAGGTACTCTCTATCTCGAATGAGCGGGGTAGGGCTAGCCGTAGACGAGGAAAGTCAGAGTCTTAATTTAGGCAGCCCGGTCGATAAGGGAGCCGACGATGAGTTGTTTGAGGATGCATCGGGCGGCGACAGTGAGGTTGCGAATGCGCCGTCAGCTACACTACCGGCACCAAAGGCTGAGTCAGAAAAGCGGTCGCCTGTACCAGAGCAGACGCCGCCTGGTGTATCGGCTCGAGCACTGCGTGCCTACAATCGAGCTAAACGGTTTAATAATTCGAATTAGATTACACTAGTTAAGTTTGTATTATAAGTTTGATTTAGTTTATGTCAGTTAGTTTACATTTCACATAACAATACTTATACTGTGTAGCATTAGTTTAAAATAACTGTCTTGTAAGCTTAGTGAGGAGAGATGTGACGACCGAAGCATGTTATTATTATGTTAGTATAAACAGTGTCGGGTACTGTGACCCGAATAAACAGTTTGTCGCTAACCACCGCCTTTCATTGACGTTCCAGCATGGATCAGCACCAATTAGCTCAACCATTTTGAAGGGAACTTAATGATCCAACACACACGCCACCACCAGCGAGACATTTTAGTGAGCATGACACACTCTCAACCGCCAGGGCACATTCAAGTCAGTGAAAGACGAACCCAGTAAAAGGCAGCTTTATACTAGCTACATAGTGCTCACACATGTGCTATGCATTTATACAATACTAAGAGAAACCCTAACACTTCATTTTATACAATAGTAAGAGAAAACCTAACACATCATTTTGTTAATACTGTCCCAAACATTTCCTCGTATCTCAAACCTTAGTAATCTCGCCTTGACAATGCGGGAACCCACCCTGTGGTTTCACCCGCGTAGACCGGATAAAAAGTAGCCTGTGTGTTAATCCAGGGTATAAGTTATCTACATACCAAATTTCATCTAAATCGGTTCAGCCGTTTGAGCGTGAAGTAACAAACATACGAACACACACACTCACAAACTTTTGCCATTATAATATTAGTCTGATAGTGTGATTATAAATTAAAGTAGAAGCAAAAAGAACTCACTGGAAGTCTGAAATTTGTTGGTTCTTCAATCCAGTGACATTGATGTTCTTGAGCTCAAAGACCAGTCCCATAGTTGGGTCGACAACGACGCTTAATTCGGGTATGATCATGGGGTCCAAAGGTTTGATGTCATACTGTGGTAAACCATTGCAGGTCTTTTCCAAAAAATTCTCTGTAGCCTCGCTCAAGCATTTGATGTCATTTTTGTTGCATGGGTCGAAAAGCTTTTCTGTAAAGAAATGTTATTTTTTTAAAATATATTTGGTAGATGTTCAAAACTTTGGTTTATTGTCAGAGCCTCTATATTGGCACGGTGCAAACGTATCGGAGCAGGAAGTAGTCGATATCGACTACTTCACATTTTGATCTTGTATTGGAACATCAGAATTTACATAACCAACAGAGATGAATAAAATGGTACATTCCTGCATAAACTCAATATTCTTTAATATAACGACAAATTATATTACAGACAAATAGATTAAAGCTCTACTTTCAACACGCACAGATCAAGTGAGCGATTGACAAGTTCGAAATGGATTTAACATCACAAAATAACAATAATATATTGTCAATGCTAATAAGGAATATAAAGGTTCCTTGCATATAACAAATAAACTATTGATGGTGATCATAGTGATTCTAACAATAATAAGCTGGTAATATAGGGAATAACATACCTTCCGAAAGGACACAACTCGCGAACGTAAGCAATAAGAAGCTCCTATAAAGAGCCATGTTGCAGGAGTAGGTACTAACTAAATGAAGAATAATTAAGAACTGATCAGTGACCACGACTTATCACCACACTTTCATTTGTTTATACTAGCTGATAATAATAATTTAAGTGACTAACAATTTTGATAACAAAGGTCACAGTTATCAGACTCTTATGACACGGGTAACGCAAGTAATAATGACATAAGTGCTTTGGATATATTGGTTATGGAGGATTAGATTTTTCCCGCGGATGCGGCTGCGTGAAGGTCTGAAATTTTCCCACGGTAACGTACTACCCATCGGAATAAAAAGTAACCATAAGAAAACCATGACCTGGCCACTAGCCTAGTTTACCTGTGTGCTGTGTGTGGTGATTTCATCGAAATCAGTTCAGCCAGTTAAGGGGTGAAAAGGTAACAGGCAGACATACATTTTAAAAATAACAGAATATATAATATAATAAGTTTAAATAAACAACATTATAAGTACTAATGAAATAGATATGGATTGAGAATGGTTCAATGTGAAGGAGAATAGGTATATACTCGTATGTCACCGCATACCTATGAACTTCGTTAGTTTTTTCGTAAGATAGTGCAGCTTGTAGTGACAGAAGCGATAAATATTGTTGCGAGTTTGCTGAATTAGAAAACTTAACTGACATCTTTTAACAAAACATCATACAAAACATAATTTGAGGATGCAATATACCCAATGTAGCTACGTACTTAAATAATAATCATAATGAACTAAAAAATATAACCAATACTTTGTTTAAAGTGAACGTAAAAACAGCTGCATGTTTTAATTCTTTAATTCTGATAAAAATGTATTTTTCACGTACACATTGTACGATATTGGATTTCTGTTTTAACGAGTGGCTCGCTAAAATTAGCTTGAACTGTTGAAAATTGTTTTATGTAAAATCAATCAACTGAGCCTATTGCAGTCCACTGCAGGACATAGGCCTCTCCCAGGCTGCGCCACAACACCCTGTCCTCCGCCTTCCGCATCCAGTCTGTCCCAGCCACTTTCTTAAGGTCATTGGTCCATCGGTCGGTCAGTATTATGTGATATTCAAACATATCAAGTAACTGGAAGCTTTTTGTAAATATATTAAAATGAACCCATAGATTAGAGGAGCTCGTGGCTAAGTAATAACAGCCGCACGGGTCGATCCATCAGGTTAAGCTACGCTTGCCGGGGTTGGTTCGTGGATATGTGACCATCTTTACATACCGAGACGCCTCCGTGCCTCGGAAAGCACGTTAAGCCGTTGGTCCCGGCTGGCATTCGTGGATCTTTGACAGTCGTTACGGGTCGTCAGAAGCCTGAAGGTCTGACAACCAGTCTTACCAAGGGGTATCGTATTACCTAGTTACTGGGTTGTGGAGGGCAGATAGGCAGTCGCTCCATGTAAAATACTGGTATTCAGCTTCCGGTTAGACGGAAGCCGATCCCAACAGTTAGGAAAAGGCTAGGCCGATTGAGAAGCACTAGATTCAAAGATAAATTATATGTTACTAACATAACAAACCATATAATTTTGTGCCAATAATCGGATAGGGGCAATAAATTGCACGAATTTATGATCCGTAAAATATCGACAGATATTTTTTTTTAATCTCTTGTTGTTTGCATGCGACCATTGGACCTCAAAATATTTATTAAGATTTGTTTATACAGAGTGATCTGAAGTAAAATGTTTATGTTCAAGGTTCTATTAAACACGGACCCACAAATAAAAACAATTTTTTTTGGTGCGGTTAAAATTTGTTTAGATAATGTTTTACAACTGTCATACTTGTATCAGCTCTAATTTAACAATTACTTACCCACAATTCAAAAATTTCGTCACTTCTACTATAACTTAGGCCTCTGCCTCGAATTTCGCGGGCAGCGGGGCGGCGGCGCGTCTCGCATTGTCCCACCCCGCTGCCGCGCCGCTGTTTTTGAGGTCCGGTTGTTTTTACGCATAAAGTCCTGCCTCTCCCGCGCCTCCGCTGCGGCCCCGCTGCCCGCAAAATTCGAGGCAGAGGCCTAAGTGTCACAAGTTTTATATTTTATTCAATTTCGTAGTTTTTGCACTATGGCGAGCTCATCAAGAAGCTTGACAAATCCAGATGCATTTTGTTATGTTTGCGGCGAATATACCTTTGAGGAATACCGAAAACACAACAGAGTTCATGAAAAAAGCATATTGTTTTGAGCATCAAGACAAGCCTTGGGTGCTTCATATTGTGTGTAAAACATGGTGGATTGACTAAGTTTCCATAATTTATGTCTCTTTGGAATATGGGATAACAGAGATAAATCGAATCACTGGGTACGGAAAAATTGGCCAGTTAGAGAAAACCTAGCTATTGGAAAGCAAAATGTTATTACCACACATTTAGTCCCAGAGAAAAGATAATTTTGCCTCTTCTACACATAAAACTTGGTCTCATGAAACAATTTGTAAAAGCATTAGACAAAGCGGGTTCATGCTTTCTAGTACATCACATTTCCAGCTTTAAGTACAGAAAAACTCAAGGCGAAAAACAAATATTTGACGGTCCTCAGATAAGACAATTAGTTAAAGATGATAACTTCGCAGTCTGTGAATGAAACGGAACTCGCTGCGTGGAACTCATTTGTGTTGGTGATTAAAAATTTTCTTGGTCATAAGGCAGAAATAAAATCGTAAGGCAGAAAATTATAAAATTCTTAAAAACCAAATACCTTTATCTTTTCAAAACTTGGGATGTAATATGAGCGTCGTATGTTAATCAAATGTGATTTGCGGGAATAATAACAGTGAATCATATTACCTGCAAATAAGAATATTTCATAAAAATACCATCTGCAGGTATTATAATTTAGAGAAGTATGATTTTATGCGACTATTAATCAGTAAGTAAACTATTATTACTCCCGTGAATCACATTTTGATTAACATACTACTTACCTACGTGCCGCAATTTGCATACAACCTAAGAAAATTTGAATTTCGCGGGCAAAGTCGATGGAACCACCTTAAGTCGTAATTATTTGTGTTGCATATATTAAGTTCTTTCTTTCTGATTGACTTGGATAAAACGTTGACATTGGCTTTTTTCAGGATTCTAGCTAATACGGAGCGAATTTTATGCATAAGAGCAATGAAACTTGATATTGATGTGCCAAAGTCTGCATTTGTTTGTAGCTTTCATTTGAAAGAGTTTGAAAGACAACGATTATGCGACAGCAGCTAAAACAAAATTTAAACCTCAACCAGCTCTTTCAATATTAACAACGGTAATGTAATGTATTTTTGTTCTAATATTTTAATCTACATATGCATATAGTTAATGAAATCGTAATGAATTAAAAAGTGTTTAAATTCAAATTCAAATGTTTATTTCGGAAAACATACTATGTTAGTAGCTCTAAATCACAATCACACTCTATCACAAATAAAAAATCAGAATAACAATCAAAATTAAAAATTAAATAAAATACAAAAATTTTAGTTAAAATCATGCAAAATCAAAACTACATTAAAAAACAAAATCAAAATTAAAATCAAGATTGAAATCAAATTTAGAAACTTATATTATTAAGGTAGCTTTTGCCAGCGTCTTCGCCGCGTGTATGTCGAAAAATTATCCAACGGGAACCTTCTATCAGGATGAAAAGTATCCTAATACCAAATTTCATCCAAAACCGTTCGGCCGTTTTTGCGTGATTGAGTAACAAACATCCAAAAAAAAACTTTCACATTTATAATATTAGTTGGATTAGAACTTATATGAAACAGAATCAAAACAAAATTAAATTAACATTAAATTAAAATTAGATCAAAATCAAATTAAAATTAAATCAAAATTACGTCCAAATTAAGTTAAAATTAAACTAAACGATGACCATAACCTATCTGCTACATTAAAATATCAATTTAAATACCTTTCCTCAGCCCCGGGCCCGCAGGTATGTCTATGAGACCAGTGCATCCGAAAAGGGCAGTCTGGCTTCTCCACAATAACCCTCAGTAACCCAAAGTAACTGCTACCTGTTCTAGGAATGATACTGATGCCGAAAATACTTGTTTTAGAATTTTTGTGTTGAATACGCTTGTTCCACATAAGTATATTTTTTATTACAAGTAGTTCCATAAACTAAATAAAACCGGTCAAGAGCAAGTCGGAGTCGCGCACCGAGGGTTCCGTTTCGATTTCCGAAAAAGTGTGCTTTTATTTTAATGTAATCTTTACATAATAAACTTCTAGCACATAGAATAATTTCAGATTGTTTTTGCGAACTTCGGAGATAAGGGGTCATCAAAAGTCAAAAACTATGCGGCTTATAAAAAAAAAATGTTTGAGAATGTGCAAACAACGCTAATAACATAATACCCCACATGTAGTAGCCCCACTTCGAATTTTGAAGACCCCCTTTCAGTCCCTTTGCAAAAAAAAACATACATATTTTTATTTATTTTTTATTTGCAAAATAGTTGGGCAAACGTCATCTAAAACTGTTCTAAATTTCAAGGTGATAGCATCTGTAGTTCTTGAGATATCTAGGTCTGACGGATGGACAAACAGAGTGAGTCGCATCACAAGGGTTCCTTTTTACTATTTTGGTACGGAACCCTAAAATCCTATCTTTCCGTGGTTTCTTATTTAGGTACTGGTGAATGAAAGGAAAAACCCTATATAAAAAAGGTATATAATCTTATATCGAATATATATGTAAACGTAAAAAAACATCATCCGATGGAAAAAAAAACATCATCAGTAGTTGGGTTCGCAAGTAACCCCCCCTCACCCCCGCGCTGGGGTTTTAAGGGTTTAAGCGCTTAGGTTTATAAATTAGTACTTAATTTACACTTGAGGCGTTAATCACATTTTCTGGAATTCAAAAATACCTACTGGGTTAGGCATGACTCATACATATATCATAAAAATCGACGGAAAATCAATTTACCTACCAAAAACTGCAGAATTTTCGAATGGGAAGTCGTTTGCTCTTCTTAGTTCTAACAGTAGCCCCGTAAGGCTGCCGGTCCACTGGAGCGGAGCGAGGCTGCGGAGCGGAGAAACGGAGAAATATTAACCAATAGGAGCGCGAGCGGACGGCGGAGTGGAGCGGACTTAAGATTCTATTGGTTAATATTTCTCCGTTTCTCCGCTCCGCAGCCTCACTCCGCTCCGGTGGACAGGCAGCCTAATGCCCGGGTTACTCGAAGCAAATTTTTTATGCTAGGATGGCAAGATATAGCTAAGGAGAAGGACGTAATGAAATCCATCAGTAGGGTGTTGTATAATATTTTACAATAGTTTTTTATACGTCGTTGATGAATTCACACCTCGTGATGGTTCTCCCCAAAGCCCTGATGTTGTGAATGACGGTGATGTAGGCGGTCTCCACTATTTTGCACAGTGTCCTTTTCCACAGAGAAACCTTGTTGGTCTCATAATCTGGCTTCATGTCTCTTGCGCAGCCGGAGTCTGTTGGCAAACAAGAAATAATATTTTTAAAATCCGTTCAGTAGGTGTCTAATGGATGATTCTTTGAGGACAACATCACTGATAGTCATTTTGTGAGTTTTATCTATAAATTATCGAGATACAGCAGTCATTATAAAGGTTGATTTAAAAAAAAATTGTCTCTCTTCATCTTCGTAGCATTCTTGTCAGAGAGGTCGTGCTCTTCAGGTAGTTTCTTTTCAAAGGGCTGATGTGATTTGTCTCACGATTTCTCGTTATCTACTCCGATTACAAGGGATCTCCCACTGTGGACATAATTTGGTATGACCATCTCATGGGTGAGCATCCGCGTGGGCTAGTGCCATCCACTCTACCTTGCATGACAAGGCGCTCTACAGAATCACCTTAACGCCTCGAAACGTGTCCGAAGTATTTGAAGATGCGCGTTTGATGGCTAGGAACCCAACGGTTTGGCACGCGACGATGGAAAGAGACCTGACGGAATTACCATAATGCCTTGGAAGTTAGGTCGGCCTTTGATATGGGATGCAACGTGTGTCGACACCCTTGCGCCATCCCACCTTCCTTCCTTCCATAGTGGGCTGTGCTGGTGCGGCTGCTGCAGGTGCGAAAAACCTCAAATGGCGAAAATATTCAAATATTTTTGGGAGTTATATTTTCGAGCCGTTTGGGGTTGAAACACTAGGGCCATGGGGTCTGAGTGCCCACTTAGTTTTCCAAGACATCGCTAAGCGATTGGTCGACTCTTCACGTGAACAGAGCGCTGGCCTATTTTTTGGCCAAAGAATCAGCATTGCCATACAACGTGGCAATGCTGCCAGCCTTTTGGGCACTTTTCCTGTTGACAGCGATGCGGACGAATTTTTTGATGCCCTATGATCCTTTCCCCTCCTTTTTTTTATACAATGTACATATTATTATTTTAAATGTGTGTTAGTTTATATATATTATGTGCATAAAGAATAAATACCCTTTTGTATTCTCAAAGATATAAAATGCAAACGGGATACTAAAATACTATTAGTGTGTACTAAACCACGAAAACTAATTAAGGCATTAAATAAATCATAAAATGAGGTTGCTAAAAATTAAAGCATCACTAAGTATCACAATATCTTCTGCATATATTGAACCAACATGATAATATATTTATGTTCGTAAACGAAAACAAAGTTGACTGTCGTGAGTCTAGCATGCGATGAGATTGCCACGGGAATATCAAGAACCCGTATTATAAGATTAGAAGAATACCATTTTTTGGTCTTTAAACAATGTCAACGCAACCCGGTGTCAAGTTTTTCACTTTGCACATTAATTAGTAGAATTGACCTTCTGATGGCGAGTTATTGACGCACAGAAGTGTTGGTGCGAAACTCCATCCACGATACCTCAAACATTCTTCTCCAGCACCACATTTCCAGAACGTCTATCTTCTTATTCTCGATGTCACGCAGAGTTCACATCTCACTACCGAATTGGAACATAGGGAAAACTGAAACTGAACTGAAAATTGTTTAAACAAACCTAATTTTGGTGGCTTTTGTAAGATCTCTGTTACTCTGGAACTTTTTAGGGTTCCACACCTCAAAAGGAAAAAGGCTCACTTCGTTGTCCGTCTGTCTGTTTGTCTGTCAGACTGTTAAGACCCTTTTTCTCAGAAACCCGTGGAGGTATAAAGTTGAAATTAATATCAAATGCGTAAATCTATGATCTCTTACCGTCTTACCAATAAACACAGAATAAAGTTATTCCAAATTTTAAATTTTAGTTTTAAGTTTTAAGTTTTTTTGGAATAACTTTATTCTGTGTTTATTTGTATGAGGGTTAGAGTTTAAAAAAAATCAAGCTTCTAAGTCAGCGCAGAAAAAAAAATACAGCCGCTTTTATGCGACATAATTGATACTCGTAAGTAAATCAAAAACCTATAAGGTACTTCCCGTTGACCTAGAATCATGAAATTTGGCATGAAGCAAGGTCTCACAGCACAAGTAAAGGAAAAAGTCCGAAAATTGTTAATTTGTGATTTTATCGCATACTTATATATTTTTTTTGGGGTTTCTAGTTTTGCAACATGTTAAGTTTGTTTTTTGGATAAATTATTTTCAACTACGGAACCCTTCATTTTGCGCGTTCCGACACGCACTTGCCGGTTTTTTTTTTCAAAGTTTCCATCGATGATTTAGTTAACGCTATACGTCTCTTAATTTCATCTATTCATTCATTCACGTCGCAGTTCTCAATTTTAGAGACTTCGGGTGAGTTATTGTTAGCGTGGTCCACAATCAACACCTTAGTTTTTTGCGGTTAATCTTTTTTTCCGAATTCGAGGCTCACACTCTCCATCTTACGAAGTAATTCCTAGCTAGATGACTTGCACTAATAACAAATCGCATGGTATCATCAGAGTATCGCGGATTTGCAATTTTGTAGCCACCAATTGAGACACCGTCTGTTCAGTCCTCCAAAGTAATACGCATCATGAGTTCGGTGTAAATGTTTAGTCAAACCTCGAAGCTCCGGCGCTCCTAGGTTTGACTAGTCAATCCTCAGATCTGACTTGAAGTTTTAGTCAAAGCCCAAACAAATGAAGTTTTCGGGCCTCTGACTAAAGAATTTTCGTCAAACCTAGGAGAAACTAATTTGGACAGGCAAACGTCTAAACTCAATTTAATGAAATCCGGGTTTGACCAGCCAAACTTCAATGAGGTAATTAGAATGTAAGACATTCTAAGACATTCTAATTGAAGTTTGTTAAATTAGGTGCAATAAAACGATTTTTTAGGTTTGGGTTCGCGGCTCCTATTTCTGTATGCTTGGTTTAAATGAACCTAACCAAACCGAACCTCGAGATACCCCTGACGTCGACCCTGCGCGTTGCGGCACTCGCAGCTAACTTCCAAGCCGCCATTACATTTGACGACACGGTTGGCGCAGTGGTTGAGCGATTGACTGCTGCGCAGCATGTCGCGGGTTCGATTCCCGCACGGAACAAATATTTGTACGACCTACAAGTATTTGTTCCGAGTCTGGGTGTTTTTCTATCTATAATATGTATGTATTTACAAAAAAAAAAAAAATGTATATAAGTAGTTTATCAGCCATCTCGTTACCATAACACAAGCATTAGGTTGCTTAGCTTGGGACTAGATGGCGTTGTGCGAAATGTCCAAGGATATTTATTTATTTATTTATTACGTTTAAATCGAACTGTACAAAATTATTTACACATATTACAAGATTACAGTCGACGTTTGACCAAGTCTGCCAGTCGCTTCTAGGATTGATTAGGCAAAACCTAAAACAGATTATTTTACTTTCGACGTTTGATTGAAAAGTTAGGAACTTCTAGGTTTGACTAAAAATACTTTAGTCAAAGGCCGAATTAGGAATTTATTTAAGGGTTTGCCCGAAGGCTTTGGTCAAACCTAGGATAAACCAGTAATTCCGGAAAGAGACTGCATATCGACCTTTGACTATGACATACACATTGCGAAGGAGCGGTGATATTATGCAACCTTGACGGATACTTGCACTAGGATGAACATTGTTCCACAAGATTTCATCGGCTCGAACTGAAGCTGTGCCTGTTTCGTATAGCTTTCTCAATAGATGCACCAGGTGTTTCGGCTAGGCCATTCCTAAGCTTTTCAAAGTTTGTATTAAATTATTTTATTTAGATAAAAGCAATTAGTAGTAGTAGTTACTCACTAAAACTATGTGCAAAAAGAAAGTTACTGCCTTACTACAACAACTTAATTATGAGGATACTGAAAACTTACTTACTAATATGGTGTAATATCGTAGCTATAGCTGTCACCTTATTATGTACAAACCTACGTACATCACCATTCATAAGACTTAAAGTTAGGTACTTACCTACCTTTAGGTCACATAATAATATAACACTTCATTCAGTCACACACGCCCAAAAAAGCGCCTAACACACATACACATACACACCCACACGTCATAAATAAATAAATCTACCCTCTTGATTTTATGCGAGCCTTGCTTTAATAATTAAAGGCAAATTTTTGATACCTTGGGTTTTATTATTGCAAATTTTTGTAGGCATCTCAATTAAAAAAAAAAAAAAAATATAGCCTATGTTACTCGCTGATAATGTAGCTTTCTATAGGTGAATAGTATATTATGCAATTAGTGAATAAAGGACGGATTTATATCGAGGGCTATGAATCACTCGCGTCGCTCAGGATTCTAATCAAGAATCACGAGCGTAGCGAGTCATTCAAGTGTTAGAATCCTGCGCGACGCGAGTGATTCATGGCCCTCGATATAACTCCGTTTTATTCAAGAGTTGCATGCTATACTTTATACCATCACTACGAGAAAAATAAAGATTTAAGCGAAAATAGACATTTAATGAAGAAAAAACCGGCCGAGTGCGTGTAGGGTTCCATGGTTGGGATAAAAGTTTAAAGAAAGAAAAATTTAAAGAACACAAAACAGTTTTTATTCTAATGCTAAAACTCCTTGTCGAAAATGTGGACTAATCAAATTGAATTTAGAACACATATGGGGTTTGACGCATTTGGTGCACTTCTCAACTTGTACACCATGCTCAAATGGTGAACTTAGCAACTGGTGCACTTCTCATATGGCACACTTCGCAACTGGTGCACTTCTCAATTGGTGCACTTCGCAAAAGTAGCACTTTTTAAGATGAGTGGAGATTTGGAAAAAATTTCTAAAAATGAAAGAATCTTTTTGCTGTAAATCTAATTTTTTCTTACTTAATTATATTTTTATTATTTCCGAGTGACCTTATTTTTTATTTTTGAAAAAAATAAAAATGTTATAGTAGAGTTTAATTAAAATTATTTTGTTGATTGTATTTTTAAGAAAATTACCTACGCAAAACCAAAGATTCTTTCATTTTTAGACAATTTTTCCAAATCCCCACTCATCTTAAAAAGTGCTCCTTTTGCGAAGTGCACCAATTGAGAAGTGCACCAGTTGCGAAGTGCACCAATTGAGAAGTGCACCAGTTGCGAAGTGTGCCATATGAGAAGTGCACCAGTTGCTAAGTTCACCATTTGAGCATGGTGTACAAGTTGAGAAGTGCACCAAATGCGTCAAACCCCATAATAGGTCGTATGTTACACAGATTTAGAGTAGGCTAGACACCGCAAGCCATCTGACCAAGCGTGCCCTGCATGTTTGTACTAAAAAATGTCTGTTAGCTCAATGATGCTTAGCGATTGAAACAATTCTATTTACGTTGAGCACATCACTAAATGGCTGGGGTGAAGTTATCGTAGGTATAAAAAGATGACACGCTCGGTTTTCATACTATCTAATGAACATGCGGTATCTAGCCTAGGTACTCTAAATCTGTGGTCGAATATATCAGTGTGTTCTAAATTCAAACATCAAAACAGTGAGTAAAAGTGCTTTTTATTCACTGTTTTCAGTGAATAAAATAAGCATTTTAGAGGGGGTATGGTATAAAGAATTTTTAAAAACAGTTAGGTTTTTTTTTAGCCTGGAAGTAGTAGGGTTTTTTTTTAGCCTGGAAGTAGTAGGGTAACCAGCCCGAAATAACATCTTACGTTTTCCAACGACTTAAACAGAATTCAATTTAACGTCCGCTGTTCTGGTGGAGGCCATTATTCGATTGCAATTTTACTTTGCAATACACTTTCATTTTACAACAATTGATTTGACTTTAACTTGTGACTTTTTTATCATCTTTGCGTTCGTGACACATAAGTCCATCCAAAGAGTACAGTATGTAATACAAGTTGAATTATGTGTGGAACAAAATGTGTTACAAAGTTTTTATTGTGACTGTACTTAAATATGGAAAAACAGAAAGTGGAATAATATGGAACATGTAATAATGAGAAAGTGTAAATAAATGAATATGAATAATTAGGAATATGTAAAAATAATAATTCGGAAAAATAATAATATGAAGGAATAATAAATTGGTCAATTTATACGACGGAAAGCATCGTCGATATTTTTTTTTACGTACCGTTATTCAAAGCGTTTTGTAGAACATCAGCAATGTTCACGACAGGTTCTCCAATGATTTCGCAAGTATTGGTTTCCGGACCTAATTCGAAGTGTTCTTCATCTCCTTTCTTTATCAAGTTGTAGTCGTATTGCGAGCATACCAAAACAGCTGTTGAAAAGGTAAAAGTTGATGTTATAAAAAAAAAATAAAAACACGACTGCCCTGCCAAAAAACGAACTAAAAAGTAAGAAACAAGTTGTGTTCCCTGACTCAGATAAATAAAATTGTCATTGCAGTCAGGGGACCATTCTGTGGAACACTTTCGAATCTAAGAGGTCCCTCTACTCAACTCTACTGCAATGACAATAAAATTTAATTTATCTTTTATGGCTATGTTTAACCCTCCAAAAAATGTTACACTGCTACAACATTGAATTCGTTACGAATAATCTAAAAGAGTTCATTGTTTCGACTTGGATTCGAACCATCGCATCACCGAATGTCATCATACCCATACACCCAGCAGTTTGACGAACTAGCCAGCGAGCCCTTCAAACCTCTGATATATTTAGACGTTGAATAACTATCCGTAGATGTTAATCCTATTATTGCTTGTCGTTATACGCAATAATAAAAGTATTAACGTTTTATTGAAAAAGACAATAATAAAAATAGACTTTAAAAAATAACGAGGGCTGCCTTTTATGTCGTGTCGTTTGCAAACCTCCCGCAATTATTAAAAAAAAAAACATATGGCTTTTTCATCTTTTTGAATTTAGAATTCGAAACAAAATAATGTTTATACCATTCCCCCCCTAAAAAGCTTATTTTATTCACTGAAAACAGTGAATAAAAAGCACTTTTACTCACTGTTTTGATGTTTGAAAATGGAACACACCAATGTATTGGACCACAGATTTAGAGTACCTATGCTAGATACGGCATGTTATTAGATAGTATGAAAACCGAACGTCTCATCTTTTTTATACCTACGATAGCTTCACCCCAGCCATTTAGTGATGTGCTCAAAGTAAACAGAATTGTTTCAATCGCTAAACGTCACTGATATAACAGACTTTTTTTAGTACGAACAGTCGAACATGCAGGGCACGCTTGGTCGTGGCTTGCCGTATCTAGTGAAAGTGTAATTTTGTATTCGACCTATATTGATGTGTTCTAATTTCAATTTGATTGGTCGAAATTTTCGACAAGGAGTTTAGCATTAGAATAAAAACTGTTTTGTGTTCTTTGCTGTCGTTAGTAAATTGGCGCTATTTTGAATACTGTAAGTTGTACGAACACAAAGTTTACTGTTACTTTAATTTTGTGTTTGTTTAGTGTTGTTCTAATCGATTAAAAATGCATTCTAGTGATGAAGATGTGTTAACACCTGAGTTTATGAAAGAGAGGCCGGCCGATATAGTGGAAAACTTGCTACCCAAAAAAATCACGGCTGGTTTACATCAAAGCCAATTTAACTTTCCTTTTTCTTCATTATAGTCTATTTTCACTTAAATCTTTCTTTTTCTCGTAGTCATGGTATAAAGTATAGTATGCAACTCTTGAATAAAACGGATTTATATCGAGGGCCATGAATCACTCGCGTCGCTCAGGATTCCAACACTTGAATCACTCGCTACGCTCGTGATTCAATCATCATGAATCACTCCCTACGGTCGTGATTCAATCGTTAGAATCCTTCACTAGCTCGTGATTCATCTATGGCCCTCGCTTTAAATCCGTCCTTTATTCACTAATTGCATAATATACTATTTTTGATCGGTCGAATAGTTTTATTGTAGCGTCTATTCAAAGGTGACAAGTCGGTTGTAAAAATGGAAATATCAAAGGACAATATGCGTGCGATGATTTTCTACAACTTTCAAACTGGATTAACGCGACTTCGGTGCTTTGAAGAGATCACTTCTGTGTTTAGTGATGCAGCACCATGTCTTAGGACTCTAGAACGCTGGTATTTAGAATTTCAACGTGGGCGCTCTAGCTTCAGTAACAAACCACGTCAAGGTCGTCCGAAAACCGCCATGATGCAAGAGAATATCGACGCCGTGCGGGAGCTAATCCTCGAAGATCGTCATGTGACATACCGTGAAATAGAGGCAGCCGTGGGCAATTCAGGGACTACTATCCAAAAAATCCTGCACGAAGAACTCGGCGTAAGAAATTCTCTCGTTGGAAAGATCTCTCGTTGGAGACCACATTTGCTTAGCGACGACCAAAAAGCAGCCCGTGTTAGATGGTGTCGCAAAACTCTGCAGCGATTCAACCGAGGAGAGTCAAAACACGTTTATGATATGGTTAGTTGTGACGAGTCTTGATATATGCTTACGATCCAGATTCCAAGCAGCAGTCAACTGTCTGGGTATTCCAAGGTGAGCCAAAACCGACCAAAGTCATACGCTCACGGAGCACTTAAAAAAAAAATGGTTGCCCCGTTTGTGGCAAAGAGTGGTCACGTCGCCACTATTGTACTAGAAGATCGCAAAACGTTTAACGCTGACTGGTATACCACTGTTTGTTTGCCACAAGTCATCACAGAGTTTCGAAAAAACAACTCAAGACGTCTTAAGGATACTACACCATGATAATGCAAGTTCGCACACCGCCCGCTATACAAAGATGTTTTTGAGCACCCAAAATTTCGAAATTTTAGATCACCCGCCTTACAGCCCTGACTTGAGCCCTAGAGATTTTTTTACGTTCCTCAAAATTAATCAAAGTCTTTGTGGTCAACGTTTCAGCTCACCCGAAGAAGCTGTTGACGCATACAAATCGGCCATTTTGACTACCCCCAAATCGGAGTGGAATAAATGTTTTAAAAACTGGTTCGAACGCATGCAAATGTGTATTAAATATCGCGGAGAATTGTTTGAAAAACAATAAATGGTAATAATCTATTAGATTGTCTATACTTATTTCAAACTACAAAACTTAAAAGGCAGCCCATAAACTTATTTATTCACTAAAACAATACATTAATTGCAATAAAATATTTTTGCAAAATACAAAAACCAACTTCGGCCTATCACGGATTTGAACCCACATGTCTTTTGGGGGGTTAAGTACGTTGGAGCCGTGTGTACATAATATTGTCTGGCTCTGACATTGCAAAATACGTTTGTGTGGTATTTTTTGTATGTGTGGATATGACGATAGGATAATTGTATGCACAACAATAAATATTTCTATAATTGATTTTACACCTAACAAAAACATCAAAAAACTAAAAAAGTGGCTTAAAAGAATTTCATAAAATATTAACCAAAAATATACCGTACCTAACTGCCTTTCCAAAGAACCTAGAACGCAAAAGGTAGATCCACTTTAGGAAATCTAGGTTCTAACACTTTAATAAAACGAGTTATGGGCTTTTTAAAATGTATAGATTATTATTAGCCAATTAAAAGTCACTAGGAAGTTTATACGTCCGTCTTTCTTAAGGCGCTAACGAGAAGTGAAGTACTACTAATGGTGGGTAGTATTTATGTAATAAGTAGGTACCTACGATATATCGATTATTATAAAATCGACTAAATATTGATTTTTGTAAATAATTAAATCAAATAAATCAACACGCCCCCTCAAAAATTAATCTACCAATTATACAAAAAAAAAAAACTTAAATCAAAGTAGGTAATACCTAATTGACCGGATCATATTCACTTCCTAGTGTTTGCTGGGAATACATCATGGTCCAACATTTGCTGCCAAGGATTAAGGAAAACCCAGAAAACCTTAATCAAACCACTTCATTAAATTATTCTTAATAATAATTAAATTAATCATAAATCATCTTATTATGTAGAATCACTAAACATTCAATGAGTATCTTATTCGAAGCCCATTTTACTTCTCATCGCTTGAAAAGTGATAGCGGTAAATGCCTTGGTCAGAACATCTGCCAACTGCTGAACTTTTGGAATGTAATTTTATTTTATTACATTTTTCTCAATCTGTTCCTTAGAAAAATGATACTTTATTTCTATGTGTATTGTACGTTTGTGATGGGTTGGATTATTTGCAATGCTTATGCAGCTATTTTTATCCTCATAGAATATGATAGATTTAATTATATCTATCTTAATACTAACTGCTAGTGATTTAAGCCCTAAAGCCTCCCATGACAGTTTCATACAATGCCATACAATCTGCCTCAGTTGAAGAGGCAGCAACTGACATTTGTTTCTTTGTACTCCAGGTTTGCTTGCAGCTTGAAATACCCAGTTGTACTTTTCCTGTCATTTGAATCACTGCCACCCCAATCTGAATCTACGTAGCCACATATAATGTTAGTGTAGGCACATCTTTTACCTATAACTTAATTTTAAATTAACAGTACCTTTCAAGTACCGAAGCACTCTCTTTAGACACTGCCAGAGTTCTTTACTATTTTTGTTCGTATACCTTCTCAGTATATTAACGCTTGTAAGTAATTAAATCTGGACGAGTGCATAACATGACATACATTAAACGTTCTATAACGTTTCAACATGTATCATTATATATTTTTCTTCAGAGTTTAATGCGTCATAATTAAGTTTATTTTCCATTGGTGTATTGACAGGTTTACAATCGTGCATATTAAATTTATTTAATACCGTTTATATTTATGCACTTTGATTTAATGCTATTTCACTACATGCTTGTAATTTTTATACCTAGAAACTTTTTTTTTTTTTTTTTAATCTGTCTAAAAAGTCATTTTGATTTTACTCATTAAATACCTTTTAAAATTATTAATTGTTTCAATATCAGCACATACTATTAGGTTAAAACACCTTTAAATAAAATGACATAATTATATGCATAGGTATGTATATCTCCATTGTCTAGCAAATATTTGAATGAAGAATTTTGAAAACCTATTTCTTTATGAGATAGATCGAAAACTTCAAACCAACATTTAGCTGCCTGCATTTTTCAGCCCGTAAAGTTTATTTAATTTAACACATAATTATCTAAGATACCCTCAGGGCCTTTCATATAATATCTTCCTTTAATTCGTCATTTAGGAAGGCAGTTTTGACATCCTTAAGACGAACTAGCAAACTAAATTGATTCGCAAAAGTAAGATACATCTAAAACTAGCTATTCATGCTAATACTGGTGCGAAAGTTTCATTATAGGCCGTGAGGTATTCTTGACCGAAACCCCTTGCACAAGTTGTTTTTTTTTTATCTTAAAGGTTTTCTAAATTCATCATGTTTTACAGAAAACATCCATTTACAATAAATTGACAATGTTTTTATTTTCAGGTGTTGGTATTAAAGTCTAAGTATTATTTAGTTTTAGAGAATTTAGTTCGTCCCTACTGCACTTTCCCACTGAGATCTGTTTTGATCTCTTCTAATGAATTTGGTATTTTACATAGAATAGACTGAGCACACAAAATTGCGATCATCATCATCGTCTTCACTAAACGACTTTTGAACCTATTGCATCATCTAACGTCAGGATTTTATTTGTGTTTTCTTTTGGTGAAGATGGGGTATCAAAAAGTATATCATTTATTTGCTCCGATTCAATTTTATATTATCATGGTTTAATTTGCAAACTTTACTAGGACACTCGTGCTAATCAGATTTAGACCATAGACGTATCTGATATAGAACTGTCAGAGTTATGAGACTTGACCGGCACTGACTTATATTACATCATCAGCTTTGCCGTGAGAATTTTTTAATATTCCCTTCAGACTTGAGGTCTGGCCTGGATTGAAGAAAACCAGTCTCATCAACAATAACATCCCTGACTACTATGTATTTTTTCGCACTCTGGGTTCCAAACTTTATAGCGTTTGGTTCATAACCCACAAGTATCCCTTTCCATGATTTTTCATCAAACTTGGTCTTACTGCTTTTATTATGAACGTAAGCAGTTGAACCAACCTTCAAATTTTTTTTTAATTTGAGGTTTTGTATCATGTCACATTTCGAATGGTGTTTTTGAAAACTTTCAAAGTTTTAATTGGGGTCAAAATAATCAAATAAACAGCAGTTGGTACTACCTATCGCCCCAAAACACTTTGTCTAATTTAGCACTGCTTAAACGAGCTTTTCCATTATGTAATGGTTCCGACCATACGTTCAGAAACGCCATTCAACTGTGGTATTCTCGGAATTTTTAAATGTTATGATATCCCTCTCTCTACACAATAACCTTTCATTTCAGTCGATAGATATTCGCCACCATTATCGCAGCATAAGTTGACTAATTTTAAATTAAACTTAGCCTCGCTTTTAGCCACGAATCAAAAAAACAGCAAACACGTCTGATTTATAGGTGGGTTAAACAGTACGTAACAAAGTACCTAGTGTGTATACTCATCAACAAAAAGTACAAAGTAGTTTTTTTTTATTTGTCGTTAGTTGGGGGTATAAACAGTAACAATAGTCCACAAATATCTGAGTGCACAATAAATAATAGTTGTTTAACATGACTATTACTTTTGACCTGATATGAACGGAAATCGACTTTGTTTCCAATTTATACAGGCCTCACCTCCGTGGGCCTCACACAATTTATCATCCAGGCTCGCATAACAGTTTCAATTTGGCTGGTGTCATCAACAATTTTATTATTATTTTTTTAAATTTCGATGAATTAATTTTTACTAATTATGACCAAAGCCATAATTTGTACATACTGCACACTTGAGAAACACATTGACACTATTTACAGATGCCATTAAGTCTACAGCAATTAAATTATTTTTTCAACATACCTTGCATGATAGTTTTATTAACCTTACGTATTTGGGCTCCTCGCTCGTCGACAATGACTGTCAACCCTGCTCCTTGCATTTTCGTTAAGAACAACAGGTGGTACCGCAGCACAGAAGAGCACGTCCTCCAAAACTTCTTGAACGCCCATGTTGCTGGTCACATACATCGTTCCCTGAAATAAATTCACCATTTTAAGCAATAGAAATTTTAATGGCGTTTGCAAGACGGTGTGACTAATGAAAAGATCTTCCCTGTTTATAATATGGTCCGATGTTCCAGAAACCAACAGGAAAGTATCTTCCATCATGATCCGCTTGATAGTCTGCCATCACAACAGCAAAGCCAGAAAAATAGCTCGACGTGGATGGTTCACTGATTCCAACTGCCTGAACCGTCCTTGTCCTCTCCGTATTTTCTGCTGCTGCTGTAATGTTTGAGCTCTGTTGAAGTAGAAGCAGTTGTTTTTCACATGCTTCTTGCGGACACAGTGATAACACTTCATGAACTGAGACTTATTCTTCTGCTTGTTAACTTCCTAGTTGAAGCTATTATTCCCTTTATTATTTTGAGAATTATCGAATTTTGTTTTTCGAAATTCCTGTCCATTTTTCCCTCAAATTGCAAAACTTTTGACACTGGTATCACTGGTGTAAAATAACTCAGAAAAACGGCAGTTTCAGGATAATATACTTTTAATAATCACTTTATCAACATAAACCAAACTCAGAATAATATCAGTTTATCACAAATTCACATACAGTAAATTATAATATTTCCGATACTTTAACAATATTTTATACTTTCAACGACCAACGGTCAATCAGGCCGAGGTTTCACTACTAGAACTTCTCGAGACGGCGATCGGCGATCGAATGGTCGAGTCTTAGCTGTCTGAGTACTCTGAGTCTCACTACGGTTAGTAGGAGGGGTATGGTGTTGCCAACTCTTACAGTGTTGCTAGTTAAATGTACACAATACTACTATATTTTGTAACAGCTCGGCCATCCGTTCGCCAACGAGTGCCTTCGTTGTCTTAGTAATTTTCTACTATATTATGTACTATATAAAAGGAAATACAGTTTAACTCGAAAGTAAATACTTAACTACTTCAGTCATCTAATACATTATCTATATTTGTAGTAATCAATCAATCACGGTTTTATCTGTAGCAATACAAAACAAACAACTCTCTAATTCTCCTTTTGTTTAAATTACATCTTATGAGGCAAAGTATCAGTATCTAACAATCAAACACAATTATAGTATAATCAATAATTTAAGTTAGTTTTAGCTACTGATTACATCACATAATATTGTTTATTGGTTTCCTTGGGCGGCACATCATTGTGCAGATCATGCCCCAATAATCGCTCCAAAAAGACATAGGATCGCTTATTGCTTCTCCTTGGGCGACACATCAATGTGCACGTCTTGTCCGCAATAAGTTACATAAGTCAAAATCACTAGAACCGCTTATTGCTTCTCATTGGGCGGCACGTCATTGTGCACGTCATGCCCACAAAAAGCGGTCCAAATCAAGATCACTAAGACTACTTATTGCTTCTCCTTGGGCGGCACATCATGTGCACGTCATGCCCACAATAAGTAGTCCCAAACATCACTTCAGGTTGTCCATTGATTTATCCTTAGGCGGTACATCATTGCACCAATCATGCCCACAATAGACAGCCTGTCAATCATGCCATGCGACACCTTGAACATGAATCATTTCCTGGTCACGGTATACGCATGGACTTTTCACTTATATAATATTTTAACTTATAGTCTAAGCATTGGTGTCGAGTGAGGAGGTTTCGACTGGGTTCTTATCATGGTCAGTAAAATCGTCATTACCACATTAGCCATCTGAACTAAGGCTATCCTTGCTATCGCTTTCTGAGATGGATTTAAATGATAACCAAGGGTGCATCTTGACTAGCAATATTAAGGACAGATTTTTCCTTATCGTTTCTTTGTGGTATATTTGCTTTCGGGCATGCATTTGCCAAATGTCCTAAAAATTTACAGTGAGTACATCTTATCGTGGGCTTATTACATTTATAACTGGGGTGGCCGGGCTGATTACAATTAAAGCAAACCATGACTGTTTCCTCTGATTCGTTCGTTTTGTTAGTTCCCTTTGTATCCGCGTGAATAGTAGAACGTTTTTCTTTATCTTTACTCGACCTATCTGGCTCCCTAGGAGTTCCCGGTTTTACATTTTTAAGAAATTTCAATAACTGTTCTGGCTCTGAAAACTGCGCCGCTTGAGCCCCTAACATTATACCTCGGTCCTCAATTCCATAGACTATACAATCTACAGCATTTTTACCAGAAATATTGCAGCGATTGAGCAGGTTGATTTTGGCGTAATAGTATAATTCAGGCGATTCGCCAAAACGCAGTTTCTTATTTAGCATCTCTGTAAGTATTTCTCCATAGTTTTGACTAGACGGAAATGTCTCTATTAATTTAGCTTTCCACTCTTCCCAAGAATGCAAGAGAGTAGGCAAACTTTGATACCACGTCTTGGCGATGCCCGTGAGTTTAGGTAGAGCGTAATGTATGACCTGTTTTTCCGACCACTCGTAAATTTGTCTACATTCTTCGACTTTACAAATCCATGCATTAATAGTTTGCTCTTTGATCATTGGGTCGAATTCAGGTATAACCTGGTTTAAGGACGAAAACCTCTCACTCGAACCAAATTTCGAAGACTTCATAATATCTAAGAATGACTCAATCAATAAAGTAGTATTTTGACTACTTACATCACATCTGCTTCGTTTCGCTTCATCAGCCTCACCATCACGCTCAGACGTCCTACGCTTCGCTCTGCCACGTTTCTGATGCTGGTCACCCCGACGCTTGCTGCCAAGTCGGCCATCGCGCCGTTCTCGTGACCGGCTCGGGCTGCGACTGCGTGATTCACTCGTCCGTACGCTGCGACGCTTCCTGCGGCGCCGGCTTCGATGCTTGCCGGGGTTCTCGTCACTGCAGTCGCTACTGTCACGTCGCTTGGAGCGCCGTTTCGAAGTAATGCTGCGCCGGTGCTTGCTCCGGTTGCGCCTACTGCATTGGTCATCAACCTCGCAGCTGCCATCCCGGCAACGCGACGGTGTTCGAAAACGCTCAGGTTCCATCGGTATACTGATGAAGACAAAAAAAACGCATCATTCCCTTTTAATTGATTGATGTTGAAGACAAAGCTTAGCATTTGCGTGTGAAATTTTAAGCACTAGGAATCACTAACATTGTCAGGGAGTGCCATAATAAATGTTAACAAATTATTCTAACTCTTACATCTTTACACTACAATCACCACTAAAATTTTAAATGTCTGTGGGCAAGTGGACGACAACAAGTAACGGACAATGAGAAAAGAAAAAAAAATAGAGACAGAAAATCTTATTTTCTTACCTTGTTATCGCAATCCCACTTCTGAGTTGTAAAATAACTCAGAAAAACGGCAGTTTCAGGATAATATACTTTTAATAATCACTTTATCAACATAAACCAAACTCAGAATAATATCAGTTTATCACAAATTCACATACAGTAAATTATAATATTTCCGATACTTTAACAATATTTTATACTTTCAACGACCAACGGTCAATCAGGCCGAGGTTTCACTACTAGAACTTCTCGAGACGGCGATCGGCGATCGAATGGTCGAGTCTTAGCTGTCTGAGTACTCTGAGTCTCACTACGGTTAGTAGGAGGGGTATGGTGTTGCCAACTCTTACAGTGTTGCTAGTTAAATGTACACAATACTACTATATTTTGTAACACTGGACTCATTTTTAAACTTGACTTCATGATCCAAAAGCCTTGGTTTAACGAATGCTAGCATTAAATTATCCTCCGATAAAGTTTCGATCGCAGTTATAACGCCATCATAAATTGAGGGTAGGTTGAGCAACAAATGCGTGGCGTGGCGTCTTGCCGTACCGTATAATATACTGTAGTCTTTGGTGCCGGCTAACAATTCGATGATGAACTTTTTTTTTTTTTTTTTTTTTTTTTTTGCACCTTTTATCACGTCCATTTCACTTGACAATGCCCATATTTTTTATTTAAATTTTAACCACTTATATTGCAGTAAAAACGTAACCTGGTCCCATAACCTTTAGGAAATCTAGGTTCTAACACTTTAATAAAACGAGTTATGGGCTTTTTAAAATGTATAGATTATTATTAGCCAATTAAAAGTCACTAGGAAGTTTATACGTCCGTCTTTCTTAAGGCGCTAACGAGAAGTGAAGTACTACTAATGGTGGGTAGTATTTATGTAATAAGTAGGTACCTACGATATATCGATTATTATAAAATCGACTAAAGATTGATTTTTGTAAATAATTAAATCAAATAAATCAACATCCACAAACAAAATTACAAAAAATAAAACAATAAGACGCGGACTGCACCCTCCTCACCACCTCACCTTTACTGGCACATTTCGGGCAATGGGGCGTTTTGAGTTTTGCGTACCGGCAAATACGTACGTTTTGGGCAATGGGCGCGTTAGTGATCAGGAGTTTTTTATTGAAATGAAACCAAGGGAAATAGTCTGACAGCTTCGGTTCTAAAATAAGACATGCTTAGTCCATGCTTAGTCAGACAAATTCTAATAGAATATCAAAATTTTTGTTTGGCCATTTTCACATTTGGACCAAAAATTTATGAAACGTGAATGATGTGACCCTGTCACTGAGAGAAGGCCTCTGACCCAGCAGTGGGAACATTATAGGTTGTGTAGGTACGTGTTTATGTGTGGATGATGTCCTTTACGCCAGTAAATTATAATAAAGTTTTTTTGGAATGTGCTGTTCAAACCCATATTGTCATAATTGGAGAATGTTTTTTTTTTCACATTTGAAAATGGAGCCATACTGACGCCATATTGATCTTTTTCAAAAAAATGTACTGCCAATGTCACTCAGGATGATGTAAGGATTCTAACGATACCCAAAATCTGTTCAGGCATTTAAAAGTTATGGCGGATTAAACAAACTGACATATACATACATGAACCCTGAAAACATTACATTCCTTTTTGGGCAGTCGAGTCGTGTAATAAGTAAGAGCAAATTGAATAGAACCGCATAATACACTCGACCGCACATCGGTTTAATATAGTACTTTTACTTTGACCTTGAGCTGGCTTAATGTATGGAGTTCAATAGAAGAAGAGGCCAGCTTATTCTGGTTTGTTACCACTTGCACAGATTAATACTGTACCACTTGATAGGTTTTTTAGATTTGATAATTACAAATCTAGTTTTATCCTCGCCTTCTCATTGCTTTAGTATATTGTACTAGCTTTTGCCCGCGGCTTCGCCCGCGTGGATGTCGGAAATTATCCCACGCGAACGTAGGTACTATCGGGAAATCCTTCATTATTCCTTGTCTATATTATAAAGGAAACCTCTGTGCAAAGTTTCAGCTTTCTAGGTTCAAAGGTTTGGGCTGGGCGTTGATGAGTCAGTCAGTCAGTCAGCATCTCACTTTTTATTTACACTTTTTATTTTTCTTGATTGTAAGCTGAAATTCATATTACTTAGAATGAAGATTGTTCTACTTACTTGCAGAGGCTGTGTAAGCTCCATTAAATACCTTGTTCTGTTTAGTAAATGTGATTTTGAGATCACCAGCGATATTCAAAACAGCTTTCGTTTGTAATACTATTGACTTCTTGTCCGTATCCATTCTGCAAATAAAAAGGTTAACAATCAGATAATGAGCGAGGTAGAAACGGGTAATTAGTGCTATCAATAAGTTTTTAAACTTTCATTCAACATTATTATTAACACAAACGGGATATTTACCATGTTTACTGTTATGTTCGAGTTCCCGATATTTCGGCACTGTTGCAAGCACCAAGAGTCACTGATAAACTGATGAACACGAACATAACAGTAAACATGGTAAATATCCCGTTTGTGTTAATAATAATGCTATCAATAAGTTGATTTAATGTTGCATCTTTGCTTCTTGTTTTTCTTTGAAAGAACTGTCAGCATTTTGGCACAAGTCGGTTTAAAAATGTATCTAGCATAGTGAGCTAACTTGTATTGTCATTGAAATACCTCGAGACCATGGGTCCCTGACCTTTGGAAGGCGTACGAGGAGAGAGGCCCCTTAGACGCTTTCAGGGAAATGAGGCACCAACCCCTGTACGCACTATGCAATTGCACCCAAGGACAACCTCCGGTTGGTGTAGGAATGTTGCAGGATATGTGTTTGCAATTATTCATCCTATCAGTGAGCGAGGTTTGGGTTAATCTGCGCTTCCAGTTTAAGTAAGTTCAGTAGATATAAACTAATTGGAACGGTTCGCGATTGAGCATGCGAACGATTCCTTCGCCGCACTATGTTGCCGGCTCCACAACATAACCTGACAGTCTTTGAAGAAGACACACGTCCTCTGCATCCACTCCTCTTGCCTCGCCGCGTATATTGTCTGACACGAAGTCACTATAATTATTAGTTATGCGTGTAATGTCTGACTCGAGGTCGCCATATTATTCTTCCTGATACGAGTATGTACGCTGGAGACGAACGCTCGCTTCGCGATTGCCAACTGGTAATACGCGATTCTATTTCATGTTTTGCATCATAGCTTGTACACAAGTAAAGAACTATATTCAACTCCTTCATGAACACAGTGTAGCGCACGTAGAAAGCTATGTAACATTATTAGTAGAAGCAAAAAAACTTACTGGAAGTCTGCAATCTTTTGTTTCTTCAATCCAGTGACATTGATATTCTTGAAATCAAAGGCCAGTCCCACAGTTGGGTCGACAACGACGTTTAATTTTGGGATGATCAAGGGGTCCAAAGGTTTCATGTCGTAGCCTGGTAAGCCCTTGTGGGTCTTTTTCATTAAACTTGCCATAGCCACGTTCCAGCATTTGACGTCATTTTTGTTGCATGGGTCGATAAACTTTACTGTAAATTTATTATTTATTTATTTATTAACTCATCATCACCATCATTACAGGAATTTCCTAATTCAATGGTGTGGCCATAATTACAGTTTTATTATTCAAGTACCATAACATATTCTGTACATCGTGGTTTTTGTGAACTCACTCAGAGAACAAGTAAAAAAAAATAAAATAAAGTAAATAAATGTTTCATAAAAAATAAATATTTGGTAGATATGCAAAAGTTTGGTTCATTATCAGAGCCTCTTTAGTGGTAAGGTGCAATTGTAGTGGAGTAGGAAGTAGTCGATATCCATTTACAATTCACATTTTGATCTTGTATTGGAACATCAAAGCTTACTTAACCAACCGAGGTGAATGAAATGGCACATTTCTGATTCATTTTTATATTCCATAATCTAACGAATATTTGTTTAATAGCTTCTACCTGCGACTTTATCCGCGTGAAATGTCTTGTTCCCCCGGCCCACTCCATCGCATCGCATCGCCTGCCTGAGCTATAACTTCGTTTTGCTTAGTGTTCTTTCTGACTTTTTTCTACTTTCTCAGCTACTTAATGGTCATAGCGTGATGTTAAATAGCGTATAGCCTTCCCCAGGAACTAGACTATCAAATTCAAAAATATTTTTTCAAATATGACTGGTAGTTCCAGAGATTAACGCGTTGAAACATACAAACAAACACACTCTTCAGCTTTATTGTTATAGATTATAGATTTGATTACCATTCAAATCGGGGACTTTTTCTTGATCTTTTTAAGAGAAACAATTCCGCCATACATGATTGTTGCGTAACTTTAACCGTTTACGCAGCGCACGCAACGGAAGCTCTCAAAAGGAATACATTTTCCCCATTTTTGCAACATTTTTCATTGATGCTCCGCTTTTATTGGTCGTTGCGTGATGTTGTAGAGCCTATAGCAGTTCCTCGACAAATGCGCTATCTACCACTAAAATATTTTTCCAATTCGAACCCGTGGTTCCTCAGATTAGTTCGCGTTCAACCAAACAAACAAACTATTCAGCTTTTAAATATTAGTATAGATAATAAAAGCTCTACTTTTAGCATGGACAGATAAGCATCAGGTAAAAGATTGTCAATGCTATGGAATATAACGGTACATGAAACAAATAAACTATTGATGATGATCGTAGTGATTCTAACAATAATAATATAGGGAATAACATACCTCCTTTGGAAAGGATACAACATGCGAACGCAAGCAATAAGAAGCTCCTTTAGAGAGCCATGTTGCAAGACTACTGACTAGGTAAATGCAAACTTGTCCACGCCGAAAGAATCAACCGTGCCGAACGAAACGAAGTCCCTAGTACTTAATTCTTCCGGCGATTCGTCCGATTTGGTTTGGTTTCTTATGATTTCATACAAGTAGGTAATTCTAAAATTCGTTTCTTTCGGGTTCTTCGCTGCTTTCGGCTCTGATAAGTGTGCGTTTACTTTAAATGAATTTATTTATTATGTATAACCTTAAATCTATCTTTACAGGTTGCCCGAATGCGATAGTTAAGTATAAATATACTATTATAAACTAAATTTACAATAAAACTAACAAACATATCACCTAAATTTAACTTAATTATAACATAACACCTTATAGGTCCTCCGAGTAAAGTTATTCAGTGTACAAAAAAAACAAGTCTATTTTATCGGCTACCGTGTTGAACGTGCACAGCGCGCGCTTCAGCGGTGCATGCTGATGCAGATTGGTGCGCCAAGAAGACACCACGAGCAGCTGTGACCGCAGCCGCCTGCTCACATACTCCTGGTTAAAATCACAAAATTATGATGAAACAGAGAAACTTACGGTATGCCTTTTTGCAAACCTCTACGACAAGTTTCCGGAAATGCATAAACCAGGGGAGAATCGAATACCCAGATCTTTGACCTCCGTGACATGCTGCAGCGGTTTATTTTCTATGAGGTACTGGTGACGCGAGGCGCAAGCGCTGGTGAACGAAAGCACCTGAACATTTCATCACGTTGAAATATAGTTAATTTTCCTGGCTCCACTTACTGACTCGATCTAAATCCTGCTGCAGTATGTCATGATCGGCGTTTTGCTTCACTACATGATCAGCAAAGAGTAGGCAAGTTGTCTCATTGACTACTTTCGGTAAGTCTTCCACCACGAGGATAAAAAAAAAATAACTCAAGATGGCGCCTCGTGTGCGCATTTCTGAGCAAGCGTCCGCCATAGTCAACGTATTGACTTCTGCAGTGCAGGTAATCGGCGAATAATTTAGTAGTATGCGGTGTGAAACCCATGTTGGCTAATTTCAACAGCAGCATATCATTATCGACTGTGTCAAACGCCGAAGTAGCGAAAGTACATTTACTGTGGCCGAATAATCTTCTCGGTGCCGTGGACAAATAGTCTCAAGGTGTCAATTCGTTTATCAATGAATTATCAAATCATCGAATTTTTAATCTAACTAACCAACATAGGCATGTAGCTGTATTATATGTGGATAAATTAGATAAAAAAATCAGAAATGAATAAGTTTCAACAAAAATCAATAAAAAACAAATAGTTGAGGGTTTAATTAAATTGTCAAAAATCCCATACTTACCACTTCCGGAAACTACGGAAACAAAAAATATTGAAACTAAAACAATCTTGAAAGAGCGCATTTTGATGAAGAGAACAAGAATAGACCGCTAGGTAAACCTATCTTTAGATAATTATTGAATCACATGTTCTTGCAGAGCTTCTTATATACCTGACTCCTGTATACACATTTGTGTAACTGTCTAGACATCTCACATCTGTGTTAGTTTTAATTAATAAACACTAGCTGTTCGTGCCCGGCTTCGCCCGGGTAAATTTAATTCTCTATCTCCAGTGGTTTAGGATTCTTCGTTTTGTCTGTTTTCATACGAAAATACCATCCAAATTTCCGACTTTTCTGGTGAATTTTCCAAAACAAATCTGTCATACAAAACTGTACCTGACAATTACGAACACAACAATAAAAGAATTAGGCAACCGCTCTGAAGTGATGCGCGTACATACATTCCGCAATTGATTTGTATTTAGTATATAGATAGATAGATATAAAAAATTAAGCATAGTAAGTTTTAAATTAAATAATATTTTTATATATAAATGGAAAAAAAAAAATTAAAGTCGTCATCGTGAAATAGGGAATGTGATTCAAATAAGGGTCAAGCTTGACACCTCCATTACATTGCTAGAGGTCTCGTGAAAACCAAAAAACTGGCAGCAACTTGGACATCTTTTGGGAAAGTTTATGTCAAAATAGAGAAGAGGTCAGAAAAGAGGGCGAGTTGGCTGAGCTTACATTGTGACTAAATTTATTACCTAGTTTATTTGATTTTTTCTTGTCATGTTTCACTCTTGTTATATTTGTTTTACGTATTAATTATTTTTTCTTTTTGCTTAAATTACCATTTAATTATGTTTACTTAGACTATAAAAATAATATTTATTGGAATTCCAGTCCCTTACACTTACATACGTACTCTCATGAACTAACACCCAATACACTGCACACATTTACTCAGTATACATCACAGAGGACCTTAATTTGGTATGGTATTAGTAAACTTGCCCCATTTTATTTTACATCTAGTCTCGTGTTCATCATCATAGCTAGCTACGAACAAGATCTGAGTTTAAACTTTAAGTATACCCGTAAATATCACGCACGTGGCGTGACATTCATATTGTATTTTCTTTTTGAACAATGCAAAGTATTGAGACTCTTCACTCAGATCTTGATTCACTTCAAGTAGCTAAATCAATCTCTTGTGACATAGACGATGTAAAAAAATATATATTAAAAAGTAATTTCACCCTCAATCTCTTGTCTCAAAATATCCTTAGCGTTAATTGTAACATGCCTAATCTGACCACCCTTCTACAAAGATCAGAAATATCGGGGACATATTAGTCCTCTCAGAGTGTTGGCTTACTTCAGGGCGTTGCATTCCTATTCTCGATAATTATAATTATGCATCAACGACTTCTCATAGAACCCAAAATGAAGGAGTTGTTATCTATTATGTCAAGAACCTTGCAGTAACTGTCGAAGAACCAGAGCTTAAAATAAACATCTTCTGCTTAAAATAAACAATGAAACTTGTATTATTGGAATCTATCGCCCCCGAGTCAAGCCAACGTAAATAACTTCATTAGATCATTAGACTATCTTCTCGCAAAATTAAGTAGGTTTAAAAATATTGTTCTCTGCGGCGATATAAATATCGACATAGCACCTAACAGCCCGGACCAGCGTTCGCAGGAATACCTAAACGTCTTAGCAAGTCACTGTTTGCTTCCAGGGCATACTGCACTTACGCATGGTCGTACGTGCCTGGACCACATAATGCTAAAAACAAAATTAAATGCTAACTGTTTGGTATTCGAGTCATCAATTACGGATCACGAGACTGTTGCCATTAGTTTGGACCTGGTTGCTCACCCGGATTACTGTAAAAAAACGGCCTTTTCAATTGACTTTGAATCTCTCGATGACATTATACAGAATACTTCTTTTCAGACCATTCTTGAAAGTACTGATGCTAACATCGCAACAGACCTACTTGTGTCGTACCTTTCCACTGCAATAAATAATAACTCTAGACTGATAAAAATTCCCAAAAGACAACGAGTCAGTAAACCGTAGATCACCAAAGGGTTGCTTCGTCGTATGAGAAACAGGGATAACCTACATAAAAAACTTAAACGAGATCCTGAAAATGAGATTCTGAAACTAACCTATAAACGTTATCGAAATTTTTGTAACTCTTTAATCAAAAAAGTCAAACGAAACTATGACAAGGAAGAGATCGAAAGTGCAAAGAGTAATAAAAGGCAGCTATGGGATGCAATTTAAAAGATTAGTGGCTCTAGTAAGCCAGGTGACCTCGCTTCCTGTCTCATTACATCCGTGGACAAAGATAAGGATATTAACAGTGTTAATAATTTCTTTGCGAATGTAGGCAGAAAACTAGTGGAGCAAACTACCAATTTTACTCAAAATATGCCAATGGCATATGACATGGAACCACCCCTCAATTCATGCTCCCCCCTGATGAAGAAGAAGTCTTTTTCCTCATCAATGATTTGAAGTAGAAGTGTGCTGTGGGAATTGACCAGATATCTGGCAAGATCTTGAAGAGGTACATTAATTTTCTTACCACTCCTATTACGCACGTTTGCAAACTGGCTTTAGCAACAGGTGTTTTCCCTAGAGCTTTTAAATTAGCTCTTATCAAGCCCATACACAAGGGGAGTTATCGACACAGTCTCTCTGACTGTGTCGATAACTACCGTCTTACCTCCATTTTACCAACTCTGTCCAAGATCTTGAAACGGCTTATAAACCGTCGACTAACAGATTACCTAGAAACTATCAATCTTCTTTCACCTAACCAATATGCTTTTAGACGTAAAAAGTCTACCAATGATGCGGTTCACGAACTCATACACTCCATCATTTCAAACCTAGACCAAAGGAAAAAATGTTTGACAGTGTTCCTTGATCTGGCAAAAGCCTTCGACACAGTCTCTATCCCGCACCTACTTAATAAGTTGGAGGGGTTCGGTGTAAGGGGTATTCCTTTGGAGTTATTGAGGGACTACCTTACAGGAAGAAAACAAAGAGAACGGATTGACGGTAGGTTAAGCGATGAGGCATGTATCGAATTCGGTGTGCCTCAGGGCAGCATACTCGGCCCAACGTTGTTCTTGGTATATATTAATAGCCTCTGCCAACTCCAGCTCCTCAAGGGCATTTACCTTTGCTGATGACACTGCTCTCTTTTTTAGTGGACAAAGCTGGGAGCAGGTCTATGACACTGCCCAAAAGGGTTTTAACTGAGTCTGCGAATGGCTCCGATCGAATATTCTTGCACTAAATGTTAATAAAACTAAATATGTCACTTTTGCCCATAAGTCCAATCAACTTCCTCAATCATATCTTAGCGTTAACTGTCATTCTTGTGTTCCTGACGTCACCTCCTTTTGCTCCTGTCCCGTTCTCCAAATAGTAGATGATATAAAATATCTTGGCATCATTATAGACCAATTGCTGAACTTCAAACCGCATATAAAAGTCCTTGCAAGCCGGCTTCGTAAGTTAATTTACATCTTTAAAACCCTTAGACACGCAGCGGAACGGCGGATTATTAAGATGGTTTACGATGCTTTATGCCAGTCTTTGATAGAGTACTGCATTACATCTTGGGGAGGTGCCGCAAAGACCCACCTTATTGAAGTTGAGAGGGCTCAACGTGCCATTCTCAAGGTTGGCGCCGGTCTCCCCTTCCTATTCCCAACAGTAGACCTTTTTAAAGACTGGGATTTACTAACTGTTAGACAAACTTTCATATTGCGTACGTTGCTTAAATAACACTCCTTGTTACAATACGATCCAAATCTGTATAGGGATAAGCGCCAAAAAGGCAGAGTATGCCTAACACAACCTGTCAGTTCTGTACACTCGCGTAATTTATTCTTCTTTCTCGGACCATATCTGTATAATAACTTAAATAAAATCCTTAATATATATCCGCAAACAAAACACAAATGTAAAATTTCTGTCACTTCATATTTGAAAACTTTGGACTATCAGGGAACTGAGAATTTGTTGATCCCTCTCAGATAGACTGTCTTCATTTTTTATCTATATACTATTCTTACCCTCAGCTACTTTTACATACCATCAACCATACCCTCACCACACTCACTCAATCATCACTCAATCAACATCTCACATACACTCTCAAATCGCTTATCCCCTCAAGTGTCTGAGTTTGGCTGATTTTAGACCCAAAACCCCCGCGAGTGGGGAGGGTTGGGGGTTAGTTGCGAACCCCATAGGTTCAAAACTACTGATAATGATATGTTTTCCATCGGATGATGTTTTTTTACGTTTATATATACGTGATCTAAGCTTATATACCTATTATGTAAAGTTTTGTCCTTTTGCACACTTGGGGTGCATTTGACACGCGGGGGGGGGAGGGGAGGTTAGCTGCGAACTCCATAAGTTCATAACTAATGATTTGATTGGTTTTCCATCGGATGATGTTTTTTTACATTTATAATATGTGATATAAGCTTATGTACCGAACAAAAAAAGGGTTTTTCTTATGCACACATGGGGTGCATTCGACACTTGAGGGGTTATATACACTTTCTCTCGGTAGTCACACACACTCTGGTATTTCCATGAATTTTTGTATTTATATCTTTTATTTTTGTTTGTTTCTTTCTCAATCCAGCCTTATTTAAGTACTATACTGCATTATTATTTATGATGGCCCAAATCACAGGCATCTAGCCGCGGGAGGGCCCTGGTGACCTGTAATACAGGTTTTTATATAAACCTACTTGAGGCACCAGTCTCTCACAAAGTTAGCTCCTTGTCCATCCACTATTGTAAAATTTTAACATTAAGTACATAACTTGTGTAGAGAAAATAAACGTTTTATATTATATTATTATTACAGGTTGCGTCCCACACCAGAGGCCTACCCAGTACCCACCTTCCAAGGCAACAACGTCATGCTGTCTGGACTCTTCCCATCGTCACGTACCAAGCCGTTTGGTTCTCTAATACCGCTGGTATGCCGGTGGCGGCAAGAGCTCGACGAATAATATCGTGATTTTAATGATTACAATTCTTCAGATTTGTTACGGCCGCGAAAAAACGTAAGATTTGAATATGGCCTTAATATTTTAATTACTACTGAGTAAATGTGCATTATTTTTCACACACTCTTAGCGATCTAAATACAGTTTTGTTATCGACCTTTAAAAGCGAGACGTGTTGTTTTGCAAATATAGCATTTGAACAGTTAAACAAATAATTATGACAATATACATAATGCAGTTGTATGGCAGTAAATTATAATATACTGCCATACAATAACTGCATTCCACACAGTTACATTCAATTTATTGAAAAAATGGGATATTTATAAGGAACTAGCTTTTTCCCGCGGCTTCGCCCGCGTGGATGTCGGAAAATATCCCACAGGGACAAAAATCCGTCCTTATTCTTTGTCTACATTATAAAGGGAAGCTCTGTGCATTTCAGCTTTATAGGTTTGGGGTGGGCGTTGATGAGTCAGTCAGTCAGTCAGAACTTTTCTTTTTATGTATTGAGATAGTTTCTGCCCGCGACTTCGTCCGCGTAAAATTTCTTGTTACCTCGAGCCACCTCGTCGCATCGCTTTGACTGCCCACGCTATTACTTCGTTTTCTTCGTTTTTTTTTTTTTTTTTCATTTTTCGCCTATCCATTTAAAGAGCACGTGCGCACGGTTTCCTCAGCCTCCATGCAAGCCCTGCACAGAGGACTGTCCGTTATTCCTATTGTGTGTAAGTGTTTGTTTAGTAAGCAGTGTCCTGCGATGGTCCCCGTCACCAGGCGCAGACGGTTCCTGTCCAGACGTAATAATCGCCTGGTAAGCGTACCATCCAGAGATGGCTTAGAACCAGTTGAAGGGAATGGGTGCGATTGGCTCAGATGCACAGACAGACGTCCTGGATGCTCTCCTAGTTATTTCGTCAGCTGCATCGTTACCCAGTGATCCGCTGTGTCCTTTTTATCCATTGCAGTATCACTGTGTTGCGGTTAGATACCGTTACTCGTTCGAGTGCATTGTGATATTCTAGTATTAATCTCGAGGTTGAAACAAGCATATTCTTTCCATCTGTAATTATCTTTACAAGCAACAGTAGATAGACTTTCGAAAACTTTAAGTATCTAGTATCTTTCCGTGGTTTCTGTATTTCCTATTTAGGTACCTACCTGGTGAATGGAAATTCAAAATATTTTTTTCTATTGTTTCATATTTGTAAATACATTCTGATAATATTACGTAATCCAAGCTGCCCTACTTTTATAGTTAAATGTATGGTCACCTTGTTAGAAAAAGACACCGCTACCAACGAATTAAGAATGATTCGTTGACCGCTACCTATAGAAGTTTTCCCTTTCTAGACCGACTTTTCGGCACTAGTACGCATTCGAGATTACATGTTTGCTAGGTATGAAATGAAACGTTATGGAACGGATAAACGGACAACTAAAACGGAAATAAGGACAACTGCAGATCCGACTAAATAGCCTATGTAAAAAATCACATTTCGAGGTTTGGCTCTCGCCTATTTCCTCCTCCAATATTGGACCAATTTAAAAGATATTTCATAAACTGAATAAGAAGGATATATACTATGCCCCTATGTTTTTCTTTTTAGGGTTCCGTACCAAAATGATAAAAAAGGAACCCTTATGGTGTCACTCAGTCTGTCTGTCTGTCTGTCTGTCTATCTGTCTGTCTGTCTGTCTGTCAGTCTGTCACAGCTGGATATCTCAAGAACTACTAATGCTATCAACTTGAAATTTGGAACAGTTTTATATGACGTTTATTCAACTATTTTGCCAAGAAAGAAATAAAAATATTTATGTTTTTTATATAACAGGTACTGAAAGGGGGTCTTAAAAATTCAAAGTGGGGCTACTAGGGCCTGTGGGGTATCATATGAAAGAGCGCTATTTGCACATTCTTACACATTTTTTTATTTTTTTTAGGCCCCATGTTTTTCGACTTTTGATGAAAAATGTAAAAAAAAATACCGTCCCCCCCCCCTTATCTCCGAAGTTTGCAAAGGGAAAAATCTGAAAATATTTTATGTGATAGACGTTTATGTAAAAATTACAAGAAAAATAAAACGATGTCTAAATAGCACACTTTTTCAGAAATCGGAACGGAACCCGCGGTGCGCGAGTCCGACTAGCTCTTGACCGGTTTTTTCGTTAATAGTTGTCAAATCGGTACACTAGGCGTCTGTTGACAGCGGTCTGAACATGCAATTTTGAGCATTTTTGGAGGGTTCTAGTTCTTATAAAAATAATATATCATCAAAAAGGAAAACATAGGGGCATACAAGTAACTGTTATTTATATTTCTGTAAAAAATCATTGCTTTATGGTCATTAACCAGAAAGAAAACAGGCGAGAGCTTTGTATCTTTTCGTATGGAGAAAAGAGCACCCACATTTCCTCTTAAGGGGGGGCGATGCGCAGTGGTAGCCCACGAAATCAATTTTTTTTTGGGTTTTTTCGATTTGCAGGCCCGTGTCAGGTTGTATCTTGATCAAAATGTGATACGCGAATATGTATTTACATAATTTTGACCATAAATATCATCAATACATTACTTAATTAGATTTGGCATGGTTTGGTCTGATTTCGGAAATCTCACCAAACCACGGCAAATCTAACTTAGAGAGATATATTGATGATTTTTATGGTTAAAATTATGTAAATAAATATGTTTCATTGTCGCGTATCATATTTTGATCAAGATACAGAAAAATTGAATTTCGCGGGCTACCACAGAGCATCCTCCTATCGGAGTTTAGCTTACATTGCGGTTGCATTGAGTGAATTTTAGTGAAACAAGCAACTGAAGATGTAAAATTATCATTGTTAGGGTTCCGTACCTCAAAAGGAAAATACGGAACTCTTATAGGATCACTTGTTTGTCCGTCTGTCTGTCTGTCAGTCTGTGAAGACCGTTTTTCTCAGGAACGGGTAGAGATATCAAGTTGAAATTAATATCAAATACGTAGGCATGTGGTCTCTTGAAGTCCTAAAAAACTCAAGCTTCTAAGTCAATGCAATAAAAACATACGGCCATTTATGCGTCAAATTTTGATACTCACAAGTAAATCAAAACCTATAGGGTACTTCCCGTTGTTCTAGAATCATGAAATTTAGTAAAAAGCAAGGTCATACAACACAAATAAAGGAAAAAGTCCGAAAATTGTTAATTTGTAATTCTATCACATAAAAAAAATGTTCAAGTCTCTCAGTCTATCAAGACCCTTTTTCTCAAGGACGCGGGGAGATATCAAGTTGAAATTAATATTACATACGTAAGTCTATAATTGTCTCATATAGTTCTAAAAAAACCGGTCAAGTGCGAGTCGGACTCGCGCACGAAGGGTTCCGTACCATATTATATGGTTAACAATCGCAAAGATAACTTTTTACTTATTTTATAATGATACTGTGAATTACATGGTTATTTTTTGCAGTTTTTGCAGTGCAGAAAATCACCCATGTTTAAACAAAATACCTTATGAATCGCCGTTTTCAGTATTGTTGCTTAAATACAGTATTTATGGTACCTACATGGTATAAAGAAGTTTCAAATTCCTAATTTGTTGAATTGTTGCGCTAGAGTTCGTACAAAAATGGTCTAAAATTTCTTAATTTTAGAAGATAAAAAAAAATGTGTTTGTACTCTACTCAATGAGTTCTAGACGATGACACCCCACATGCTAGATTATTATTATTTTTTTCAAAATGAAAAGTTTATTGTTTGGGGACTGACCCCTTAAACTTTTAACTTTGCTTTATTTTTATTATTTGTTGTTATAGCCGTAATAGATAGCGGAGGCTTAGCAAGTTTGTACTGGACTGTACGTGGTTGTCTGATTTCATGGATTTTAATTTTCTTGCGCGGAATCCTAATTATTTTTCTAAAATAAAAATAGCCTTAGTTACTCCTTAAAACATCAGCTATATGCCGTCAAAATTGGTGAAAATTCGTTTGGCAAGTACCATTTTTTTAATCGGACGGCGCTTTAAAATTCTTCTATACAAACTTTAACATCCCTAAACCTCATTTGAGGCGTAGTTTTGAAAAACTAATAATGACAAACATTATTACTTACTTATGCAAGTATTTGTGCTAAGTTTCAAGTTCATTAACCAAATTAATAAGATTTTTCATATAAACTGTATCTCTGTTTTCACGAAAACAGATAAAGAATTTCAAAAATCGTCTGGTCTGTTTCCATAATTGACTCAAACATTATTTACACCAATTTCAGAGTTAATCAAGCCCCCAATAAAATCCTCCGCTATAAAATTAACTTTTCACCCCTTAGGGGTAGATTTTTGGAAAACCCTGATACACGTTGTTGGTGACTACATTATAATTATTACTTACACAAAATAGCACAATCGATTGTAGTCTTCATTTTTGGTCTCAAGTATAAAAACTGAGTTTTGAGTTAATCGGACCGCGTGTTAAAATTCCTCCATAGAAACTTTGACACGCCCAATCCCTACTTAGGGGGTAGTTTAGGAAAACTCAAAATGTTTAACTTTATAATTTACTTAGATGAATATTCGTGCTAAGTTTCAAGTCTATTAACTCAAGGGATAGGATTTTTCATACAAACCTTCATCCCCTATTTTACACCCTTAGGGATAGAATTTCCAAAAATCCTTCCTTAGTGGATGTTTACACTATATAAGGTATCTATGTGCAAAATTTCAACTCTCTAGGTTCATTGGTTTGGGCTGTGCGTTGATATATTAGTCAGTGACTCAGTCAGGACTTTGTTTTTTTTATATATATAGATTTACCATGTTATTTTAAGACCACAGACTTCTTATAGGTTTTCCTGTAATCTACAGGTATAGAACTATTTTCTATTTTTTTTTCAAAATTTTAGGCTCAGTAGTTTCGGAGATAAGGGGGGGGGAATGGTCAATTTTCGTCTATTTTCTTAAATAACTTTAAAACAATATATTTTAAAATTATAAAAAAAATATATTTGAGATTCTCATAGTAAGCCCTTTCATTTGATATGTCACACGGTACAGTTTACAAAACTTTTTTTTTACATTTTCTTATTTTCCCCCTAAAAGTGACTCTCATATTCAAAATTCATATATTTACTTTAGCTGTACGTGTTTGGGTCACAGAAATCCATATGTGTACCAAATTTTAGCTTAATCGGTTTATTAGATTCGGAGCAAATTGGCTGTGACAGACGGACAGACGGACAGACAGACAGACAGACAGACAGACACACGAGTGATCCTATAAGGGTTCCGTTTTTTCCTTTTGATGTACGGAACCCTAAAAATCAAGCGTATAAGTCAACGCAATAAAAAAATACGGCCATTTTGCGACACATTTTGATACTCGCAACTGTCGCAAGTAAATCAAAACAATCAATAGGGTACTTCCCGTTGACCTAGAATAATGAAATTTGGCAAGAAGCAAGGTTTTTTTGGGATCCAATGTTAAGTTTGATTTTGGGATAAATTCTTTTCAACTACGGAACCCTTCATTGTGCGTGGTCTGACACGCACTTGGCCGGTTTTTTAGGGTTCCGTACCTCAAAAGGAAAAAACAGAACCCTTATAGGTTCACTTGTTTGTTCGTCTGTCTGTCTGTCTGTCTGTCTGTCTGTCAGTCTGTCAAGACCATTTTTCTCAGAAACGCGTGGAGCTATCAAGTTGAAATTAATACCAAATACGTAAGTCTGTGGTCTCTTGAAGTCCTAAAAAACTCAAGCTTCTAAGTCAATGCAATAAAAACATACGGCCATGTAAGCGACATATTTTGATACACGCAAGTAAATCAAAACCTATAGGGTACTTCCCGTTGTTCTAGAATCATGAAATTTAGTAAGAAGCAAGGTCATACAACACAAATAAAGGAAAAAGGTCGAAAATTGATAATTTGTAATTCTATCACATAAAAAAAATGTTCAAGTCTGTCAGTCTGTCAAGACCCTTTTTCTCAAGGACGCGTGGAGATAATCAAGTTAAAATTAATATTGAATACGTAAGTCTATTGTCCCTTAGAGTTCTAAAAAAATCAGGCGTCTAAGTCAACGCAATAAAAAAATACGCCATTTTGCGACACATTTTGATACTCACAACTGTCGCAGGTAAATCAAAACCTAGGTATAGGGTACTTCCCGTTGGCCTAGAATAATGAAATTTGGCAAGAAGCAAGGTCTCCCAGCACAAGTAAAGGAAAAAGCCCGAAAATAGTGAATTTATAATTTTATGACATAAAAAAAATTTTTTTTGGGATCCAATGTTGAGTTTGTTTTTGGGATAAATTCTTTTCAACTACAGAACCCTTCATTGTGCGTGGTCCGACACGCACTTGGCCGGTTTTTTTACGGTGTTCGGAAATGCAATTTCACAAGTTATCGAACCAATGGTGCTATTGGATAGAAAAACGACGATTAAAAGTGCCTCAGAAACGGGGCATTAGTGAATAATTACTCACATTTTATGGATTTCAAAAATACTACCAAGTCAGACATAGGTGATTCATACATACACCGACGGAAAATCAAAACTTACTTACCAAAAAGTGGCAGTTTTCGAATAGGAAGTCGTTTGCTCTTCTTTGATCTTACAGTAGCCCCGTAATGCCCGGGTCACACGGAGCTAATTTTTCAAGCTAAGATAGCAAGATATAGCTAAGGAGAAGGTGAAATGAAATGAAATCCATCTGTAGGGACAGGATGTTGTATAATATTTATAATAGTTTTTATAAGTCTATGAAGAAGGCAGACTTCGTGATGGTTCTCCCCAAAGACCTGATGTTGTGAATGACGGTGATGTAGGCGGTCTCCACTATTTTATACAGCGCCTTTTTCCACAGAGAAACCTTATTGGTATCATAATCTGGCTTCATGTCTCTTGCGCAGCCTGAGTCTGTTGGCAAACAAGAAATAATATTTAAAAAATCCGTTCAGTAGGTGTCTAATGGCTGATTCTCTGAGGACACAATCACTGATAGTCATTTTTTGAGTTCTATCTATAAATTATCGAGATAAAGTATAAAGGTTTTAAATAATATTTGATATCCTTCATAGACACATACTTAAAAAAAAAAAAATTATGGCCAAAAAAATGTCTCTCTTCTTCATCATAGCATTCTTATCAGAGACACAATGGGTTTGAAACTCCCAGTTATGGGTATGTAGAGAAAATACGAGTGGGTGGAAAGTTGAATTGGCCCTGAAGGGGAAGGACCCAAATATTGATGTCATCAATTTTTACTAGAAGGAACCATTCGTTTTTTTTTTCAAAATTAAGTAAATCTGCACTTAAACATTTTCTTTAAGAAACGTCACTTTTGGATAAAATCAAATGCTTCCTTTTTACCGGTAGGTATATTCGTACTTGGACGTCAACATATAATTTTTAAATATTTTTTTCTACGTACCGTTATTCAAAGCGTTTTGTAGACCATCACTAATTGTCACGACTGGTTCTCCAATGATTTCACAAGTGTTGGTTTCCGGACCTATTTCGAAGTGTTCTTCATCTCCTTTCTTTATAAAATTGTAATCGTATAGCGAGCTTACGAAAACAGCTGTTGAAAAGGAAAAGGTAGATATTAGAAAAAAAATTAAAAAACACGACTGCCCTGCCAAAAACTAAAAAGTAAGAAACAAGTCGTGTTCCCTGACTCAGATAAATAAAACTGTCATTGCAGTGGGGGTACCATTCCCAGTAAGAGGTCTCCCGACTGCAATGACAATTTTATTATATTAATTCTATGGCAATGTTGTACACGGATATCTATGGTTGTACATAATATTGTCTGCCTCTGACATTGCAAAATACTGTTTATAATGTTTGTGTGGTATTTTTTAGATGTGTGGTTAAGACAACACTCCTTCTATGTTCTATGTTAAGGATTTGGTTTCCGCACTTAGTCCTTTATGTGGACCATTGTGCGTGAGCCATGGCGGTCTTCGTGGGTTATCCAACCAGCCCACCTCCCTCCAGAAGTTAATCAAATCTCTGGGTCTATTAAGAACATCTTTGAAAGATTGGGGTTTGGGGGACAAGAGTTTCTGTTCTAATCTGGGTAACGCCAGTGCATTCAAAGAGCACATGCGCAATGGTCTCCTCGGCCTCCATGCAGGCCCTGCACAGGGGACTGTCCGTTATTCCTATTGTATGGAAGTGTTTGTTTATTGATGACAACACTCCTTTTTGGGCAGTCGTGTAATAAGTAAGAGCAAATTGAATAGAACCGCTTAAGACAGTCGATCGCGCTCGCACGTCAGTTTAAAAAATTACTTTAACCTTGAGCTGACTTAATGTAGTATGGAGTTCAATAGAAGAAGAGGCCAGCTTATTCTGGTTTGTTACCACTTGATAGGTTTTTTAGATATGATAATTACAAATCTAGTTTTATCCTCGCCTTCTCTTTGCTTTAGTATATTGTGCTAGCTTTTGCCCGCGGCTTCGCCCGCGTCAATGTCGGAAAACATCCCACGGGAACGTACTACCGGGAAATCCTTCCTTATTCCTTGTCTACATTATAAAGGGAACCTCTGTGCAAACTTTCAGATTTCTAGGTTCAAGGGTTTGGGCTGGGCGTTGATGAGTCAGCCAGTCAGTCAGGACTTCTCTTTTTATTTCTATAGATTAGAGATTTTTCTTGATTGTAAGCTGAAATTCATGTTACTTGTGAAAAAAAATTAAGATTGTGCTACTTACTTGCAGAGGCTGTGTAAGCTCCATTAAATACCTTGTTATTCTTAGTAAATGTGATTTTGAGGACACCAGCGATATTTAAAACAGCATTTGTTTTTAATACTATCGACTTAGTGTCCGTATCCATTCTGCAAATAAAATTATTATCATAAAAGATTATCAGTGAGATAACGAGGTAGAAACGGGCTAGTACACACATCAACACGGTCTAGGGATATTTCATACTCAATTAAATAACTCGAAAAGTACTGGCCGCATTGGAATCTTTTATTCACCGATTTGTTTGTAATTTATCTGAGACTAATTCCAAATTCAAATTTTTGAAAATTCTTTTGTTTCGGTGGCATAAAAATGTCTTGATGTGTAGGAGAGGGAATTTTCATTTGTGCGAAATTTAGAAAACAATACGAATTACGTTTAGTTACAGTTTTTTTTTCATTTTTAAACGAAAGATAAAGTTAAAATTGAGGTATTGTAGCCATGCAACGCCAACATTTGACGAGGGCGGAGATGTTACGAGCTGTGGGAATGCTGGAAGCTGGGTCTGTTCAGCGTAATGTTGCTGAGGCCATAGGGACCCACCAAAATGTAATTTCAAGATTGTGGACACGCTATCGTGCCACAGGTGAAGTAGCGGAGAGGCACCGGGGGCCAAGTCGCATCACTACCCCCAGACAAGACCGATTTTTGCAAATTACTGCGCGAGCTCAACCAAATGCAACGGCGACTCAATTGGTCCAAAGGCTGCGAGTGGAACACCAAGTGCTTGTGAGTGACCAAACTGTAAGAAGGCGACTGCATGAAAGCAGTCTACGCTCTCGTAGACCACTCCGGGTCCCACCTTTACGGAGAGGCAATCGTGGACGACGATTAGAATGGGTTCGAAACCACGTGGACTGGGGCCGTGAGCAATGGTCCAATGTGCTGTTCACGGATGAATCCAGGTTCGGCTTCCATCCAGATTCACGAAGGACGCGTGTTTGGCGAGTTCCTGGACGATGGAGCCGTCTTCAGAACCCTCAGGAAGTTCACCCATACCAAGGAGGAACAATTATGGTTTGGGCAGGAATTCGTCTTGGAGGACGGACGGATCTCGTTTGGGTGCGGGGCAATATGACGGCAGAACGATACGTCCGACAGGTGCTGGGGCCCGTAATCTTGCCCCACAAAACACAAATGGGGCAAGATTTCCTGCTCATGCACGACAATGCCCGGGCGCACACGGCGAAAACGGTAGCAGCTTGGTTACATACACACAATGTTAGGGCCTTAGACTGGCCTGCTCAATCGCCAGATCTAAATCCCATTGAGCATGCGTGGGATATGCTGCAAAGAAGAGCTCTGAAGGAAGTTCCTGAAAATCTGGCTACAGAAGATCAACTTTTTGCGCACCTCAGAAGGACATGGGACAATATTCCGCAGCAAGACATTGACAACCTTGTTCTGAGCATGCCGAATCGTTGCCGATGTGTTATGAATATCATGGGCGCTTTCTCAGACTACTAACTTCAAGTTTATAAACACAAATTAAATGATTTTTCAATTTTTTTCAGTTTTTACTCACAAATTAAAAGTTAATTCATATACGATTTCCGTCTATGCTTCATTTTTTTTTCCATAAAATCCTGAAATTTTAAACTAAGTACCTTAACCATTATTAAAAAATGGTAGAATATTAAATAACGTATCTTTTAAATATATACATGTCATATAAATAATTAACACATTGATAGTAATTCGCTTTTTTAAAAATATCCCTAGACCGTGTTGATGTGTGTACTTAGTGTTATCTATTGATAGCACGCTAGTTCTATCAAAGAAAAACAAGAAAAGATGCAACATTAAATCAACTTATTAGTTGATTTAATGTTGCATCTTTGCTTCTTGTTTTTCTTTGATAGAACTAGCGTTATGTGATTTGTGGACTTGATGATAATGCTGTTACTTTAAGATTTTCATAATATCAGCATTTTGGCACAGGTCAGTTTAAAAATTTGTGCAGTATAGGGAGCTAATTTGTATTGTCATTGAAATACCCTGAGTCCCTGGCCTGACCTGAAGGCGTACGTGGGGTAAGGCCCCTTAGACGCTTTCAGGGAAATGAGGCACCAACCCCTCTACGCACAATGCAATTGCACCCAACAAAGGATATGTGTTTGCGTCAATTATTCACCCAATCAGCGAGTGAGGTTTGGGTTAATCTGCGCTACCAGTTTAATTAACATTCCTTCGCCGCACTGTGTTGCCGGCTCCGCAACATAACCTGAGAGTCCTTGAAGAAGACGCACGTCCTCTGCATCCACTCCTCTTGCCTCGCCGCGTATATTCTGACACGAAGTCACTATATTATTCTTGCGTGTAATGTCTGACTCGAGGTAGTCATATTATTCTTCCTGATATGTTCGCTGGAGACGAACGCTCGCTTGGCAATTGCCCGCTCCGCTCGCTATGCTAGCCACTCGTTGCGTGTAAAATGGTGATACGCAGTTCTATTTCATCTTTTGCATCATAGCTTGTACAAAAGTAAAGAACTATATTCAACTCCTTCATGAGCACAGTGTAGCGCACGGAGAAAGTTATGTAACATTATTAGTAGAAGCAAAAAAACTCACTCGAAGTCTGAAATCTTTTGTTTCTTCAACCCAGTGACATTGATGTTCTTGAACTCAAAGACCAGTCCCATAGTTGGGTCAACAACGACGTTTAATTTTGGGATGATCAAGGGGTCCAAAGGTTTCATGTCGCAGTCTGGTAAGCCATTGTGGGTCTTTTTCATAAAACTTTTCATAGCCACGTTCCAGCATTTGATGTCATTTTTGTTGCATGGGTCGATAAACTTTCCTGTAAAGAAAGGTTTCTTATAAAATAAATAGAATAGAATAGAATAGAATATATTTATTCAGTATTAATCATTGGTAAAATATTAACATAAAATCTTAGAAATAATTTATAAAGGTATTAGATAATGTTAGATGCCTGTACTAGGATAAACCTGTATCACAGGCAGCATGAGCTTATACTTTCTGATTTAATTATTATAATATACCTAGTTTATTTAATACTATTTACCTTCAAAATAACAATAGCAATAAGTCATAATAGGTACCTATACAACTTCTTATTTAGTTTGGGAAAAACAGTTTTTTGCACTTTATAACCTAGTTAAACACATAATTATTACATGATTTTGCGTCAGCAGAATTGGTAAGTGGGTTACAGTAAATGTAGCACAAAATTAAATCTCGTTCGAGGCTATAATTATGGGATTTACTGCTTGATATCGAATGTCATATGCCCGATGGCTAATTCCCCGAATTTAGGTACTTATATTCAATTTTTGCAGCGGGCGACTAATGTGCTTTGGAATCAACAAAATCGAGGGTTTGTAGGCCAGTGCAGTGTTTTGTTGAGTCAGTAGCAGAGTTTGACCTTGAGTATGACGTATATGGCGCTCTTAGGCGCCTTCAAAATGCCGCGGTTCATCTCTGCAAGACAGTCCGCTAGGTCTCGAGCTTCAGTCATGGTTTTAAGGGCGGTATGGGTTTGTATGGCACTTGATTTCAGCGACTGGTATCACACGGCCATTTGAGAAACTCCGTGTCCAACTTTTCGGCAAAGATTGCTGATTTTTAACTTCTGTTCCGAATTGAGTTTACCATCATTAGCAATAGCACAGACCTTATTCAAGCATTTTTCAAAAGACCCCATCCAGTTCTGGATTTCCGGAGTGGGGATAAGTTCAGCTGGGTCCACAGCCACTTCTTGGCTCTGCTTGGGTTGTTGAGGTGGTCTTGGTGTTGGTGTCGATGGAGGGCTGCGCGGTGTCAGGCCGCCCCGGATAAAGGGGCTGCCTTTCATACTTCAGATTATAAAAAATGCATCTTATTATAATCTAAGCAGATCATCCTTAACATCACTTGATTTATAAAACATGCTAGTACCTACTACGCTATAAAAACTGGGTCAGTATTTATGCAAGTGTTCATTTATTTATTTTTATAATGCATTGATGTGCACGTCTGTATGCGTTGACCGATCGCAATATCCTTGGTAAAAAAATATTTGATAGATATTCAAAAGTTTGGTTCATTATCAGAGCCTCTTTAGTGGTAAGGTGCAATCGTATTGGAGTAGGAAGTAGTCGATATCCATTTACAATTCACATTTTGATCTTGTATTGGAACATCAAAGCTTACTTAACCAACCGAGGTGAATGAAATGGCCCATTCCTGATTCATTTTTATATTCCATAATTTAACGAATATTTATTTAATAGCTTCTGCCCGCGACTTCTTCGAGAAATTTCTTTCGTGTTCTTTCTGACTTTTTTTCTTTTTTCTCGGCTCCTAATGTTCATAGCGTGATGTTAAATGGCCTATGGCTTTCCTCAAGAACTGGACTACCAAAATCAAAAATATTTTTTCAAATCCGACTGGTGGTTCCAGAGATTAGCGCGTTGAAACATACAAACAAACAAACTCTTCAGCTTTATTATTATAGATTTTATTACCATTCAAAAAAGTTATAGTGAACCAACCTTAAAAGGTAGACTTTTTTTTGGAACTTTTTAAGACAAACAACTCCGCCAAACATTATTGTTGCGTAACTTTAACCGTTTACGCAGCGCACGCAACGAAAGCTCTCAAAAGGAATACATTTTCCCCGTTTTTGCAACATTTTTCATTGATGCTCCGCTCCTATTGGTCATAGCGTGAGATTAGCGTGATCAATCAAACAAACAAACAAACTATTCAGCTTTATAATATTAATACAGATAATGAAAGCTCTACTTTCAACATGCACAGATAAGCAGCAGGTAAACGATTATCAATGCTAAGGAATATAACGGTATATGAAACAAATAAACTATTGATGGTCATCGTAGTGATTCTAACAATAATAATATAGGGAATAACACACCTCCTTCCGAAAGGACACAACACACGAACTTATGCAATAAGAAGCTCCTATACAGAGCCATGTTGCAAGACTACCGACTAGGTAAATGCAAACTTGTCCGCACCGAAAGAATCGACCGCACCGAACAAAACGAAGTTCCTATTAATTCTTTCGGCGATTCGTCCGATTCGGCGCAGATAATTAAGTGTGCGAGGTTTCTTAAGATTTCAAGTAATTCTAAAATTCGATTCTTTCGGCTCCTTTGCTTCTTTTGGCTCTGATAAGTGTGCGTTTACCTTAAATGAATTTATTTATTATGTAGAACCTTAAATCTATCCTTACAGGTTGCCCGAATGCGATAGTTAAGTACAATATACTATTATAAACTGAATTTACAATAAAATTAACAAACACATCACCTAAATTTAACTTAATTATAACATAACACCTTAAAAGTCGTCCGAGTAAAGTTATTCAGTGTACAAAAAAAAACAAGTCTATTTTACCGCCTACCGTGTTGAACGTGCACAGCGCGCGCGTCAGCGGTGCACGCTGATGCAGATTGGTGCGCGAAGAAGTCACCACGAGCATCTGTGACCGCAGCCGCCTGCTCACATACTCCTGGTTAAAATCACAAAATTATGATGAAACAGAGGAACTCGTGGAAGTGTTAAATACTCATCTCTCCCTCACACCACACACAACACACTAGTCACAAACACCAAAAACACCCCTTTCATAGCTCACACAGCCATCACACACTCATTCATCCTACAATCACACATTAACTAAACCAATCGCAAATAATTTTTTGTCCTGTACTTTTTATTTATATCTTGTTTTTTTATTAAGTAAATCCAAATTATCTAAATTACTAAAATTACCCATTAGTCTCTTTTAGCATGGAACATTTACTCCATTTTGTATCTGGAGAGGGGCGTTGTTAGCTGCGCTACAGCACCACTACAGGTTATACTTTTGCAGCTATCATCGTTTTACTTTTGTACCTACTTGTCTTGTTCCGAAATAAAAAAAATCCTACCTACATATTTTTTTTATATTATAGGTACCTACTCGTCTGGTACGCGCAGCCAAATTGACTGAAGTAAAGAAAAATTAGAAAGTTTACCCCTAATTACATGGAACAAGTATGTCACTAGTGCCAGTTCTTGCTTAATTTCTAATTTATAGTAACCAACCATTCCCAAAATGAATAAGGTAGGATACAGCAATAGGTATCACGGACATACTTCGTGTAACCTCAAATACATAAACCTAAAATACTTATTTTGTATCCGCTATAGCATATACCTACTGTATCTGACTTCATTATGACTCCAAATAGCCGCGTTGTACTCCAAGTGGCTCTTTACCAATGCTTCGTACGAGGCCTTTAATGCACTCATAGTTGAAAATTTATTTGCCTGTCGCAAAACAAAACCTACGATACGGTATGCCTTTTTGCAAACCTCTACGACAAGTTTCCGGAAATGCATAAATCAGCGGTGAATTGAATACCCTGATCTTTGACCTCCATGACACGCTGCAGCGGTTTACCTTCTATGAGGTACTGGTGACGAGGGGCGCAAGCG